>CM076573.1:585518098-585887090 GCA_034641835.2 Pinus albicaulis | reverse complement strand
ATATGTGCCTAGGTAATTGTTTCTCACTACGTTGTGTCTAGTGTTTTATGATGTTTTTGAGTTTTTATGGTTTTATGTTCACAAGGGAAAGAACTAAATGCTGGTGGAAAGAAGCTACTGGTTAAAAACAGAGTGAAGCCTAAATTATGGATGATAAATGAAAAATGAGAATACTGAAACAAAACAAAGCCTAAACTATGGCTAGCAAATTACAAAGCTTGATAATGACTTTAAGAAAATAAATCACAACATGAGCTTAACTTCTCCAATTCATTCATTAAAGATGTTTTGGAAGAGCTTGAGAAATGGGCAGCTAAGTGTAAATGAAATTCTCCTAACTAAACAATCAAACAATCAACTTACAATGTTACAACATCTCATCCATGATTAAAGGTCTATTAAAATATATTTGGAAAAGAACATTTGTAGCACCATTAGATTTCTATTCTAAACTAGCTTCTAACTTTGTTCTGCAACTCAATCTAGCACCACTAGGCCTCATACAAAAGTTATAGATTTCTTTTTAGAATGGTCTTTGAGAGAAGGCTTGTTTGTGAAATGGTAAAAAGGTTGCAAAAATACTCCAGGCCTTAGACTAATACTACCTTCTGTCCAGATAATTATGTGTTAGTATGAGTTTGGAACAAAAGAAGTTTTGTAAATAATGAAGACCGTGGTGTTTAAATTTAACAACTAATACAATTTGAATTGCAATGGATGGCAACTACACTGGAATGTTAACACAGTGAGCTAAGTTAAGACTAAACTAGGGTACTACTAGTCTACAGTGAACAGTGTTAAATTAAAAGCCATTATCAAACTGAAAATGAAATGACAGAACTGAACCACATGCATTCTACCTCCGGAGTGCTATAACCAAGTTATCATGCAACTAACTTAAGGAATTCTACAGTTCATCCCGTTCAGTATGAATGGTGTTTTGGAAGAGTTTGTGAGAACGAGTATGGTTGTATCATTTAAAGCAATTGAACATAAACACAAGACTGAAATCAAATACAAATAAAGTCCAAGACACCAAGTTACTTCTTACTCATTGTTATGATATTTTGGAAGAGCTTTGTAAGAGTAAGATTGGCTATGATACTTGGTTTAAACTTAACAACTAAAACCTACAATACCACAGTTATGCCTTATCCATCATAATGATATTTTGGAAAAGTTTATTAGAGTAAGTCTTAACTGTGATAACTAACGAAAGTAAATGAAACTAAACCTACACTATCACAGTTGTGCCTTATTCTTCATAATGATATTTTGGAAGAGTTGATTAGAGTAAGTTTGGCTGTGATAGTAAATATAAACAAATATGAACATAAGCTGAAATAAAAGCGAAACTAAAATACTTATCTACTATATAAACAAGGCCGCTTAGGAGGCAGGGGCCCTCTACCACCAGAGTAGCACGAAATCTAGCTCAAAATTGACTCAACGCGTTCAAGGAAATGCTGCTTCTTTCATTAAAGAGGAATCACCTCAAAACAGAGTATTCTCGGACTTCAAAGATCTAGCAATCAACCATAAAATCTAACCAAAATCTAACCTTTCTCTCTTGGTTTCCCGAGCATATTTATAGAAAATATACATAACAGAACTTGAGATAATACGGGGATTATTGTCTTTCCTAATAGAAACTAAACTAGGACTCTGATCATGATCATGTAACCGAATCTGGATTGTCCTTATTCTGTTAGGAGTCTACCTCCTAGTTTGGGTTTCCACATGCTTAACCACGTACAAAATTCCGTTCAATCTCCATGGAGGGCAACAAACGATGAGGACATGACGTGGAATACACCCATGTGTGCTTTTCTCCAAGATGACATCTGGAACCTGTATAAACATGAAGCTGGTTGCAGAATTAGCAACTAGCTACAGAATGTCTGCATTCTGTAGCTAGTTTTAGTTCAAAAAGTACTACAATGACACAACCATAAAAACATAGAAAGTTAGCCACGATATTCATTCTCAAAGAAATTTTAACTAATTTCATTGATCATTTGAGCCTGGGATTAATAATGGATAAAAGAAATGGAGTGGAATGTGGTGGAAGAAAGAACATTTTTGGAGCTCAACACCACTTGGCGGCAACACCCGTCAAAGTGCACTGGAAAAGATGCAAACAAATTGTATCGTCAACCAAAGAGTTGGAAGGGAACCAGAAATGGTACGTCATGACATGGGCTTGGGGGTCTTCACCATATTTTCCTTCAAACTTGGGACAATCTCCGAGAATTTTAGTTGGAACTAGAGGCCAATGAAAAATGTGTTGGATGGGGTCATTTGTCAATTTAGACACATTTTCCAGTCCCAACGAAGCCAAGAATGGAAACAAAGGGGGATGAGGAGAAAATGATCTTTGGAAGTTACCCATCTATGGGTTCCAACCTTGTTGGTATACGTTATGCCCCCATTAGGGTTGATTATGACCATACTGCCCAAATTTTCCCCATTTTTGTTCATAAGGTATATATGGTTGATATGGACCTTATTGTGGCTGGGTTGATGATAGGTACCTTGTTGAAACAGTTGTTGAATGTATGGTCCTTGGTGGGGTATTTGATATTACCCTTGCTAAATATGAACACCCTGCTGAGGTTGTTGATACAACCCCCATTGGATATGAGCTCCTTGTTGGGGTTGTTGGAACTGACTTTGAGGTATTTTTTGGTATTGGACATCAGGATGATTGGGGTAAG
The DNA here is from genome assembly GCA_034641835.2 of Pinus albicaulis. Lineage (NCBI taxonomy): Eukaryota > Viridiplantae > Streptophyta > Pinopsida > Pinales > Pinaceae > Pinus > Pinus albicaulis. Next base: position 585,884,373 of record CM076573.1, on the reverse strand, counting down.
TTCCAGTTTGACCCAGAAGTTTCGGACTCGATTGGATTTGAGGACCAAATTGAGGATTTGTCACAACAACACCCAATGGATTTGGGGGTTGGTAGACAAATGTTTTTGACACGTTCAGTCACTGAACATACTAATATTGTATGTTCAATCACTGAACATAATGATATTGTATGTTCATTTTCTGAACATACTGATATTGTATGTTCAGTTTCTACACATGGAATACTGAACATGAGGGTATTGAATTTGGGGTTGTTGATAAACAAGTTGAGCCGAAGTAGGTTGACCACCCTGTAGAGAGGTTCCTACAATAATGTTGGGTATGTGTTATATTATTTCCATGATTAGCCGCAATAGGGGGGGAATGATTACCCCCCCCCCCCCCCTGTACGTTATTTCTGGAACAATAGGGGGGGGTTATGTCTGGAACAATATGTCTGTACGTTCTCCAAGATGACATCTAGAACCTGTATAAACATGAAGCTGGCTGCAGAATTGGCAACTAGCTACAGAATGTCTGCATTCTGTAGCTAGTTTCAGTTCAAAAAGTACTACAATGACACAACCATAAAAACATAGCAAGTTAGCCACGATATTCATTCTCAAAGCAATTTTAACTAATTTCATTGATCATTTGAGCCTGGGATTAATAATGTATAAAAGAAATGGAGTGGAATGTGGTGGAAGAAAGAACATTTTTGGAGCTCAACATACCCCCACTGCTAGATTATTGCATGTCCTCATGCAACTATTCCATGAACTCAGAGGCCTCTGCAAGAACATCCAATCCTCTTCTTCTACTTTTTCTGGTAGTTAAAGGCCTTCTGGGCTTCCTGATGACTAACTTGAACCTTAAATTGGTAAGTGCCCTGATTAACTTCTTGTTCCTCTTTTTCAACTTTTCATTAGCCTTTTCCACTTTGTCCATTTGTAGAGACAGGGTTGAGTTCATACTGGTTTTTAGTTTAACTTGTTCCTTCAGAATATCATTCTCAGTCCTGATATGTCTATTAAGTACTTCCAGCTCGTACCTATCTCTTCCTAACACATCTATTTCGGACACTGGAGGACTAGGGGTTCTATCTCTACTCTCTGAAGCTTTCCTCTCCAATGTTTCAACATAGTTGTAAATTTCTTGCTGTGCAGGATCAGTTTCTAGAACTTCCTTATCAAAATTCTCCTCAGTAGGTGTTTCTTCGTCTTCTATGTTTATAACCCCAGTTTGTTTAACTTTTGTTTTCTTTAGTATGCCCCTCAGTCTGTGGCTCCTCCTCGGTTGAGATGGCCCTTCTCCTTTTTCTCTGGCAACTCTTCTTATGATTCTCTTTTCCTTAAGCTACTCCTTAATCTGAACTAATTTTTCAGAGATCATTTCTTCACTACTTTCTTGTATTGTTTTATCAGTTTCAGTTTTGGAGGATTTCCATCTTCTGCTTCTTTTTGTAGGTTGATGTTCAAGTGAAGGCTCTTTTGGTTCCTCAAAGTGATTTCTCACCAAGAAGTTATCCCAATTATCCCCTATTTTGTTCAAATGATGCTCAATCAAAATCTTGACTAACGCATGGTGGTATAAAGTTGTCTCCAGAAATTGAATTCTCTTTTGGACACTTGAAGCCATTTTCTTTAAACTTTGAAGCAAGAAATAGGGAAAATTAAGCTCTTCTTCTAGGAAATGCATTATCAACCTAATATGGTAAACATAGAAAGTACCATATCTACCTTCACAAGTGATGAATTTTTGTAGGATAAGCAACATGTTTCTCCATTTGTTCTTTAATGCAAAACTAGGGATACCCTTTTTAAACACAGTAACATCCATACCTGGTGACTTGAGTATCTGCTTCCATGATTCGTTATGGAATTTTCTATTCTTAAACCACTTTTCTCCTTGTCTAAGAAATCCTGTTGCTTCTGCAATAAAAGCCTCTGTGATAGTGAATTTAATATCTCCAACTTCAACCTCGGCTCCTTTGAATGACCTTGCAAATGTTTTAGTAACCTCTTTGTGGGAGCCGCTAAATTTTTCAATGAATTGCAGCCATCCTGCTTGTTGCAACATTTCTCGGATTTGGGGATATCCTTCTAAATATTTAGTGCCAACTGGTTCTGTTCTCACGATGAGGCTCATAACTCTTCTTCAATCTTCAATTCACCAGCCTTCTGCTCACGGTGAGAATGGCCGTTAACAAGCTGTTTTTGCTTTCCAAATGTTTCCTCTGTTTCACAGTGACAACGGTTGTTATAGAGATAACTCTATTCTACAGAATGAAATGGTTAAGAGTCGGCTGCGGAAAGGAGTGATAAGGAATGGTTAAAGAATGAATTAATGAGGTGAGGCGAAGAAAATGAATCAATGAGTGAAAAGACCGCGGAGATATTTCAAAAATCATCATTAAATGCTTAGTGACGTGATTAATCCAATCACTTCAGCACTTTAACCGTTTAGAGATTTTTTAAAATGATGATCGGATATGGGTTTTGGAATGGTGAAATAGAAGGATTTTTATCCAAAGTTTTGCGGAAGGTTTATTCGGCATGATCAATAAAATTAATCAAAACAACTTTTAGAATTATTCATAGCTAAACTATACTAAAATTTTTCATGATGTGGCATTATAATTACTTCATACCTTTGCCTTTGCTTTGATTTTCTTGTGATCTTCATATGCTTTTTTTTCCCTGAAAATCTTTAACTTTTTGAGTCTTCATAACCTTCTTGATCTTGACTTGTTCATGGATATGCAGGATCATTTTGTTGCAAATCAAATAATTGCTAGTCAGTGTCTTCAGGTTCGGTAGCTGCAGAATATCTGTCTCGCTGCAGAAAGTATGATTAGCTGCAGAAAGTCTGATTAGCTGCAGAATGTCTGTTTGATTGCAGAATGTACCTGTAGAGAACTTGAATCATGGAATGGAGTGGTTTGGAATGTAAATGGAATGTTGTATGGAATGAATGAAGATGGATGATGAAATATGGTATATTGGGATATGTATGAAGTGAATGATGGAGTGGGATGGATTAAAATTTATGAAATGGAGTGAAAAAGTACCCTGCAATTTTCTGTTGTGTATTATTCAATTGCAGAAAAACATCAAATTTTAAATTCTGGAATGGAAATGAGGTGGATGAAGTATGGAATGAGATGAATGAAATATGAAATGAAGTGAAGTATGAATGAATGAATGAGATGGAATATGGATGAATGAGTAAATGGAATGAAATGAGATGGATCATAAGTGAAATGGATCTGAACTTATGATTTTGTAATAGCTGCTTGCAGAAACAAAATGGAAAAGCTAGAGTGTCAGAAAGATTCTGATTTTCACCCTATATTTTCTGTATAAACATGCCAATCATTGATTGGTTTTCATGTTTATACTTTATTATTATTATTATTATTATTATTATTTTATTTTTTATTTTTTTTTAAAGGAAATGACTTCAGAAAATTCAATTAAGTTGATGAAAAAGAAAGATTCTTCTTCATTAACTTCACATCACTGTTTTCCTGGAACTTTGTAATAAATTCTTCCCTTGAGAGTGGTTTGTGATATAGCTTCAATCTATGACCATTCACAAGAAAAGTAACCTCTTCTTCATCTATTGTCCTGATTTTTACTACTCCATTGTCAAAAATTTTAACAACTTCATATGGCCCAAGCCAATGTGTTTGAAATTTACCTTGAAAATCCTTGAATTTTGAATCAAACAAGAGAGCCCAGTCACCTTCTTTGAACTTCTTCTCTTTGATGTAATTATCATGCCATCTAGTCCTTTGCTGTTGGACTAGACTTGTTTTCTGAACTGCATCTTGTCTGATCTCATCCAATTCATTAATCTGCTCCAATCTATGCTTTTGTGCCTCTGATAGATCAAGTCCTAGCTGAACTTCCATTTTGAAAGTTTGAATCTGGAACTCTATGGGAAACAAAACTTGCTTTCCATAAACAAGTTCATAAGGAGTATGGTTTGTTGTGCTTCTCCATGTAGTTCTATAGGCCCACAAGGCTTCAGGAAGCCTATCTACCCAATCTTTTCTATGTAAATGGACAATATTTGTTAGGATCCCTTCAATAACCTTATTAGTAGATTCCACTTGACCATTTGCTTGTGGATGATAGGGAGTAGATTTTATGTGTCTGATTTTGTACCTCTCCATCATTTGTTCCATTAGCCTTGATGTGAATTGAGCTCCTTGATCTGTAAAAATTTCCCTTGGGACACCAAAACGAGTAAAAATATCCTCAAAAAGAAAATTAATTACAGATGCTTCATTAGAAAAAAGTAATGGCTTGGCCTCTACCCAATTGGTAACATAATCAGTGCAAACTAATATATATCTCTTTTGTCTTGATGGAGGACTAATAGGTCCTACAAAAACCAAAGCCCATTTTTCAAAAGGTTCAATATGTACCTGAGGTTGTAATGGCATCTCACCTGAAGGAGAAGGTTTCCCTACCCTTTGGCAACTGTCACAACTTTTGACATACTCTTTAGCATCTTTAAACAAGGATGGCCAATAATATCCTAAATGAAGGATTTTATAGGCTGTCCTCTTGTCAGCAAAGTGTCTGCCACAAGGTTCATCATGACATGCTTTGAGAATCTCAGGCATCTCATCTTCCCGAACACATCTCCTAATGATCAAATCTGGACCTGTCTTGTACAACTCATTAGAAACCCATGAATATTTTGCACTATCATAAATGATTTTTCTTTTATCTCTTGCATTCATTATTGAAGGAAATTTTCCTGAAACTAAATAATTAGCAATGTCAGCAAACCAAGGAGTTTGAGTAGAAATTGCAAAAAGATATTCATCAGAAAATTGATCTTCAACTGGAGTGTCATCTTTGATGTTTTGGAGTCTAGATAGGAAATCAGCTACTGTGTTTTGTTTTCCAGGCCTATCTAGAATGGTAATGTTGAATTCTTGTAAAAGCAATAACCATCTTATAACTCTACCATTAGTGATTGATTTGTCCATTAGATATCTAATTGCAGAATGATCAGTGTGAACAAAAGTTTCATAGCCCGTTATATAGTGTCTAAATTTGTTTATGGCATGAACAACAGCTAAAAACTCTTTTTCAGTTACAGTATAGTTTAACTCTGCAGGAGTCAAATTTTTACTGGTATAGTAGATGGCATAAGGAATCAGGTCTTTTTGTCCCAATACTGCTCCTAGAGCTATATCTGAGGCATCTATTGAAATGTGAAAAGGTAACTTCCAGTTAGGTCCCCTTAAAATAGGTGCTTCAGAAATTTTTGTTTTTAGGGTCTCAAAGGCTAACTGACAATCAGAATTCCATTTGAATTCACAGTCTTTGGTAAGCAATTTAAAGAGTGGAGATGCTATCTTGGTGAATTTTTCTATAAACCTCCGATAATATCCTGTAAATCCTAGAAAACTCCTAACATCTTTTTGACAACTTGGAATAGATAAGTTAGAGATGACTTCAACTTTTGACTCATCAACTCTAATCCCATCCCCTGAAATATGATGCCCCAAAACAATACCTTCAGTAAACATCATGAAACATTTTTCATGACTAAGTGAAAGATTTGCTTCTTGAAATCTCTTTAAAACTTTTTCCAAGTTTTCTAAAGCCTCTTCAAATGTGTTTCCATAAACTGTGAAATCATCCATATATACCTCTACACAATCATGTATTAGATCTGAAAAAATTCCTAATACTGCCCTTTGGAAGGTTGCAGGTGCATTGCATAATCCAAATGGCAATACTCGGTAAGCATAAGTACCCCAAGGACAGGTAAATGTGGTTTTGTCTTGATCCTCAAGTGCTACTTTAATTTTATTATAACCACTAAACCCATCTAGAAATGAGAAGTACTTTTTGCCAGCTAAGGTATCTAGCTCCTGATCTATGAAAGGTCAGGGAAAATGATCTTTAAGAGTAGCTTTGTTTAATTCTCGGTAGTCAATACATACCCTCCATTTACCATTTTTCTTTGGCACAATTACCAAAGGAGAAACCCACTAACTATCTGAAATAGGATAAATGAAATTGACATTCAACAATTTCTGCAATTCTTCTTTAACAATCTCCCTAAGATTTGGATTCATCCTTCTTTGAGGTTGTTTGATTGGTTTACAATTTTCCTCTATATAGATGTGATGAGTGCAAGTCTTAGGACTTATCCCTTTCATATCAGTGTACTCCCATGCATATGCAGAAGAATGCCTCTGTAATATCTTGACTAACTCTTCTTGTTGAGATTTTTCTAGGCTCTTGTTTATGTTTAAAGATTTGCCTGGAAATATCTCACTTGTAGAGCTGCCAAATTTATCCATAGAATGAAGAGACATCTGTCTTGATGACAAAAACTCAATGTTGGATTCTTCTTGAAATTGTTCATGTTTATGTTCTGAAGAGGATTCAAATTTTTCTAAAGTATTCAGAATTTGACTATCTTCACTAATTTCTGAAATTGTGAAGAGAGGTTGTAAGTCTTCTTCATCCTCTATCCATTGAGTATCATCTAAATCTGTAATTTTCCTTGCCGGAGGATACAAAGTGAATTTCTTAGTTGAACTACCATCAGAGATGTACATATCACCGGATCTACAACTAATGAAAGCATCAGTTGTAGCTAACCAAGGTCTTCCTAATATAATAGGGTGTCCTCCTAGATTATTCTTAGGAGTTAGGATCATAAAATCCACAGGATACTCCCAAGAATCTAGGGACACTGGAATGTCTTCTATTACCCCATCAGGTTTAATCACAGATCTGTCTGCTAATTGTAATAATGTAGGTGTAAAGAGAAGATTAGGAAGTTTCAGTTTATCCATGATTTGTCTATTCATGATATTGATTGCTGCTCCTAAATCAATGAGTGTGTTTTGGATCTCAATTCCATTTATGTGAATTTTAACAACTGGATTTCCTGGGTCTAGATACTTTGGAATAGCAATCTTACCCATCATAATGTCTGCTATTTTTCCTGCCAGTTGAATTTTCTTTGTCTCTCTTATTCTTTTTCTTGTTTTCTTCATGCTCAACTCCTTTATTGTCTTTCCTAAAATTGGGATTTCCTTAATGGCTTGTAATAATGGAATCTTAATGCAAACATTTCTTAGCTCATCTAAGAAATCATAATTAGGCACCATAATTTGTTTTTCTACACCTCTATCAATTTGTAATCTTTCTGGAAAGGGAGGTGTAGGAGTGGATGTTGATGGCTACTCTAATACAGGAGTTGAAATTATTGGTTCTTTTTATTTTGATTTTTCAATGTTTGGGTCCTGAAAAGATGTGTCTTCTTCAAGAATTTTATTTTCTCGTAGAGAATCTTCCTCAGAGTTGTCTTGTTCTTGTATAATCACAGAAGGTTTCCTTTTTTCAAGTATTCTTCCAGACCTAAGTTGAACATCACTAAGGTCTAGAGGAGTAATTAAATAAGTTGGAAATTTTTGGCCTTCTATCATATATGTATTCTGAGGATTTCTATTGTTGGGGTTTGGTATGGGTTGAGCAGGCAACTGATTTGATTTTTGAGGAAATGGTAATGGAAGTGGTTGATTTTGATGTTGTAAATTTTGAGGATTTTGTTGAGGATTTTGTTGAGGATTTTGTTGTTGAGGAAAATGTGGATAGGGTGGATAGGATGGTGGATACTGATAGTACTGAGAGTATCTTCCGTAGGGATTTTGTGCCCCTTGTGCCCAAGCTTGAGATTGATTTTGAAATTGGGGCCAAGGTTGCTGCCAAGAATTCCAATTTGGTGGAGGTTGATTATACATTTGATCATGAAATCCTTGTGTTTGGGGTCCTTGCCAAGGCCTTCTAGAGATAAAATTGAGAGATTCTGTGGAACTTGTAGGAATTTCCTCTTGAAAGACAGCTTTAAGACCAGGAAGTGAAGGACAACTCTTGGTCTCATGTTTTTCTGAACAAATGACACGGGTCTCTACAACTTTTGCATCCAAAGGACACTCTCTTAAGGCATGCTTCTTTCTACATCTGGGACAAAAGATTGCTAAAGCATCAGATTCAGCTTTTTGCTTGTTTTGTAACTTAAGGGTGTCTATTTGTTCACTAAGACTCCCTAAGATATCATATTTGAATTCATCAAGCATATGCCCTATTTCTGCCCTACTTACTGTCCCAGAAGCAGACTTACTTACCCTTGCAAGAGCAGGGTCTCTTGGGCCTTTTATAGTTTTAGATTTTCGTCTTGAAAGGTTGATACATAACTCAGCTATTTCAGGTAATGTGAGCTGAGATATATCCCCTTTTCCCATCATGTTAAGGATATCCAACCATTCATCCCTAATTGTTTTCAACAAGAGATATTTTAAGGTGTCTTGATGTAAGTTTTCCATTTTTTCTCTTTTGATGTTGTAATGAAATCTCTCCAACAAATCTTCCAAGTTTTCATCTTCTTTTGGTAACATCTTAAACACTTCCTCCTTATGATTGACTGGCATACAATAATCCAAATACCTCTCTAGAAGTGCTTGTTTCATGTCTTCCCATGTCCTAATAGAACTATTGATCAAACTCATAAACCACTTCAATGCTGCTCCTTTCAATGTTGAAGGAAATAGTTTAAGTTTTTGAGCATCTTGTAAGTAGTCATAAGTTCTACATAGGACTTCAAATTCAAATAGGAAGGTTTCGGGATCTTCAGTTTTAAGTCCATAGAAGTTTGGAAGGACAGAGGGTGAAATGTTTTTCATGGTTGTATTAGTTTCTTCATCTACTATAGGAAACCCAAAAGAGCTTCCCATCTCTCTTCTACCTATTCCTCTACCTCCTTCACCTTCTACACCTCTACCTCCTTCTCCTCTACCTCTACCTCTACCTCCTCCAAATAATGTGTGTTCTCCATTAAAGACTCCTCCTCCCCCTTCTTCTGCCATAGTTGATTCTTCTGAGGAAGTGTAAAAGTTTGTGTCTCTAATAGAGGTCCTTGAATCCTCTTCTAAGGCAGGTTCAGTCGATGAAATGGGAGGTCTTTCTAATGGAATATTTGATCTTAAGTCCTGTGGGAGTCTAGGATCAATAAAGGATGGATTATGGGTCTGAGTTGGAGGTGTACTAGCTCTTGGTCTAGATGAAACAAGTGGTGTTCTAGGGATCAAGCTTCTGCTGCTACTTCTTATGAATCTACCCCTTGAATCTCTCTCTCTCTACGCATATAATTTTTTTTTTTTTTTTTTTTTTTGGAGTTAAGAAACAAGGCTACCTAGGTAAAATTCCCCGGCAACGACGCCAAAATGTTTGTGCTCAACATAGTCTCCTAAATTGAGTTCATTAATTTTTCTAAACTGTGGTTGGTAAACCGTTGAAGTGTGGTGCACTATAGCCAGTATTTTTTTCTCACTACGTTGTTTTTAGTGTTTTATGATGCTTTTGGTTTTATGGTTTTATGTTGAAAAGGGAAAAGAACTAAGGCCGTGTGAAAGAAGCTATTGTCAAAGCGAAACACAATTAAAGCCTAAACTATAAATGGCAAACAAAAAATGCAAGCTTGATAATGAATTTATTGCAAGGGAAACAATCACAACATGAACCCGAACTTATCCAATTCATTCATTAAAGATGTGTTGGAAGAGCTTGAGAAATGTGAGCAAGCAAGTGTAAATGAAGTTCTCCACATAAACAATCAAAATTAGCCAACTTACAATGTTACAAACATCTCATCCATGGTTAAAGTATTTATTGGAACATATTTGGAAAATAAAAATTTGTAGCAAGCACAAGATTTCTACTCTAAACTACTTAAATTCTGTTTCCAACTCCACTTAGCACCACTAGGCCTCACTCAAAAGTTATAGATTTCTTTTAAATAGTCTTTGTGAAAGGCTTACCAGAATGGTAAAAAGTGTTTAAAAATACTCCAGCTCCTTAGACTGGATAATAGCCTGTCTGTGATAATTATATATTAATATGAGTTTGGAACAAAAAGAAGTTTTGTAAATAATAAGACCGTGGTATTTAAATTTTCACAACTAATACAATTTAAAATGAAATGATAGAAACTAAATTTGGAACAAGTACACATGCTGAGCTAAGACTAAACTAGAGTAATAGTCTATTGAATTACAAGAACAAAAGTTAAACTAAAAAGCCATTATCAAACTTGAAATGAAATGACAGATCCGAACTAAATGCATTCTACCTCCCAGGGTTGTATAACTAAAATTAACATGCAACTAGTCTATGGAATTCCTGCTACCCATCTCGTTCAATAGGAATGATATTTTGGAAGAGTTTGTAAAACAAGTAAGGGCTTTATTATTCAATGTAGTTGAACATAAATATAAGATCTATGCCAACACATAACCAGAATCTAAGACACCAAGGCCGAGCCATTCGTTGTTAATGATGTTTTGAAGATTTTGCAAGAGTAAGACCGGCCGTGACACTTAGTGTAACAAGCAACTAAAACCTATAATACCACAAAATGTCTTTATTCGTCGTGATGATATTTTGGAAGAGTTTATAAGAGTAAGTCTTGGTTGTGATAATTAACGAAAGGAAATGCAACTAAAACTCAACAAATTATCATTAAATGACAAGGTGCCTTTATTCATCGTGATGATATTCGCTGAAGAGTTTTAGAGAAAGAGTAAGTCTAGTCAGATGATCAATGTAACAAAGCAGCAAACATAAACTTCGAAACGTGCTGTTTTCAGAAATGAAAAACGAGACTAAAATACTTATCTAAACCGTATAAACAAGGTCGCCGTATAAAATTCTCTACCAGCTCCAGAGGTAAGCATTTTAAAGCTACTTCAAGATTGACTCAAGCTTTCAATAAAGTGATATTTCCTTTGATTAGAGAGAAATTAGTTTAAAAAATAGTAGTGTGTTTTCTTACCAAAACGAGCAATCAATCAAAAAATCTAACCTTGTCCCTCATCGGAGTCATATTTATAATCAAAATTACATAAATCGTCTTGAGATAAACTAGGGATAATTGTCTTTCCAAATAAAACCAAAACTAGGACTCGATGGTGGTCACAGAATAGAATTAAGGACATCGGACTCGTCCTTGTGCTATTACGAGTCTTCTCCTAGCTTGGAGTTCCCAACGTACAATCGCCTACGTACCTATTCACCTTGTGGAGAGCAACAATGATGAGGGGAATGATGTGGAATGCTTCCATATGTGTTTTTCTCCAAGATGACACCCCGGAACCCCATACACAAAGACAATGTTAGACAAAGAAATCAGGCGTAATGTCCGCATTCTATAGCTAGATCTAGTTCAAACAAGTAATACAATGACAAAATCATAAAACATAAAAAGTTAGTCATGATATAATTTTCCATTTTAAAAGAAATTTAACTAATTTTACCATCATTCGAGCTTGTGATTAATAATGGACAAAATAATGGAGTGGAATGTGAAGAAAGAATATTCTTGGAGCTCAACAATTAGTCCACACTTTTCTAGAAAACTAGTCGCAAAGTCGCAAATCATAAACCACATTTTAAGTGTACCATGAATTGAAAGACTCAGGACCCCAAGCCACAAGGTCGCAAGGTCAAAGGCCTCAGCTTTAAAACTTCACATTTTTTATTGTGCCACCTAGAAACCCAGTGAACCCGTAGCGGCTCTAAGGCCTGCAAGGTCAGACCGCCCAACCAGCTCTGACTTCATACTTAGCCAACGCATTAAATGATCACACGTGTGACACCTGACAACAAAAGGCTGCATAGGTCGCATTCGACCCGCGTGATGAGAAAAGGCTAATGCCCTCCAGAAGCCACCCGAGACTCTTTCCCGTGTTGCCCAATCCTCCGTTGCTCTCATTTTTATTAAATGTTGCCTCACTCTGTACCTACCCTGGCCTGACACCCCTTTGGTTTCATTCTAGGCTTCCAACCCCCATGCTCACCCCCTCACCTCCCCTCCTCTGCCTGCCTCCCCGCCTCCCCCGTTTTCTTTGCTTCTGCCACCCCTCTTGCCACCCAAAGGCCTTAAACCTCGTATTTTCCATCACCTTGGAGTTTTTTCCCTCTGCTGCAATTCATTCCCCGCGGGTCAAAATCACCGGCAACCTCTCAAAAATCCCGAAGGCGACTCCTCGTCACTTAGCACCTGCTGGATCCCGCAACCGCACGGTCACCGAGTCACGAAGTCGCGGTGTCACACCTACCAATTAACCACCCAATCTATGTACTTTGCGACCTTGCGACCTAGTAGCAAGTTGCCAAGGCCCAAGGTCATAGCTTCCTAAGAATTCATGCCTGGGCAGACCTAGCGACCTTGCAAAAATCCCTAGTCACAAGGTTGCTAATTCACAAAAACTCGTGTCAATTTCTTCTGACAATACACAGTGGGTCGTGAACAACTCAACCCGAGTAGCTCATTAATTTGGAAGCTTAGTCTGTCAACACCATATTTGTGATTATGCATTCGTCTTATCGTGGGATTGTTTTGCGGTGGTACGTTGTTGTTATTGAATCTGGCAGCTCGAGTGTGTCTCCATCTCTTCTCGCCTCGAAGCGAGGGTGCCTCTAGTATTTGGGTGAAACAAGAGTCTCCAGAGCAGAGATCTCGAAGGAGACGTTCCTTCCCCACCCCTGTCTATGGGGACATCACCCATGTGTTTGGGAAAGGAGACAAATGACTGTACCAAGTAGCATAGGGAGTTCGACAACCGAGTTCGAGAAGACCGCACCGGCAAGCGTATATTTAGGCTCAAGATATCCAAACTTCACTATGCAAAATAATTCAATTCCAGTCTTATGTGCAGGTCATGAATGGATCCTCTAGAAAGTTGACTCCAGATCCTATTGCTACGCACATCACTGTGTAAGATGTTTGCTGAACCATGGGGAAATGTTGCACGGGAGCCTTCTATGTTATCGATTTTTTTATCATTCAACCCATTATCGTTATGAACCAAGGACACTGATAAGACCAATTACCCCAAGTAAAAATTGTTTTCTCACTACATTTGCTTATGTTTCTGTCATATTTAACTTAAACAGTAATCAATTAAATAAACTGGCTTTATTTATTTATTTCAGAATGTTATTTAAATTCATTATTAAATAATATTCTTAAGTTAAATTGATTCATTCATATATAAATAACAACAAACCATTTATTTATTAATATATCTCTCATCTCCCTTAAATAATAATAAATCATTTATTTATTTCATATTATGAAATAAAGGAATGGACCCAAGTCAAAACCTTTCCCTCCAAAATAAATATAATAAAAATACCCTAAAGGGTGATTCTAGAACTTGATTAATGTATACTTTATTCATGCACCGTCTTTGTAGAAAATCCCAATATTTTGTTATAAACAGAGGTTTTCCTCATTCATTGTCACTCTGAGCTGTACTAGATCACACTGACCACTCTTGGTCACCATTTCCATTTGTTTTACTTTGAACTCCACGCTGAGTTCCGTTTGCTAGGGCTTCACATTAACCAAAGGAGAGGAATTTTTCAGACCTGAATATCCAGGACTTCCAAGAACCCATCCGACTGATAGAACCTGGAAAACACCTTTCTGTTTTCCTTGTGTGCCTTCATTCTTTAATAATAATATAAGATTCTTTATATACTGTTCTGTGTTGTTCATTGATGCAAGTGGAGCCATTTTATATCTTATCTGCTTACATTTTATGCTTAGATCTGGATACAGTTGTGAAATTAAGGATATTTTGTAGCCATACTTGATGTTAGGGCTACTGGATACAATAACAGTTAGATCTTTACGATGAAAGAATCATACTAACAATTGGCGACCCACACGGGTTTTCTTTTGCGACCACCGTCGTTTACCTCCCCGCATATCCACCGTTTCGCACCCTAGGTTTCTCTTCCATTTTTATTTTCCTATTTTTCCCCATTTTGGTGCTAGCTTTTCCCCTCTCGAAACCCCCAACATTCAAATTTCTACCTCCGTGTGTTTCTGCCCCTTTTTTTGCGACAGGGTGACTCACACGCCACGCCGAGACAGACAAAATTCTTTCGAAATATGCCGCCACTCGCACCGCATCCGCAAAATGACTTATCGTCCAAAAGTGCACCCCGGCCTTGAGGCCGCACTTTTCGTCTTCAATCTGCGGGATTCTGTCTCCAAAATGTCGAAACCGCACCGCAATTTTTTCCAACTGAAGCAAGACTTCTTCTTTTTCCCAAGTTTCTGACTTCCAGCTTCCGCCGTGTTTTCCAAATTCTCTGTCTCCACCGTCGTCTGCATCTATTTCTGACCATTCTCACCACCTGCGACCCATTCTTTAGGGCTTTCTTAGTCTCTTCCCACTTTTTTGTAGTTTTTTGTCGTTTTCGTACATCTAAATTTCCGTGCTTTCCACTCCTTATTTCGGTATCCGTCGATAATTTTCGAAATCCTCATAGGCCTACCTTTTCTTCCCTTTTATACACTCACGCTTTTTTGTCTGCATTCTTAGGGCCACCTCTTGACCTCCTTTTTTGGCTTATCTCATTTTCAGGTAAACTTGCCTTCGCCTCTTTGCCGTTTTCTCGCACCACCTTCCTTACATTTCTCCATTAGATCCCGCCTCCTTCCTACCTGATCTAATATTGATCTCTTGTTAGCGTGCTCGCCTTCTTACACCACATTTTTGAGACCTTTCTTGGGTTCGATTGTTTCCTTTTTTAGTTGCTAATTTTCCGTTCTTTCACTTCTTGCTTAATGTAAATTTATTTTCTCCATTATTGCAGAGCAATAAAATTTTTCTTTTTACTCAAAACTGCCTGCTGAATCAATTAAAATTAACGCATGCCACACTCCACCCAAGTGAAGTAAAGACTGCCAGCACTCGCCCCCCGGCAAAGACTTAAAATAATCGACACTGCACCTCCCTTTCCCTTGTCTGCTCTGCTTTTGCACCTGTCGCCCTTGTCATTTCATTCTTCCCATCATCACGCTCCAGTGCTGCAGACCCCGCCGACTTCTTGGCTTCCTCACCCTCGCCTTCCGGTTGGTCGACTTCCTCCTTCCCGTCGTCACTTCCAGTGTCCTCCCCCAGCCCGCCACCCACTCTTCCTCTGATTGTTCCTGCTCTCCCGTCCTTCTTGTTCTCCCCTTTACCTCCACCATGTCTAGTTCTGGACCCAGCCCCAACCCTGGGCCACCGCTCGGGTCCACTTCCGTGAGAACCACGATGGACTCACCCCGACCGCCCATTGTTTCCAAGATATGGCCCCGCCCCCGACTTCAATTAGCTTATCACCGATCCCATCCGATGATGGCCAATGGCTCACAGCAACCAAGCCTCCGACATTCCCAAGTTCGGCCTTGCTAGTGAAGATCCCTCCAATCATATCCATCTTTCCACATGTGATGCTCCTCAGATCCATCATCTCCATGACTCCTGCCCGTTCTCGCTTATTCCGAACGCACCTTACCCAAGCACATCCAAATGAAGGTCATCAAGCCACCTCTTCCCATACCACTTTTACAACCGTCGTTCAAGCCTTTTATATCTTATTTTACCCTCCGATACGACACCGGCACTTCAAAACTATTGACCTCCTTTTCATCAATCTTCTTCAACGTTCTCCGTCATAACCAGAGTGGGCACTACGCACAAAGCTGCAGGCCGTGCTCCCCTTGAAGATCAAGTTTACATGATTGGTTCCTTTCGCTCTCTTTACCTCTATTGGCAAAGATGTCGCTCCCATTTCCAACAAACCGAAGAAGCCGCCCCTTCAAATCGCCTTAAAATATGACCTTATCTAGTGCTCACTGTTATGTTTATACCGTCCTCTTCCTGCCCCCAAACCCAGGCACCGAACGCCTCCCGGATCTCTCACTCCTCGCCACGGACACGAGCCATGTCTCAGTACCGCCCACCTCTTATGCCCTATGGTTTCCTTTCTCGCTCTAACACCTCCACTTTCCATCCCGGTAACATGTATCCAAAGCTGTACGCTCCTCCTTTTGCCCACTCTCCCCGCGACCTCAATGTTGCCCATTCTCACCCTACCTCTGTCCTGTGCTCGGTGTCCGCCCTCCGCATTTGGACCTCCGTCCCTTGCTCTCCATTCCCCCACAATCGCACGCTCACTCCCTCCAAAAGTACGTATTTGCGAAGACAGGCATCACTCCTCCTCCTTCAATGGCGAGAGAGGCAATCCATCCACCTCTCGGGTAATCGTGGACCCGAATCCTTAGCATTGACCCCAACACCGCTACCCGCCCCCGTGAGCCTCCCAAACCTGCTGGGTGCTGTGCCGTCAACAAATAAGCCATGTTCATGTCATGTGTTTTTGGTCACTGTTAATCACGATTGTCCCCTCTACCACAGATGCAGGCCAGACAGGAGTCTGTGCCACCATTCGTGGACAAATTCCTCTCCCCCGTCCTTCCATTACTTCTACCTCTCACCCCTACCAGAGCCGTTACCAATCCTTTCCCCAATAAGACTTGTGGTTACTCAATCCCCCATGTCTCCCTAATCCACTCAACCTTCTCCTTCTGCTCTTCCGATTACTGCATTTCATGATGTCCTCCTGACTAACTCCTCATCACAGACTCTAACTCTTGAAATCCCCGCCCGCCGACACTTCGTTACTCTCCTCGTATCAGTCGTCTCCCGAGTCCCCATCATCAACTTCTGTCGCAGCCTCTATCGACACCTGTCGGTCCTTGGCAACCCCTCCACCCAAAGTTGAGGTTCAGCACAAAAATTCCTAAGGGTCCACTACGCCGAAATGCTACTCGGTCGGCCGCTCATTCTTACATACAAGAGATGATCTCAAAAATAATCTCTAACCACATTTCAACACCAGAACTCCCTCCCTAAATAAGTAGTCCTTCTCAAAAGAAATCTCTAATATCTATCAGTGCCTAGATGCCGCGGACAGATCTGTTTAATTTTTTTCGTTCATCCGTCGACCATCCCCCCTCTTCCTCCTTCAGCTTGCTTTCCAAATCCCCCACTAAAAACCGAAATGCCAATGTTGCCTGCTGTGGCTGATGGAGGGGCATCTACCCGTGTAATTTCCGCTTCGTTTGGAAAAAAAACTCGCATCCCCCCCCCGAGCCTGCCCCCTTCCACCATCACCCTCCGGTGCGGATGGCCATGCCTCCCAACCCGCCGGTATTTTTCGTAACGCCCATCACCCCAAGCCGCAAGACCGTTCGTGCTGACGTTGAAGTTATCGATGTTCTCTCGACTACAACATCCTTTTGGGGCGTAGTTACACTTACAAGCATGTCCGCTCATCTCCATCCGCGACCAATCGCGGAAGACGTTTTTTCCTCACAATGCAAGATCGTCACCATTGAATGTTTGCTCACTGCGGAACCCAAATTCCGCACCTCATCCAGGTCCACCATTTCTAGCCTGCTACCAATAAGCAAACTGACTTTTGACCGTTGTCTCCCCGGCATCTACAAAGACTCCTCTTTGCTTTCTGGCACCTCCCTGGCCCCTCCTCCTATCTTCTCCGATCCTAGCTCGGCGAATGTTTGCATGATGCAATCGTCTCGTGTCGCTCCCCCGCGCAACCTGCCTCCGGCTCGTCAAAATCTCCACCTCATCCGACTCACCCTACTCCTTCTCACTATTTCAAACCCCTCCTACCCGGTCCTTCTGCCCTCCCCTCACACCCCGGAACCTCCTTATCCTCCCGCCTTGGCTCCCTCCAGAGCCCCCATTTAGGAACCATTCGGCCATTACTCCGCCCCACAACCTTTCCTGTCTTCCCCCGGCATCTATTCGGTCTTTTCATCGCCACCTTTGGCCACTTACCGCCATCTCATACCCGCATGTATCTTACCCTCCGAACCGAAACCCTCCCACCACCCTAAACCATACATTGTTATGACACCGTTCAATCAATTCCCGTTGCTCCTCTCCACCCTACGGCATTTCCTAGCCCCCGCCGCACGACCTCCTCATACCCATCACACAAGGTAAGAAAGAAAAATCTGCAGGCATCCAAATATAACCACCACCTTACCCTACTTCCCCCCCCCCCCCCCCCCCCCCCCTGTGCTTTGTGGGGGGATGCCTGCCTACCACGCCATCGTGACATTGAACTCAGAAGGCCCCGAGTCCAATCCATGGCTGTAATCGCGTGCCCCTCTGGACCGTTAGTCCTTAACCTCTCGTTTCTCCCGCCCCCCGTAACCAAGAACCCAAATGTCCTCGAGACCAACAAACCCCGCGCTTTGCGGTGTCCACAGCTATTGCTCTCACTCATTTTCCTCACCACGCACACACCTCTCTCAAAGGCTTCATTTCGAGGCGGCGGAACAACTGTCCGCTCGCCCATCCTTACCAAGATGCCAGCCACCAGATCCTCCCAGCCCTACCTGGCTGACATCCTCCCCCGATGTTGAGATGTTCGAATCGCCGCTCCTCTCTTTGTACCTATCACTGTATCCGCCCAACCCCTGAGTACATCCCCTCCATATCCACTTCGCCTTTTTCTATCTAATCCCTCTTCAGCCATATCTTTGGGTTCTTCAGTGTTTTGACCATCTTTAATGGCTTTCTCTATTGTCTCCCGATGACCCATTTCTGCGCCTTTCCTTCCATGAACGATGATCTCGCAGCTTTGCAGCTCTGCGGTTTCCACCACCTTCCCCTTCACCTAACCCCATACTCCCATCCGTCTCTATGATGTACGTCACAACACAAGCCCTTGATCTTCCTTTCACTTTTCTCTTCTTATGATGATGTTCCCTCGACCCTCTCGTCCACTCATTACATCGTTACACCAATGGCGCGAGTCGTATTCCTGAAACCTCGCTCTGCACTGCTCCGCCATCTTTACCCCACAAAGACACCGTTCTTGCAAATGGGGTCTGTATCGGCACCACCACCAATAACCAAAGCCGAGTATGATGTCGTTCATGGTCTCTTAACCGACGTTCTCTCCCACGGCATCCCCTCCATCTCAAGAAGTTTATTTAGATTCCCTTATTATTGTCTTACAACTTAATACATCTACCGTGTGCATAATCCTATCCTTGCTTAGACAATATTTACGGTGAGACTTTGATTCGGCAATTTAGACTATTTCATTCAATCACATCCCTAGAAGTCACAACTACTATGTAGACCGCATCGCAAACCATGTTCTAGACCGAATTTATCACACACAAGACAATAGCATCCACAAAATACACATAACACTCATATATATATAGCATGTGCTTTAAAGTCCATATACTTTGAAACATATGACATGCCCATAGCATGTTACAAAAACCACTACTACAAAAATGGGGGCACCACTTGCTACCTACATCACTACTAGGGGCACCACCGCCCCCACACCTAGTCAGCCCTCCTGGGAGATCCTAAGCCACCGCTTCTGCCTCTCATACCGTAGATCACGCACCGTCTCGCCCGCCATCGCCATGCGCCGTGATGATCCCTCGCCATTCCGAGGGAGCCCAATACATAGCTCATGTGTTCTGTCGTTCAAATCCCGCCAACCATGCCCCACACACGTCCGGTCGCGCAGTCCCTCACATCTACGACCAGTCCCCACCGCCGCGGCCATCTCTTCATTATGTCTTGTCCCTCGATCCACTTCGTTCGTAGCACCCCGCCGCCGGCCGGCCGCGTCCATATATCCCAATGGCTTGCCCGGAGCTATATCTCAGACTGCAAAAAATAGTATGATTAGTACCAAGAATACTAGTCACAAACTAAAAGAACATAATGTAGACAGTTGCTTCGTCACTTACCATCCTGGCCCCCATACCGCCCAGGTAAGTGTTTAAGTTCGACCCTCTCAATAACCCCATCCCACTATAGGGATAGTCGTCTATGTATAACGACATATGGTCCCAATGGGCAAAGAACTCGTGTCAAACACCTCCTGCCCGCCCCTCCTCCTCCTCTACCTAGGCTCCCCACCGACGCATCCTGTTCTCTGCCCCCATCGTGCAAATGAGCATGAGGTCATACAGGTCGGATCTTCTCAAAGAAGAAAGAGCACACATCAACCCCATATGCACAATCATGATTCACTTATCGCTACATAACGCCAAATCGTCGTTTCTCAAATACACTAACATCATCCGGGCCCACCCATAGTAGGTCCCACCCAACACACTCTCTACAAATCATCATCTACCCTCCAGTTGATGTGATGGAGCCGCCCGATCGCCCAAGATCCGCAATACCGTCGGCCATGCAAGCACGGCTCGAGTCTCCAACCCCGGCTCCCTCACGTATATTTGAGTCCCTTTGACTCGGGACACTGGTCGGCAACAAGTCTACAAACTCTGTAATGTTATGCCCTGGTGGAAGGATCAAGCCGCGATTTCACCATCCCCAATGATGGGAGACCAGCTCAAGAAATATAAATTCTGGATTGCTTCATCTCATCCCAGGCCCCCGCACTGCAAACGCCTCCCGATCCGCATCCCACAATCGATAATCAAGCAACAAGGGCTTCAGCCCCCAACAAAGGGTTCTCCAAAAAATTCGAACCCTGTTGCCCAGCCGGGCAGAAGGACGGACACCCCGATATGCGTAGACTTTCGTCCGTAGTGTACCCCAAGTCTCTCTCTCCACTTTATTCGTATATCCGCCATATCCGCATAAAACATCCTCTTTGTCAACATCCGCATCAACAAAAACTCAGACAGTCTTACACCAAAATATAATTTCAGCCCATACGAAACATTGAAAACCTCCCACACCTAGGGGCAGTCGACTTTTTGGGCAAAAACCCGGGCTAGGTCGCATTTTCAAAGCCAAAACCTCAGGTCCCGTGTCACATCTTTTGCCCCAAAAAGTGTGACCCGACCGTAATGAGGAAGTAGGATAGTTTTGAATTTAAACCCTAATCCGCAATTTCAATCCACTCAAAAACAAAGCTAGAATTAGCCCTTACCCGCAAATCGACGGATTGCAATTCCAATGGTTGGTTTGTCCGCTACGATCGCCGCAAGATTTAGGGCCTTTCTCTCTCCACATTCACCAACAACACAAGAAAATGAATGATTTTGGAGGGAAAACACCTATTAGAAGAAAACTCGTTTTTCTTCGCCCGTCGCGACCAAACCGTAGCCTCGCTTTGAAAACCGTCTACACCGTTGGAAAGCTCTCACCAAGTGTTCAAATGGGTGTTTGTTCGTTTCTTCATGTTTCTATATCACCATGACACATTTTTTCCATGAAGGGCCTTTTCATCTTCCTCAAAATCAAATTTCTTTCTACTTACAACACTTGTACTTGGGGGCACCACTTTTCCTCCTTACTTGTCTTTATTCGTGTTGATTTTCTTCATGAGATACCCTTGTATCGTTTTTATGTTCCCCATCGGACCGTTACTATGTGGCAGCACCACCAGCCTCTTGTTTAGAGCATCTCGAGTTGAGTCATCATCGCTCATGGAGTCTATCTTGCATCCCTTTTATCCCGCTATAGTCCCCCATCCTTCATTGCTTGGTCCTTCCCTTGTGTTACGCATGGCCTCACCCCCATCGTTCCCTATCCCTCTTGATATTGTGTCACGTCGCTAAGCCATCCCCGTTTTTATGCTCTGAATAAGGGAAGTCGTCCATCCGCCACTTAGTACCCTCATTTTCACTCATCATTAGTGTCCGTCTATTCATCGCTCCACTATTTTATCTCGTGCCTTAGTTGGGGTTCCTCTTTGCCTCACCCATGGTGGACCTACTTCGTCGTTACTCACTCCTTTAATCCAAAAGTCGTGTCTAGGGGGCAAGAAAATTCTTTGCCCGAGCTCTTTTCACCCCGATCATGATCTATACACTTGATGGTTCGTTTATGTTAAACATCTATTGGTGATACCCGGTGTGTGTGAGATGTCTCTCAATCCCCGTGAGGGTGGCCCCGCAGTAGCCCCCCACATACCCGCACGACTTCTTCTATTCCGGTGCGCACTTGGATGGGGCCTCCTCTCATTTGATGGGATATCGTCTCGCCGCTGTAGCACCTCGATTTGCACGTGCCTGGGCCTCGATTTCGCGAGCCCTTCCTCATGTGTAGTGGTGATTTGGTTATTAGTATCTCATGTACTACCACTACTCGTATAAAGTCCCGACGATTATCTTACAGCATGTATGGGATTCATCCTTCTTATTTTCTGCCCATGTTTAGGCCGCATTGGCCATTATTGCGGCTCATGGTTTTCTCGGGCGCCTTATCCTTTGTAATATTGTCTCTGCGTGCGTGCCTTCCCGCCGCCTTTCAATGGTACCACATCATATACTGAGACTTGTTGGCAATTGTAAGTCTCGTCTCCTATGGGTCTAGTCCTCCACCACTTTAGATTACCTCATATCCTCTTTCATTTCTATCTTACTCGTCTAATGCTTAAGTTCTTACAACATACTTCTCGTCATACGATTTTCTCCTAACACTTATTTGTAGCACATACCATTTTCTTGGTCATCTAACCCATTATCGTTAAGGAATCCCAAGTACACCATGTAAGACCAATTTTACCCCAAGTAAAATTGCTTTCACCACATTTATTACGTTTCGGTCATATTTAACCCAAAACAAGGTAATCAATTAACAAATCATTATTTATTTAATTATTTTAAGAATAAGTTATTTAAATCATTATTTAAATAATATTCTTAGTTAAATTAATTAAATTGATATATAAATAATTAAATAAACCATTATTTATTTAATTATATTCCTTCCTATCTCTTAAAGCATTAAATAAATTATTTATTTATTTGTTATTATAATAAAGGAATTATCCTGTCAAAGCTCTTTCTCCTGGAATAAAGGACACAAAGAGTTCCTAAAGGGTGATTCTGTAATTTGATTAATAATATTTTTATTCATACCCAGTTCTAGAAATGTCTCATTGTTTGTTATAAATAGAGGTTTTCCCCCATTCATTAATACCTCCATTGCATTAGATCACCAGATCTACTCTTGGTCACCATTTCATTTGTTTGTATCTTTAATTCCCATTGAGTCTCATGTTTGCCAGTGGCTTCACAACCAAAGCCAGGTAGTCTTAGATTCCAACATTTTAATATTCTACAGTTTATCCCATCTAGAGAAATGGAAAACACTTTCTTGTTTTCTCTCAAAGTTCCTCACTCAATATAAATATATGATCTTTTTTTTATATATTATTTGTTCTGTTCATTGGATGCATGGGAGTCTTTATATCTTATCTCGTTAATATCTTTTATGCTTTAGACTGACTTGTACAACAAACTCAAGGATATTTTGCAGCCATACTTGATGTTAGGGGCTACTTGACATGCATAGCTAAAGTGATATTTTACGATTTAAAGAATCATACTAACACTTCTATGTACTCCCCACCAAATAACAATCTTTCAACATTGATCGGGTAGTCACTCATGAAGTACCAATACCAAATACCTTGAAGGGATGACAGAGGACCTCCAGAAGGTTAAGGTGACAAAGGATCAGGAATATAAAACAGAGGACCCTGAGGAAAACACAAACTGTGGTAACAATGGATGTAGGATGTATCACGACCAGAGTACACCAATTTCAACCTAGATTTGGGTCCCACTCATGTATGCTATCACTGACATGGCCCCTGGGCTCAACCGGCTAACCCGGGAGGTGGGGCGCCCGCCCCAAACATATCAGCAGCACGGGCAATTGTGGAAGAAGATGCGCGTCCAATTCCAAGCATGCTCCTCATACCCTTTTGGACATAGAATGCATATTAGTTTTAAGGATGGTCTCATAATCGGGATGTAAAGCACAGGGACCAATCCACAAAGACTTAAGCATGTTCGGGTTTCCAAAATACAAGCAAGATATAGAATCGATCTCACATAATTTCATTCCCACACTCTACAGAAGCTTTTCATAGCAGGTCCATGCATGTCCAAGAAAGCCATGGAAACACAACTCAAGTGGCCAATCGGTTTCCCATTACGTAAATTACATTTATCGAGTCTTCGCATCTTCTATTGATGCACTCATGGACCGTCTTCAATTACTTAATAAACTACTCTTTACAAGAGTGTGGGAACACAATGACGAGTGATTCTCCAAGAACCTCAACAAAGGTAAAGAAACCAAGGGTCTACTCTCCCACTCAATATCGATGTCATACTAAATATTTCCAAATAAGTAGGCTAAGCAGATTCTCTCTGTGTTTTCTATTTGTGACCTTGCTCGCATCATATGATCCCAAATGGATTGTCCCCACATTGCACCAGTCAATTTCAATTGGAAATATCAACACAATATGTCTCATTAAAGAGCAAGTCAAAGAACTGCAAAACAAAGATAGAATCCTCGCTGCATGAATCAATCAATCTATAAGTGGATCGAGGGGTCAATATGATCAAACTATGGAAGAAAGGTCATTTACATGCCGAAATTAAAGACCCATAGGAGAGCCTCATCTTCCAAAACCAAGAAGCCAAATAATGATACAGGCAGAGTATTTCTGTGTATATAACAGTATAAGAGAGACAAAGAGGCCAAGGCATCAAGTAAGAAGCTCAGAAAAGGCAGAGGGATAAAGAATCAAAGAACCTACATGCTACAAAAGGACAAGAAGAAGAAGACAAGAAAAGAAGAAAAGTCAAGGAATAGCAAGAAAAACAACAAAAGGAGGAATGGGAAGAGAAAGAAGGTCGAGAAACAAAGAAGAGGAATGTAAGAAGAAGAAGAAGAATAACAGAAGAAAGAGTTCGAGTGCAGATTAAAGGAAGAAATGAAAGATAAAGAGGCCGAAGAAGAGGAATAAGGGAGGAAGCAAATTAGAAATCACAGAAGGTTTTCCCAAGAGTACACAGCAAGAAATTACCCCTAAAGACTGGGAGAAAAACGAGCTTCCTCATATTTATACCTCAAATGGCCCCATGACTAGTGTGTACCTCCATCTCTCAAACTTGGCATCTCAAAGGAACAGAAGGATGAGATTTTAGACCTAATGTATTAACATACGACCAATTCACACACAAGATTGGGACAAGAGAAAGAAAACTTGACATAATCCTACGAGCCCCCCAGTTACCATAGCATGATATAGTTCTAGATACCAGGACTAATCCAATCATGATCGCATTAAAGGTGGACCGCCTTCTCACATGCTTAGAGGAAAACATCACAGTAATGAGTGAGAGATTATGTTCCTACAAACAGACTCCGTGCCCTCCGAGAAGAAGGCATCCTGGGCTCAACAAGAAAAGAAGGCTCTAAAAGGTAAAATCCAAAGGCTTCATTTCCACAAATCGGCCAGGCGAACAATTACCAATCACTATTCAAAGTGTAGTCTAGTTACTTTGGAGGCTACCATGGCGCAAGAGGAAAGGAATGTTCATTATAAAGCAGAAATGTGACCACCTGCTATGAGCACACAGAAGAGACTAAAAGAAACGAAGAACAACGAAAGGAAGCCTCTATCGCCTTGGATGAAGATGCAGATATAATGGCCAAAAGATACGTCCTCACAGCTCCCAACACCTCGCTGAAGGTATACTGGATAGATGGCGTGCCAACGACAAAGTCCGGGATACAATTTTGTATGATACAATCCAAGGATGTTTGCAATGATGTATATAATGTCTACTTAAGTGAACATCGGATTACATATCGATTCAATGGCGAGGCATATCGAAGGTAGACCTTCCTTGGGAGCATTGACATCCGTAAGACAGCAGCAGGTGACCCAAGAAATTCATACCCTATGCTTTATTAGGCAAGCAGCCTACTTCCTGACCTCCAACCTCATAGAAAATACATTATCTGGGCCTATCATTACAATTCAACTGCATCTACACCAAATCAAGCCTCATTCAGCCAAATCTCAAAGAAAGAGGCGCATTTGGTCCTATATTCTTGACTATTTCCACAAGAAAGTTAGAGAAGATACCCCCATGTCACTTCCAGGCGATACTATCAAATTAAAGTAAAAAATACCTTCGTTAATAAGAGATGTATAGAAATACCTGGCCTTTCCACTACAAAATTCTCCTTGACAAAGGAAATGGTATAGGTCACAGTCGCAATGTGATCACGCTGCGAAACACAAATAACAGCCAGAGACTGAAGTAGGACCAAGTAACAAGTTGCAAACACCACCTAGGTCGCACTGTTAAATGTCAAAGGAGAAGGTCGTGTCAACTCAAGGCTTCAACTTTGCTTTATAATTACTCCTCCTGGGGACATTGTAAAGGACCTTTTTCAAACTCTTAAAGGAGAAGATTATTGTATCATATAATGCATATTGGGAATAAACACAAATTAATGCTTTATTCACTACTATCCGATGAGAACCAAGGTGAAAGCATACACACATGCCTTATATATTTTCTTGTCTTTATAACTCACTAGTTCTTAGTAAAGTCTTTGTTCATACATAATTTGCACATTTAAGCTTTCTGATGTGTCAATGGTATGTAAATGTTTCATCAAAGTTGGCTTTAATTACCTGCTATTGATGCTCTAAGCCCATATTTGTAGTGCTCCTAGAATTGAAGGGTGTTCTACCCATAGAGAAATGTTTCTTTGTGGTCATAGTTTCTATGAGCATGACCCACTTTATGTAAGCACTATCACCTCCTTTTTGGTTTCATGTTTCTGGTCTTGCTTTTGTGTTATTTATAATGTTTCATTTGTATGAGAACTTCCACGTAATTATTTGCTTCAGATTGCCTCATTTGTCGTGCATCACCACGTTTTCAAGGTACATCTCTATCCTGAGAGGGCGGACATTCTAACTGTAGCTCATCCTGGCACTGCATGGGGATCCTGGTCGCGCCAGCTCAGAGTCTGTTGGCATTTATACCGTAGATCTCTACTCGTTGCTGGGAAATTTTTCCCCATCAATACCCTGAAATGTGGAAGTGTGCATTAGTAAGGCTAAAAGGCATGAAAAAATTCATAATGACCCCATGAGTCTTTGCTGTTGTTTTGGGGTCTGTCTCTGGCCATTCTAATTTGATGGATATCCGTAATGAAGATCTATCTTCGTGAAGTAAATTGTTCTCATAATTCATTCAATAATCATCATTGACAAAGATCTGTGGTTTTATTTTAACAGTATTGTTGAGCTCCTGGCATCCCTACACATATGCCATGATCCATCCTTCTTGCACCAATACTGCCTGGAGTGTAGAAAGAAATGATTGAATTGAATTATACCAAATCAGTGCATTTCTACCCATACGTTCATCCTCACACTTTGGAGCATAAGATATTTGTATGTCTCCATGTTTGGAGAAACACTTCCTAATCAAAATTACCTAGCATGATCATGATCACAACAGTAGTCCTTTGAGAATCTCAAATATTCTAAATAATTTTCCAATACTTTTTAGAGATCTAGATAAATAGTTGATTTTGATGTTTGAACCTATATGCAGCATAATTATGAAATTAGGCCTCATTTTTCTTTCTTCCTAATATTTTCCCACATTATAGTTGATTATCTCTTCAATATTCCCCGTGATACCCCATAATTCAACGTCCTTTCCTTCGAGAAAAATTTCAAGAAAATTTTGAAAATTAAAATATATCATTCCAAAGATTGTAACCATTATACCCCTAGTCAACATCAGCATCACCCATTGGGATGGAGAGTATTGACTCATTCAATACATATTACCCCATAGTTAGTTTGGTATTTTTCACTTCAGAGAAAACAGGCTCCTCCATTTTCAACCATTACTTGACACTGGTGTTGGGCATAGGAAGAAATTTAATTCCTTGCCTACCTTACAATGAATATAATTATGTACTGGCCTCCGAATAAATTAGCACTATTACATTTTTCTTCTCGATATGTCCTTCTATTCCAAGAGTTTGAGGAGTGGAAATTCCTACCGTTGCATTACAAGATATGGTCACATTCATTTCTATTCCCTTGCTGCTTCGGTGTATATCCTCTTCTTTTGAAGTTTCTTGTTCCTTTTCTTCCTCCTCTTCAATCTATGTAAATAATTTCCATCTCATGAAACTTATGACCTTTAGTATTTTCATCACCGTAGAGCAAATCCCTTTTTTCTTTTTCTTCCAATTGTTGTGTTGTCATCTCAGAAGCTGTGGAATTCTAGGAGTAGCATCAATTCCATTCTTATAGTTGTGAGTGGTAGGCTTCCTTTTCATCATTTTTCTTTCAACTTTTCTTGCCAACTCGAATGCCTTCTCCAATGAGTCAAAGTTCCCGTAGGTGAACATCATGTTTTGATGTTATCCTTTAAATTCCCCATGAAGACATCATCCTATGTTACTTTGGAATATCAAGCATCTCTTATATTCAATTTTTGGAAGTCCTCAATGTGATCCATCATTGAAATTTTGTGTTTGAGATTTATCAATTGGATAATGAAAGCATTGCGCTTTTATCCGCATAATGTGCTATCATTTCTTGTATCCATAAAAATGACCAAGTGACAATTTTTTTACAAGAGAAAATCCATTGATACCGATAAATGTATTTTTCAAATATAAAGTTACAATGCATACCTTTATGTTTTGCACATCGTGGATATCAAAATATTGCTCCATTTGTAGTATCCATGTTACCGCATCTCAAGTATCAAAATTCCTCATTTCCATATTTGGAATACAGAATCTTAAATCTAACATTATATTCATAAAATCATGATTAACATTTATTTTTTTTCTCATCGCAGTTTCATCTATTACCTTTTCGCCACTAGAATCATTTCTTGTAGTAGCTTTGTCAAAACCTTCCTTCAAACCTTTCATGTCCGCTTTTAGTTTTTCACCATTGATCTTAGCTTCCATTCCATTCATCTTACTTTCTACACCATCCATCTTAGCTTCCATGCCAATCTTCAAACAATCCATCATCGCTTCCACACTTTCTTCAAACCATCCATCTTAGCTTCCATTTCATATTTTGCTTACTTTTGTAGAAAATTTTATTTCTACTCTGGTCTCGTAATTTTTATATAGCATGTTGCAATTATCTCTCATACATCATATCAGATATTTTTCAAGGCTTTAATGGTTGTGTAATTACTTTTGGGAGGAATTTTAGAACTCGCCATCGATATATATGTCAATATGCCTTGGAATCACTTCGAATCGATTTTTCAAATAAAGAGTTTATGCAAAAATATGGCACATTTTTCTTGATTTTAGGGAGCCGATCTTTAACTGGGGCTTGTAACTATGTAATTTTGGATTTGCAATATCTAAACTTAGGTCCTATGGTATCCTTTCGAGTCCTATTTCCACTGCCACAGCCTCAGACCTAATTTGAATTCTTCAAGTTAAAGTTATGCCCAATCACCCACAATGACCTAATTATGGGTTGGTTTAGAAGATTGTACTTTATGGCGTGCCATATGTCACTTTTTTACCTTCGGATCCAAAGCTGATACAAAATAAACTACGATCCGTGCACTTTCAGCCAATTTTAGCGTAATTCCAATTAAATGTCTAAAAACTTAAAGTTATGATGATTTTCCCTCAAATAATTAAGGCTTTAGATGAAATTTTGGAGCCTAAAACCCTAACTTCCTCATATCATATTCTAGACTATAGCGAACCAAGCTCGAATTTTACACAACATTCCTCTAGCTGCTCACCCAAGCTTTTTCCAGCTTCAAATTTCAGAAAAATACAGCGAAAAATTCAAGACAGACCAATAAAATGGGGTGTTGAAACCTTAGAATCCAAAGCCTGATACCATATTCTATGCAACCAACACACAAAATAGAAGAAAATATAGATCACAACTTACAATCACTTTCTTCATAAAATCCTCTTACATTACATAAATGAAAACTTTTTTTTATGATACAAATGAAAAACCTCCTTTCATATATAGGAGTGCAAGGGGTCACAAGATAATCCCTCAACTGACATAAAAATAACAATGTAAGTGCACAACAATAAAAATAAGTGGGATTCTATGGGCACAATAATAAAAATATGGGGACTACATGGGCCCAAAAAATAAGGGGGCTACACTAAAAATAACAATAAGGGGATACACTAGTATTATAGGGAACTAAAAATCAACTCACCATCCAAAGTAGGAGACTTGGATTTCTTGGAACTACACCTATAAGGATGTTTATGATGATGGAAATGGCACCTTTCCAAACCGAAACTAGAAAATCCACATAAGCATTACCTCCCTCTACGTGTATCCAAGTATTTTTCCTAATTTTGAATGCAAATACAATTTTCCATATTGTACCTTTTCTATAACCTATCTCCATCTCAGTCTCCATTTGTATTTTATTCCTACCTATCTCCATGATTCATCCTCATCTATCCTCACTTTTAAAATTTAAAAGGCTTTAAGGATCGATGCATTAACCTCAACTTGCTTTTCCTAATCCCTTGTAAGTATTTCTTGTGCCTCAATCAAATTGTTACTATATACCTGAAACTTCAATACTTTTCCCTCATACTCCCTCGCAGCATCTGCTAAATCATGAGATTTATACCTTCTCACGTCAACCGACCTTTCCCATTCCATAGAATTCACAAACAGTCCGTAAAGGAGTCATGTAAATTCAATCCACCCTTCTTCTCTTCATATTTCATCTCTATTTTCCTACAACATACCATGTTAGATAACCATATATAAGAGTTTGTGGCTCCTATAGTGCAACCCCCAAGTTGAGGACAAGGCAAGTGCCTAGGACATCTTGTGTCTCTGAAGATAGATCGTTACTACTCAAGAGTTAATAAAATGGCTTAAATATGGTTCAATAATCTTACCGAGAGGAAAACCACATTTAATATATTAAAGAATTAGTGTTCAACCATAGCAATGGCAATAGAGGAAGTAAGTTTTCTTTAATTGTTGTAGTATAGGTGAAAGAAATAATGCAAGAGAGAAATCTAGTGCAAAGGGCTAGTGATAGAATCTATACACCGAATTCTAGTAGAATTGGGAAGAGACATAGGGAATGAAATTAGAAACTAGGAGCTCATTTAAGGCTCAATCTCACATATTACAAAATGTTTTTCATAGCATAACATAGGTAGTCAACACAAAATAATACCGAGTTCAAGTAGCTACAATTACATGATCTCTCTAAGAGGAAAGTGACACATGAAAATGATAAACAAAGACAAAATCACATACCTACATATTAGTGCCCAATCACCAAAAAGGACACATTGATATTCATACATCATATCCTTACAAGCTTAAAAAATTAAAAAACTTACGAAAGGTTACAAACTCTAGAATAGAAAATCAAACCCTAAAAAATGAGTTTTTCTTCCATGTTATAGGGTGAGTCTCAATTATGCAAGCCCATTTAAAATATATTGGAGGCTCCAATTTTCAAAATAATTGGGTTTGCTCTAGTGGTGTCAATGGTTCAGATTTCCTAATTATTACATAACAAAATTGATTCCTCCTTGAAAATAAAATATTTACAAATGAAAATGATAGTGATCTATCATGATTTCAAAATAAAAAATAAAAATATTATTACTTTCCCGCTGATCTCTTGAGGTGGAATATTTTTAACTCCTCCGGTGGGGTTCCTAGTCGACTTGAAGGAAAGGCTTCCATAGAATTCATCACAATCTATGATTTGTGAAATTCACTTTATTCTCTAACTTTCTAAAGGGAAAGTGCTAGCTTAATGGCTACACTTGTTACCCCACCATAGCTTTTCCAAGGTGAGGTCACTTCCGAATGATGTGGACCCATGCCATAGGTGGATGATGTTGAACCATTTAAATTTTTAAAGGTGGGGAGGCCCACTTCAACATTTATAAATGAGAAGCCTTTCCAATCATGCCCACTCTCTCGTTACTTAACAGATCCCAGGAACAAAGATTTTTTTTCTTTCATCGTCTCGACGCTCCCTAGTCCCCCAGTACTCGACTTTTGGAATTGACCAGAAATAGTCATGATCTCATGATTCCAGGATTTCTCCACCACCATTCCCTTCTCCTCACAACTTCAGCTTCTTTTTTGTGAATTAATAAATAGTTATAGTGATTTTGACCTCGCGGGTGTATCCCGTCATGATGACATCATGCGATGAAACTACGCCGCCCTTGCCTACCTATGGTTGGTCCACGTGTCATCCGTTTATGGGCTCTTTGGCATCGGAAATGTCCACAATTACTTGTCATGTCCACCTCCCACGGGAAATTTTTGATGTCTCTTATGACCAATGGCTCCTATTTCCACCATTGAGTTGGAGGAGAGAGAAGAGGGCCCTAGATCCTTCTTTTGAGAACAATTTATTTGTAAATGGTTCAATCTCGATCCTTTCAAAAATAATTTAAATACAAGGTTATGAGGTCTCTGAGATTTTGATTTAGGCCCAATTTTTTTTATGGGGCTTCAATGTATATAACCAACTCAAAAGTTGATGGATCACTATCTCCCCTAGTCCTCAAGCTGTAAAATTTGATTTTTTAATGATTTATGGGATTCCATATTGTTTTACTGTTTCAGATTTTGAACTTTATAGGCCCAATTTTGACCGCCTACCATTTTATATAGGAGGCCATTTCAGAATTTTTTACACGATTAGAAATATCTTCTAGAACACTTTGGTTAAGGTATCCTAAGGTAATCTTTTTAGCTCATCTAATGCTTATGAAATGGCGTCAAACTCTTCTATCGTTTGTACCTTCACCCTTTTTATATGAATAATAAAATAATAATAGAAGGGTACATCATTGGCTCCAACTGAGACAATTTTTTATTGGCAAGGCAATGAGAACACTCTAGTACTTACAATGGCTCACTCGGTATTTAGTATTTACAATGGAAGTGGATACATGAATTTAGCGTTGAAAGTAGTGTTTGAGGTACTTCCCATTTACAAAGGCTCAAAACTTCACCATCCATATTTTCAGCAAGAAATGTAGTTGTTACTCTTTGGATTCAACTTATCTTGATGGCACAAACCACAAAGATCAAGTTTCCTCTGTCGCTTTCCTTGTCTTCTCCAATGCCCCATCTATCATACATGTTCATCTAGTTGAAGAAAATGCCATCTTCCATCTTGTCAGAAACCTTCATCTTGTCTTAGTACTTGATCGTATCTGAGTCACTCGTCTTTCTATTTCCCAATTAAAATAATTAGTTTATCCTCCTATTGCATTTTGGATTAGGCTCTCCTACATCCATTAGAAAATTTTGAGGTCTAAAAATGGGCTTCCAAGAATATTATAAAAATAATGAATGAAATAATAAAATATTTGGATTACGTCATCAAATTTTAGAGGAAAATAAAAACTACTTTTCAACTTTATATTTTCAACTGAGAGTCCTGTTTTTATTCTTGCCTTATAAGATTTTTCATGCATAATTTAAATCTCATCCAAGTGAGTACCTTGTTGCATACTTTGGATGGACTTTGGACAGAAGGAAAGGTGATTGTAATCCATTTTTTTCATTTCTCATTTTTCATGAAGTATCCATTTAAAGAATTCAATATGTGGATGATAATTAATTAGTGCATCCAATGAGTGCTCTACTCAGAAATTTATAAAACTATAGTGAGATAAGTTATGCACATGGACTATAAAAAAATGTTTTTATTTATTTATTATTTATTATTATCATTATTATTATTATTTAACTTTTATTCATTTAATCATGCTAAAAATGGTAATCATCATCATATTGAATCCTATTAGTTCTTATAAAGTTGGTTTTGGTTGTACATTTTTGTTTTGATGCCCATTTTAGACTTAAAACTATATACCGTGAATTGTCCTAGCTATTGGTACAGTTACCAACTAGGAATAATGTTGTAAATACCATTTACTAATTCAAATATGATTTTTTAGGTGACCTTTTTTTCCGTGACTCTATTGTTCAACAGAAAATCGTTTCAGGTCCTAGTTTTCTTATTCTCATAAATGTATTTTCTTTAAAAATTCTCACCAATGTCTATCTTTATTGTTCTCACAATCCCATCTCCCCGTGGATATGAGGGTGCAGATATGGCCAAGTATTACTTTATACTTTTGGTAGAAATAATGAGTCTATAGAAATGAACACTTGGGAATTATAAGTCATTATCTTCTTCATAACCAAAATTCTGGAAAAATATTTTTCCTAAGAAATTTTATATAACCATCGAATCAAATATGTGCTAGGTTACGAATGACTCTCACCCACTTTGTAAAATAGTCGTAGCTATCAAAATACATTTATGTTTTAGAATTTGATGTAGGTGGATTTCTCCTATGAAATCCAATCCCCAATGTCTAAAAAATTCCTCCATAAAAATTGGAATCAAATTTCAATAATGGAGGCCAGTTTCTTATTTTCAACTAAAACTGAATTTCACAACCTTTACTTAGATTATAAATATCAGAAAATGTAGTGGGTTTTAAGAAATCCATCCTTTGAGATTCTATGTTGTAAACTTCCAAATATAATGGTAGATTCAAAGCACAACTATGGTATTCATTATGAC
This sequence comes from Pinus albicaulis, assembly GCA_034641835.2. Lineage (NCBI taxonomy): Eukaryota > Viridiplantae > Streptophyta > Pinopsida > Pinales > Pinaceae > Pinus > Pinus albicaulis. Next base: position 585,850,037 of record CM076573.1, on the reverse strand, counting down.
CCTGCACTTCATCCTTCCGTGCGTAACAACAATGGTACCCAAATATGATCCTTCAATGCAACCTATTAATTTTTATGAACATATTTCGGCCATTCTTAGTTTTTAAAAATATGTTGGGTGGCTAATAAATGTATAATGGACAATAATTTTGTACCAATCTAAAATAAAAGATATTTATAACAAAATTCTATTATATTTTCTACCAAATTTCCTCCTACTCTTCCATCAGATTGTTCAGAAGTGTCAACCAACAAACTTACTCCCAATGCTTTTGAAAATTTTCTCTCTAATAACATATAGACTAAATCATGCCCCTTATTAATTTAGGTTGGCTTGATGTCTGCTATCATACTCCCATCTTTGGCTATCCACTTGCCTCTCTCATCCCCATCGTCTCCCTTGTGTGAAAATTTCTTTGCTAAACTGCTGTGAAACACAGGAAACATCTTAGACTGAAAAATATAGGTCCCTAAAAGCCTATACAGACAACTAAATGATAGCCCGCTTTTCCGTATCATATTTTAATTATGCATCCCTCAACACTTAGATGAAAAAATCCACTAGTTAAATTTTCTTCTTCATTCTACAAATAAGACAACCGAAATAGTGTTAGGAGATGCAAAAGAAAAAAATATAATAAATGGCTTTTGGATAATTGTGGCTAGCTAAGAATAGAAGCCCTGAAAAAGGCCCTCTTAATTGTATAAAATGATTCTCCATCCTTCATAGTCCATTTGACCTCCCTTTCCCTTTTAAGCATGTATGTAATCTACCCCAAAATCTCGCATACTTGGGCACAAACCTCCCTATGTGCTTTCTTATCCTACCTAAGAAGAAATGTGGTCCTCTTTTTGTTTCTTGTCAAAGGGATGGTACTAATGGCTTCTACCTTTGGGACTAATTTTAACTCCTTGTCTTGAGACTATATTCCCTAACAACTCACCTTCTCCGAGGGAAATTAGACCTTGTTTGGGTTCAAAGACGAGCCATACTTCCTACATTTCTCAAATGTGTGTTGTAAATTCACATACTCTTCATCATACTTTAAAAAGGTTGTTATGTCATCTTAGGTAAATCATTCTCACAAATTTATTCTGCCTCCCAAAAAATGCTATATCAATTTCCCCTTGGAAAGGTAGCACCAATGTTCATGAGACCAAAATGAATTATAACAGATACATGAATGTCTCCCTAAGCATGGTGAAGGTCTTCTTTATAATCCTCAGGGCACACAATAAATTGGTTGTATCTGATGCAGAACATCTAAAGGGCCTCAGCTATCAGCAGGATTATGTGTTCACATGTTATGGCTAACAAGAGGTGGAGAACTTGGTTATTAATATTCCCCGTTAAGTTTTAATTGTGAGAAGTTAGTTGTTTTAATGTCCTAGATTAAATAGAATAAAAATAAAATTTTGTTCTCCTTGCAGAGATTTAGCCAAATAGATTAGGATTGTGAGTATAGGATAGTGTTTGTTTGAAAGTTAATAAAGAATAATAATTGCTTCAAATAGGAAGATAGTTTTAAATAGTTATATGCTGTGATAGGGTAGACGGGACATAGTGAAGTGTGATTAGGAGCAAAAGAAGTGACAGAGGGAGCAGACAGGAGGAGAATTCATTGACAAAATCTAGCTATTGAAGGACTCACCATGGCTTACCTTTCCATAAATTCCAATTACTTGTGTGTTTTAATTCCGTTGTATGTGTTAATTATCATGTTTTGATTCTCTGCTGAGTTTATATTGTATTTATAGAACAATGCATCCAAATAAGAACATTTGCGATGCAACAAAGAACTAATAATAAATATCCGTGTAAAAGGTTTGAGGAGAAATGGAATCGGCAAACTTTAAAAGTTTGCCATGATTCAGATTTCATATGACTACATAATTTTAAGTTATGTGTTAAGGCTTTACGAATAAGTTGTTTGAATTGCGATGCAAAGCATAATAGTAAGGGGAGCAAAATATGACCTCGTTGGACTCCGGTGAGAACAACAGCTGATTTTAAATCTGCACCAAAGAAGATTTCGCATACCGTAGAATTCCAGCATTTGAGTTTAAAACATCGCCTAGTAAGTTATATTAGTTGTGAGGCAATAAAAGAGGAAAAAGGAGGTTGTGATGCGATGATGTGCATATTGCATATCACTTAGCATAAAGGGGTATTGTTATCTCTAAACTTAAAATTTTGCGACGTGCTGATATCCTACTCGCTGCAAATTGTAAAATCACAAATTCATAATATTGCAAAGTGTTAAGTGTTGAAATCTGCGGGGAGGTAAGTTTAAAAAGGTGTGAAGTGCTAACTGCCAATTGGTCTTTATCTATGTGGGACCATAAAACCACAAGTTTCGTGCGTGTATACTCTTTTAACAAGTATTAATCTTGGAGACAGGTAGAAAGAATAAGTTTCTGCATGTTGTGGGTAATTGCGGCCTTTTGGCTGCATAATTTGGTATCAGAGAAAAAGGTTGAGTTATGTTCTCAAGTATTGTAGTGTAGAAATTTGAATAATTTGCTGAATTATTCACCGAGATTATCCTGGTGACATACTATTTGAGCTTCATACATAACACATAATCTCTTCTACGCATTAATCATCACATGCGGAAATAAAAAACAACAAGCGTATTGAAAACATTCACATGCGTACATAGAAATTCAACAATACACATAACACAAGATGTATACCTAGAAAGCTATGTTTTTAAAAACCCCTACCGTCCGTATATTATACGGAAGAAGAATCATGTAACAACTCAAAGGAGACAATACCCTCACAAGTACTCATTACTATTCTCAAAAAGTTACACACAAACTAGCTCGCTGAACAAGTCACAAAGTTCAAAACCTCCACTCTAAGCGCTCTCGCCTCTAATGCGCAATCCAAGATGAAAGAATGCAGAATGAATTCAATTCCCTTGGTTTAATCAAGGTAATCCTCATTGGCAATCTCTCCAATGATTGAAAAATTCATGCACACTATAGTCACACTGATAGTAGACTCCACCCTCTCCTACCTCTTCCACTCGGTCTTCACCGAACGTACATGCACCGAGTTAACCGATGTGTTCTTTAGTTGATTTAGATAATAATTAGTGAATTAATTATTAATTAATTCACACTACTCATCACTAGTGTATTTATCAGTTAGACTAAATACAACGAATTCAACTAAGTTAAAACCGAACACAACTCCACCAATCGTCTCATCAACTCCACCAAACTCTGCCACATGAGTTCTAATGAACAACCATGCAATAGCTCAACTAACCCATAGGAAATTCAACTTCCTTCGCCACCGCATGTGCCAGCATCCGTAGTTCTCAACCGAAGTGGCCCAAGAGGATATACAGCCATAGTCTAAATATTATTAAGTGCTACTAATATTTGATCGTTCTATTTTTAGACAAAAGTACTTAAAAATACACTTCGACTCCGTATGTCTAAAACAGATGTCCATATATTTTTACCAACTTGACCAATCATCCATAACATTCATCCCGCAACTCCTAGACCAGATGCTCCATATGTTCTAAAATAGACATAGCCCAAAATAGACTTTTCGACAAAAATCACATGTGTGGTCCCCACCTAGTTTAGGTGATCACCTCCAACTAGACTGTGAAAGATGTTTCAGGAGGCCTCCTTCATCACGAGCCTATTTTCAACACTCCTCTAACAAGAAAGGGAATGTCTTTGCATGTACATGCACCCATGCATTCATCCCCTGCACCTTCACAGCAGCAAAGTTACAACTCCATGCATGCGACATGCAAACTTTGCAGGCCATGCAACATTCCGAAATCGAATAGGCTCCAAAACCTGCACCGTCCGATGTATTCATCATCAAAGTCTTCAACTTCTACCGGTACCAACCGCACACAACAACAAGAACCACCGCGATGTTGAATCCTTGCACCCATGCACTCTACACTGCTTCGTCAACTTCCCATCCGCGCTCAAAGATATGACACCGTCACTTTGATCCGCTCGCATCAATCGAACCGATCCGTTGCTCAACAAGCATTGCAGGTCTCCGTAGTTGTGTTCCACCCCATGAGATCCACACTATCTCATGAATCCCGCCTGTGAATCTTCGGAGCCACCATGCATGTCGCCCACCTCACCCTCGTGTATAGCCGTATGCACTCCCTCCCATCCGGCACGAAATTTCTCTCGCATGAGTGGTTTTCCACTCCATGATCCTCTTGTGTCGCTCCACATCCCGAGGTTCACTATCACCCGCATGCAAAAACTTTCTCCTTCACACGCGATGTCTTTCTCCGTCTCCAACAAGAGGGAAGCTCCATTATCCCATCGCACGAAGTCCGTAGAGATTCTTCGCTCTAACTCAACCCTTCTTGACTTGTCCCGCGTTCTCAGCCAAGGAAAACTTTCCCCTTCTCTAAAGACACAACTTCATACCCTTTATCCCTCTACTAACACGCACCGAGATCAAATTCTTTGTTAGACCTCAGACACAATACATCTGTAAAAGAACAGTTTACCCTGACTTCTCCAAAGGTTAAGGTACCAATGCCCTGGCCACATTGTATCGTCCAATTTCACGACCAACCCCAACATGCATCTCGATACCCTTCTCCACCAAGTCACGAAAAAGATTTGCAGACCGTCATGTGAAAGAAAGCACCTATCTATCAAATACTACCCCATCCCAATGCACCAGACACACCATGCATGCGACCAATGAGAAGTTCAGCTCAAATTGTGAGGCAGAGCTCACCACTGCTGGGCCCACCGCCTCTCGCTGAGCCTTTCTCTTTTGTGATAATTCGTGGCGTAATGTCCATGATTCGTGATGGGAAGGAAATGTTTCACTTGGACATGTCACGCTTTTTACCATCCGCATCGCATTGAGAAGCATTCTCCTTGCCCTTCCCCTTCCTTGCTTTGGCAGCGCACGCCTTTCTTCACCATGCTCTCGATGAAGATCCTTCCCCTGTACTCCGCCTATCTCCTCTTCACAAGATCCGACCAGTGCCTGCCCCATCCTCGGCAATTTCTCCCACTATCGACACTCGTCCTTATATGCATGCCAACTTTTCGAGCCCTAGAGGAGCCAAGCTCATCAGCTTCCTTTCATCCTCCACTCAACTCCTACACTCCCAAGTTCATCCTCAGTAGTTGGGACAATCCTTGTCATATACCTAATAGTGTCAATTTTCCATCTTTATTTTCCTTCGAGTTTATCCCTGAGCAACATCCTTTGGTCACTCTTGTCGAAAATTCTCGTCAAGATTTCCACATCAAGAATAGAATACTATCATGTGCCGGATACTATGCACTCTTCACACCCTCCAACAATCCTTCGACACCATTTGCCTTCTTGCCAAGCTTCAATCACAATTAAAGATCCGTAGAAGTAGGCTTTAGCCTCTTTCTTATGAATCTCAATGTACCATTGTCATCTAACACTCTATCCGTTCTCCTATAACATAATTCAAGCCGCCTTCCAAGGCATAATTAATCGTAATCCGACAAAAGACATCTTTGCTTTTGACACCAAGAAAACAATCGCAATCTAATTCCAACAAACTCCAAACTCATCCTTGCCCAATTAGATTGAGAACAAATTATTTCTAGCACAGATCAACGAGTATTTATCGGATATCACTCTCGCAGAAAGGACATGGACCGCAGGCTACCGGCTCCGCTTGCTGCATCATCAACAAGTTTAGACCACCGTACAGATTCCACATGATCAATATAGCCTCCGACATACTGGTACAGGGCCTTAGAATAATTGCTGAATTTATTCATCGAGATTAATCTGTCACATACTATTTGAGCTCATACATAACACATAATCATTTATTTAATCATCATGGCGTTGAATAAAAACAACAAGCGTATTGAAAACATTCACATGCGTACATAGAAATTCAACATATTATACATAAAGATGTATATCGGGGAAAGCTTACAAAATAAAAACTCTATTTTCCGTATATTGAAGAATAAGAACTGCAATAATCTAGTAAAATACTCCTCACAAGTACTCATTATTGTCTCCAAAAGTTACACACAAACTAGCTTCCATGAACAAAGTCACGTTCAAAACTCCTCCATTGTTTCTATGCCCGCCTCTACCTACAATCCAAGATGAAAAGAATGGATAGAATAAAATAAAATTCCTTTATTTTTAATCGCATAATCCTCATTGGCAATCTCCTCCAATGATTGTGCAAATCTCATGTACACCATAGTCACAACCGATAGTAGACTCCACCTTTCTCCTACCTCTTCCACTCAGTCTTCACCGAACGTACATGCATCAGAAAGACCATGTGTTCTTTAGTTGATTTATGAGTTAATAATTAGTAATGAATTATTAAACAATTGACACCATCTTTTACCACTAGTGTATTTATCAACAGTATTAAATACAACTAGTTCAACGTTAAAACAACACAACTCCACCAACTGCCCCATCAACTGCCCAACCTCGCCACATGAGTTATAACTCGAAGTCAACCATGCACATTTTAACTTAACCCATAGGAAATTCAATTTCCTTCGCCAGCCATATGTGCCACATCTCAGAGTTCTGGAATCGAAGTGCTCCAAGAGATAAGTATAATGTTTATAGTCTCAACATATTAAGTATTAATAATATTTTGATTGTTCTACTTTAGATAGTGCCTATTAAATATACACTTTACCTCGTATGTCTAAAATATATGTCCATATATTTTTACCAACTTGACCAATCATCCAAGAATACATTCCGTAACTCTAGATCATGCTCCATGTGTCTAAAAATAGACTTTTTCGACAAAATCACATGTGGTCCCCACCTAGTTTAGGTGATCACTCTCCAACTAGGATCAGGAAAGATGTTTCAGGAGGCCTCCTTCACTGTTTCTTGTTGCCATTTTCAACATGTAGCAAATATGCCACCCAGGAGAGGAATTGACATGGGTCGTGGAAGACTTACAACAAACACGAATTTTCTTGAAGAGATTCGACACCTTTGTACAAGGATAGTGACCATGGAGACTTCTCAGAAGAGAGCACCCGATGAAGAAGAGGTCAGCACAATAGAATAATATTTTGAGGGAATAAGAAGAAGAAGAAAGCGAGGAAGCTAAATTTTTCAAGATATTAGCAAGGTTAGTGGAAAACCAAGAATGAAGACTCCTCTGCTATGAGGGGCCACTGTGGAGAGCTAATAGATTGGATCACTTTGTGGATAAGTATTTTACCTAGAAGAGGCCTAAGATAAGATGAAGGCAAATTGTAGCTACCAAGTTTAAGGGCCGAATCCATATGTGGTGGTAGAAATCTACAAACATCCGAGACGAAAGGGAAAGCCTAAGTTCAAGCAATGACAAAATCGTAAGTAATTGAAGAAAAAAATTTTATGCCAAAATATTATCAATTGAATATTTTTCAAACAATTGCAAAATTTTAGGGACAAAGAATGATTGTCAAAGAGTATACATAGGAGTTTAACAAGTCGCAGCATTAGAGCAGACATGCTAAATATGATATGGAGAAAGACCAGATGATCAATGTTTAAGGTGATGATATACAAGATGAAATAAAGTTTATTGACTCGAAGACAATTGAGGACACCTATCATATTTTGAAGTCAGAGGAGAAGATGTTGAGGAAAAATTCGTAATAGTTAGAGGTAAAAATCTAGTAAGAGGTAGAGGAAATTTCAGACCAAGGATTTTCGCACGCCTGTATCACGGGGTGGTCCGGGAGAGCAACCGCCGCAAATAGAGCCCTTGTAGAGGAATATTTGCACCCAGAGTGTAGAGGCCGAGGAAGAGAAATTTGCGCGTGGCTAAGGGAGAATGGGGGACACCAGTCATGGGACCGTCTCTGTAACAAACCAACAAATCAATGGAAATGTGAATGTATCCGAATCAAAGAGGAAATCCCTCGTGTAGTAGTGCAAGAAGAACTACACGTAGGCAGAGAGTCTTTATTGCCTAAAAGATATTGGTTAAAGGTAGAAGGAATAAAGGAGCCACTTAAAGAAAGAGCTATTCATAGATTGTATGTCTTAAAAAAAGTGTTGCAAAGTTGTGATTGACAATGGAAGCATCGATAATCTTGTTTCACAGAGATGGTTGAGAAATTAAAGTTGATTAAGATTGTACACCCTATCTCAAGTAGCCTCTGTGGCTATTGGTGATATCAGACTTTGGTGACAATGTTGTAAAGTAGAGATGTTGCATTGGTACATATAAATATGTCATATTGTGTGATGTGATGCTAATGGACATGTGCCATGTATTGTCAGTTGCCTTGGCAATTTGATGTAAAATTCATTCATGATGAAGAAGGGAATATTTATATCATAGAAAAGTGATGGAAAGAAGTCATTTCTACCTTTTAAAGGATGAAGCAAAGACAAGGAGCAAAATTTTTCAATAATGTTATGTTGATTAGTGGAAAGGAATTGTTGCAAGAGGTCAAGAAGGAGAAAGAAATGTATTTTCTATCAGGTGAAACCAAGGTAATTATGACTTCACAAATTTAGACAATCTACCAAAGGAGATTAGTGTATCCATATACATTATGTTATATAATTGTTGATGAATTACTAAGCACTTCACCAGCCAAGTATCAAATATCATATAGATTTAATAATACTCCAAAAGTTTACCAAACAAGGAAGCATATAGAATGGATCAAGAGAATGAAGAATTTGGAAAACAAGTACACGAGTTGTTAGATAAAGACTGATCAACAAACTTTAGTCCATGTGTGTAGTACCAAATGTGTTTAGTCCAAAGAAATGAGATGAGTGGCACATGTACCGATTCCAAAGCCAAAACAATATCACTATCATAAATACAACTTCATCATACGATAGATTATTTGTGTTGGAAATATTGTCATCGATGGCAAAGGTGATTATGTTAGATGTAATAGAGAAAAGAAAGTTTGCAGAGAACAAAGGTAAAGACAGGAGCAAGACTTCCAAACTATCAAAGTGGGAAAAAAATAGACAAGAGAACAGACACATGATGGGCCGGCAGCCTCAAGTATTGGCAAGAGAAGAATTTATCTTTGTTATGGTGAAGTCTTTTTGGCAAAGGAATGAAGACATTCGTAGTTCCAGACATGAGGAGCATTTTTAACTCTATCAACGATGAGAAGAAATTTGAATAAAATAAAACAAAGATCACCCCTGAAAAGGGAGGACAAGTGGTCCCCACCACTTTAGCTAAATCGCAAGATTGCAAGTTTTGAAGTTTAAATGTCTTGTTGATGTGGATATTTAAGATGTGCGATCATCGCACTATCGTTATCATCTTATCGATTCATACTAAAAGTGTTCTCGCTTACATGCTTTGATCGGCTGACCTATGGCGCATCCCATCGTTAAACACAAATGTTAACTTGCAGGACACTATTGATCGTGCCATCGCATATCGCACATTGCAAATGGCCGAATGTGATGTGGGCTCAGTGGTCAAAGAATGAAATCCAGCTTTGCTTTGAATAATGAAGTCCTCGTGGTTAAAAGATTCATTGAAATTTGATTAAAGTATTGTTACTAAGTACAAGTAAAGTTTTTAAAATAACCGAAGTGGGTGCCCCTTAGTTGACCAGGAAATCAAGCGCCGACCATAGATCAACTATGGAGAATTACTGTGGGCACCGCATGCCAAGTCAACATCAACCGGCTTGGTGCCTGCCAGGACCCTACGCAGGGGCCGGTAAATATATTTTATGTTGAGTGTGGGGACCCAATTTCCCTTCGTATTATTGGTTCAATATACATTGTTGGGTTATGTCAGATCCCAACCCCACTCAAAGATTGAATACTATTGAAGGACCTCGAAAAGGCTATATGAATACATTACTTACTGAAGTCACGGCACCAAGCGAAGGAGAGCAATCACGTGTGGAATAAACAAAGGAAAGCGGATTTCTGTTTTCATCGCACCGTCTTGACGGGGAGTTTCGTATTCAAGAGGCCAACGCATTCCATAGAACGGGTGACACGCATCCCCATACGACTACAAAAACTTCTGTTTGCCCGCGCCATCGCGCGTTATTATTCGACCTTCGGTGATGCCCAACATATTGTCAAGGCCGTTGATCCTGGAGGGAAGCCATCGATTAAGTAGTCGTATAAGGAAAATGCACTGCATATCGTTGATTTATTAACCATTGGGGTTATAGTTATAATAATATTATATGGCAGAGATAAAGATCACTCTGGGGACGTTCGTGCATGGAAGAACGAAGGTTGTGTTTCAATTTGGATTGCCCCGATTTTTTAATACGTCGGATTATCTATTTTGACCCCGCTCCGTATCATTAGCGGTTCGTGGTTTTGACTCATGGTTTTACTAAAGGCAAAACGATATAAGGAGAAGAGAAATAGAGAACGAGTGGTGCATGAGCAAGGGTAGTGAATGAAAAAAATAAAAATTCTCCAAGGAATAGTCCAGACGTTTAACCCGTTCTTAACTGATAACCGTATACTACGATGCACCCATGGATATAATGATCCTGCTGACATGAATCTCTCGGTTTGAATGACGACGAAATCATGAAGAACTACGTGAGTGTACCTAATGAATAAATCGTGGCCTACAAGGTGTGTCATGTGGAAACCGGTGGATCCAGATGAAAATTGATGAAACGTGGTCTTTAGTGTACGAGGGTCAAAGCCTTCGTTGAGGGGTTGTAGCTCCCTTCCATGGCAGCCGGTAAAAGAGCAGTAGTAGCTCCCTTCCAGCAGGTCGGTAAACGAGAGAGCAGGGGGTAGTAGCTCCTCTCCAAGAGAGGTCGGAAACGAGCGTGTGGGTGTAGCCCTCTCCAAGAAAGGCCGGGTAAATGAGAGAAGGTTGTAGCTCTCTCCGCAGGGGTGCCTCGCATGCCTGCATAAGTTCCGCGCCACATAAAATTGCAGAATTTTTTCTCGTATAATAAAAATATTGGAAGACCGAGACACAAGTAGCCGGTGGTTTTCTCCCGAATTGGGTTTGAATTTTGGGTCCCGTGTTCATATGTGTTGTTTATGTTTGATGGTTTGGTTCGTTATTTCGTTCATGTTTAATGCTTATCCGATGCAATTATCTAAGTAACGACATACAAGATACACGTACACATATTGGATGTTGTACCGTAACATATGGTTTAAAGAAAAGAAAACTGTTTCCGGCTTCTTTTAAAACACCGATTCATTCCTCCCCTCTCTAAGTATTTTTCTCAACAATTGGTATCGCAGCAGGTCCTTCGAAAAAGCTTTAAAGCCGCTAGAAGGAATACTGCCAAAGATGAGTAACCTAGATGGAACTAAGATTCATCGTGCCTTCCGTCTTCAAATAAACAATTTAATCTTCTGGAAAACAAGTGATGAGATCCTATCTTTCGCCCCTGTGAGCATATGTATGGGCAATCGTTGAACAAGGAGTGTATCATTATCCTGTACCATACAATAGATCCGATGGAAAGAAAGAATTATGAAACAAAATGCAAAGGCGGTCAATGCTCTATTGGGAAGTCTAATCGAACTGCACTTGACAAAGTCATGCCTAAATACAAAGAAAGGTAATATGGGACAAAATCATTCTAAGTTATGAAGGTGATGCAAAGGTAAAGTGCTAAACTCCAAACTCTCGTAATTCAATATGAGAATCTAAAAATGGAGAATGAGGAGAGCATTGCCAATTTCTTTCTGCATGACGATGGATATTGTAAATCGTATGAGAAATATGGGAGAAACTATAACCGAATCTACTTGGTTGAGAAAAAGTTCAAGATCAATAATTCTTATAAAATTTGAAAGTCAAAAGTCAGCCTTTAAAGAAAAGCAGATCTCCAAAACCTTACTATGGTAAAACTTCATGGCATACTAAATGCATATGAAATGAGAAGAGGAGGACTCAATCAAGTCAAAGAGGCGCCTTCGTAACTTCTACAAAAGGGAAGGAGGCACAAAACGGGAAGACCAGGATATATCTCGAAGAAGATGAGATAAACTTTGTAAAGAAACTTCAACTTGGCACAAGACGGCTTCCGAGGTAAGCTTCCTTTCAAATGATTGATTGTGGAAGAGTTGGTCATTATGCTACTGTATGTCCTCATAAAGAACACATAACAAGGGGAAGGAAGTTACAAGAAGGAATAATAATCGCTTTAGCACTAGAAAAAGGTATTATACCTATGAAGACAAAGGATGGGTTATCCGATAGTGAGGAAGAATGTGAACAAGATCTTAGACTTTAATGGTGCTTCTGAAAATATTCTAAAGAAGAAAAGGATACTTTTGTGGATGCTCTGGGATGAAAGATTTTCTATGAAAACAATCAACTCAAAATTGCCCAGAAGAGAGTAAACACCTAGAAACCTAAAAATCACTTGAAGAAAAGGAGAAACACAATGAGAAATAGAGTGTATGAAAAGTCTAAGAAAAGAAATCCTGAGAAAGTAAAGACTCTGAACAATCAGATTTTCAAAAGGATCTGAAACCTTAGATGAGATTATCAAGGTACAATCGTTTCTCCTTATGCATGTGTCTTGGATATATCGTAGAATATTCTGTGCTTCATGACCAAATTATCTAAAGAAGCATGCCTAGTTTACAACATGCCGCCACTCGCAAGGGAATAAAGAACCTTAAAGGTAAAGCATGATCATCTCAATTCAAGGAACACCACCGTAGGAATTTCTTTCAAAGAAACATCCATCAATACAAATTCAAGTAGAAGATTTTATAACGTATAAATTTCTTCTTCAATGGACAATGTTTCTCATGTCACAATTTTGGCTTTCATAAAGTTGTTCAATGTGTTGCATATAAAACCACTGCGCATAAGAAAGAAGCAAGAAAGAAAAGGATTGATATTTAAACAAAGAAGAATACTTATAACAAACTTTTCTCCTCTTCTAAATGAAGTTGAATGTGTTATTGGCAATAACTTTGGCCAAGAAGAATCGGGGACATGGAGCAAGTTCACCAAAAGAGCATGTTCCTTCTAAGCTCCTAAAGTATGGAAAAAGAAAGAATTATAAAAAGAAAAATTTAAAAGAAGGTTGTTTCGTTAAGATGAAGAAAACCAATGGCAGCATTGATAGTGGATGCTCAAGACATGGACAAAAGACAAAACAAACTTCTAGCATATAGTGCTTAGAAAAGGAAAAGAATGTTACATTTGGAAATGATACTCCGCGGTCATTAAGGGAAAAGGGTTCTGTTTTTCTAAAAGAAAGGGAAACAATGAAGCTATGTATGTGGATGGATTAAAGCATAACCCGTTATGTAAGTCAAATGTGACTTCAAGGAACTGTTGTATTTAGTTCAAAATAATGTGTGTGGTACGTGATCTTGATATGTGAAAAGCAATTATAAAAGGAAAGAACTCCAAGCAACTCCGTATGTATTGAAGAAATGCAAAGAACAACAGCTTCGAGTAAATCTTCAGAAAATTGGCTATGGAATAGAAGGTTGGGGTATCCGAGCTTCTCTCAAATCCAATAAATCAAGCAAACTTAAAGATGTACGTGATCTTCCCAATATTACCTACCTGGGAAATATCATATGCAAATCTTGCCAATTGGTAAGAAAACCAGAGTATAGCCTAATGCCAAGGAAGGATCATCAAGTAAGCTCTTGAACTCATTCATACCGACATATGTGGACCCATGAGGAAAAATTCACGCAGTGAAGAATACTATATCTTATTCATTGATGATTTCTCTAGAATGTGTTGAGATTGGGCTACTTAAACACAAAGATGAAGCATTTGAGAAATTTCAGATATTTAAAGCACTAGTTGAAAATGAATTAGATCAAAAATCAAGTGTCTCGCATCTGATCGAGGAGGAGAATATACATCAAATAAATTTCTTGAATTTTTGTATCAACATGGCATAAAGAGACAATTTTCTCCGTAGTTGGAACTCCACAACAAAATGGTGTTGCAGAAAGAATGAATAGAACGGTTCAACAAATGGCTAGAGCTATGTTGACATCTTGAATACCTGGACACATTTTGGGGGAGAAGCAAGACATGCGCATTAAATATTCTCACGCGTGGCCATGTTCGTGTAAATAGTGATAAAACTCCATATGAACTCTAGTATGGTAATCCTCCCACTATAAAGCATTTTAGAATTTTTGGAGCAATTCTTTATCAAGAACAATGATGAAAATTCCTGGCAAGTTTGAACTCTAGAGTAGATGAAGAATATTTCTTGATATTCTCAGGAGTAGGGCATATAAATTTTACAATAAAAGACTTTTAAGATTAAGTGAATGTATTGGTGTTACTATTGATGAGTTCTAACTCCAAAAGATGAAAAGCAAATACCGTATGAAGATGATGATGACACATATCCTTATACATCAAATAAGGATGACATATAGTGAACTCAATGAAGAACCCAAAGATGATTTATCTCAAAAGTCTATCGATATGTTCAAAAGAATAATCTTAATCTCAAATTTTGGAGAAAAGGGATCAGTGTACAAACAAGAAGGACTATAGTGGGATATTCTCAGCAATCCGGCATTTCGTCTCACTATTGGAACTCTACAATGTCAATCAAGCTAGCAAAGATTAATTTGGATTCAAGCCACGAATGAAGAGCTTGATCAAATTGAAAAGAATCCACTTGGGAATTAATACCAAGACCTCATGACAAAAATGTCATTGGAACTAAATGGATATTCAAAAACAAGTTAAATGAGAATGGGAATGTTGTAAGAAGAAGCCAGACTTGCTCAGTATGTATGCTCAACAAGAAGGTATAGACTGAAGAAACTTCTTGTGCTTTGTTTTCGTACTTGAAGCCATACAATGTTTCTTGCTTTTCTAGGCCTCCAACAAATCAAAGTTTATCAAATGGATGTTAAATCGTGCTTTTCTCAATGCAGATCTGTGAAGAAGGCTTATATAGAACAACCGTAAGGATTCATTTTGGGAAAATGATAAAAACCTTGTTTGTAGACTTAAAAAGGCTCTATATGGTCTCAAACAAGCTCCAAGGGCATGGTATTACTCATCTTACAAATATCTTCACCAACAAGGATTTTCAAAAGGGTCTCATTGACAGCAACTTATACACAAAAACCTAAAATGATAAACTATTGATTGTGGTTGCATATGTTGATGATATCATTTTTGGAAGTACTGAAGAGTCTATGAGTCGAAATTTGCTTCTGATATGTATCAATAATTTGAAATGTCTTTACTTGGGGAACGAAATTTTCTTCTTTATTTATAACCGCAACAAGCAACAGATACATATTCTTATCACAAACAGCAAATATCTATGCACCTAAGAAGTATGGTATGGAAGAGTGCAAAACTCAGAAGTACACCAATGGTAATCCTGACAATCTTAAGCCTACATGATTCTCCACGTTGAATCAGTCTTGTCACGATCTTAGATAAAGTTTACTTTATCTCACCTGGGACTAGACCATATTACATGCGCTAGATAGTTGGATGATTTCAAGCTAATCCAAAAGAGTCTCACCTTCAGTGCCGTCAAAAGAATATTCAAATATCTACAAGGAACTCAAGACTTTGGGCCAGTGTATCCAAAGAATGTTGATCTCTCACTCTCTTCAAAGCTGATGCATACAATGAAATGTTGATGATCAGAATAGCACTAGTGGTGGTGCATTTTATATGCATTCCTAAGAGAGTTCTGGTTCCTGCTAAGAAGCAAAGCTCATTGCCTTGTCTACACAGGCGTGCAATATGTGGCCGCATCATGTTGCACCCAACTTCTTTGGATGATGCAAACCTTACAAGACTTTCTAAACTAATGTTCACCTCCTATCCATTATGTGTGATAACACAAGTGCCATCGTATCTCAAAGAATCCCATACTCACATCTACAATAATATCTTCATCAAATATCACTTCTTACGTGAAAAAGTGCTTGAACAAAAGGTGAAGCTGGGAGTATTTTCCTTCAAAGAACAAAGCCGATATTTTTACCCCAAACCTTACTCTCAGGGAGGCGTTCGAATATCTCGCAGAAAAGCTTCGGGAGTAGTCTCTCGCCATAAGATTAGACTCGCCTAAAATTCAAAAGATTAAATTGGGTACGCTCATGAATGTGTTTAGATGCACAAAGTTAAGGGGGAGCAAATGCACACATGGAAAGGATGCAATCGTCATTTCATTTAATATTATGTTTAATTGCTGCTACATGATCTCTGGGCGGGGAGCACAGTCTTGTCGGTACAAAGGATTCGATCAACCCTTGCCATTGATGTCAAAGGGGAGGAAAAGCAAATAAAGGGCTTCTATAAGACAAACAGGAATAGTACCTACATCAATGCCAAAAGGGGAGATTGTTGAAAATATCATACGATGGCAAAGGCATTGGCAAAGATGTAATAGAGAAAATCAAAGTTGCAAGAGAACAAAGGTAAAGACAAAGAGCAACACCTAGATCAACAAGCAAAATAGATGAGAACAGATGATGATGGGCCGCAACAAGTATTGCAGAGAAGAATTAATATTTGTTATGTAAGGGTTCTTGCGGTATGAATGAATATCCGTAGTTCCAGACAAGGAGGAGCAATAGTTTAAAGCCCTCAACAACCAATATGAAGAAATTTGAATAAACAGCCAAAGACTTTAAATTTACAAAGTAGCATAAGCGGTCCCCACCACTTTAAAGTAACCAAGATCGCAAAGTTTTGAAGTTTAAATGTCTTGTTGATGTGATACTTGTGATGTGCGATCATCGCGCCATCGCACGATCGCATCATCGTATATTACAAAGTGTTCCGCCTACATTTTTGATTGCTAATTTGCGATGCGATCCCATCGTGCATCGCAAATGTTACCCGCACTTTTTTGATCGCGCCATCACATCGCACATCGCAAATGGCCAACTATGATGTGGCCCGAGGTCAAAGAATGAAATCCGTGCCTATTTTGAAGAATGAAGTCCGGTTAAAAGATTCATTGGAATGATTAAAAGTATTGTTACGGGGGCAGTTGTAAAGTTTTTAAAATAACCGGAGGGTGGCCCCCGTAGTTGACTAGAAATCAAGCGCCGAATTATGATCAATCTGTGGAGAATTACTATGGGGCACCGCATGCCAAGTCGGCCATCAACCATTTGGTGCCTCCCAGAGGGTTCCAGAGGGTTTCGGTAAATATGTTTTATGTTGAGTGTGGGACCCGATTTCCTTCGTATTATTGGGTTCAATATACATTTTTGGGTTATGTGGTGATCCCAACCCCTGCGGCAAGATTGGCTATTATTGAAGGACTTGAAAGGTTACATGAATATATATTACCGCCTAAGTCAAGGCACCAAGCGAAGGAGAGAATCACGTGCGGAATAAATAGTGAAAGCGAATTCCGGTTTTCACCACCGCTCACTACAAAAGCGGTATTCGCAGTGTTGGTTCCATTCCATAGAACAGCGGCGCCGCATCCCTCGTACGACCAAAAATCGTTTGTCACCGAAGGCTGCCATCGCGCGTTATTATTCGACCCGTGATGCTCAATGATATTGTTGTGCGCCGTTGATCCGGAGGAAGCCATCGGATGGTGGTCGATAAAGAAATGCACGAAGATTTGCGGATTTATTAACCGCTGGGGTTATATTTATAATATTATATGGTGGAGATAAAAGACTACCTTTTGGGACATTCATGCATGGAAGAACTAAGGTTGGGGTTTCAATTCTGGATTGGCTTGATTTTTTTAATACGTTGATTATCTATTTTGACCCCCCACCAGAATAACATTAGCGGTTCGTGGTTTTGACTCATGGTTTTATTAAAGGAAAAACTATATAAGGAGAAGAGAATGGGGAGAACGATGGGTGCAGCAGAGTAAGGGTAGTGAATGAAAAAAACAAAAAAAATTTTAAGAATATTCAGAGTGGCGAACTCCGTTCTTAACCGATAAATCTCACATTTATGATGCACCCATGGATATAATTATCTCATGATGATGAATCGGGTTTGAAATTTATTTACCTAAATCATGAAGAATCAGTGTGAGTGTACTCAATGAATAAACTGTGGTCTCATAAGGTATGTCGTGGAACCGTGGGATCCAAAGATGAAAATTGATGAAACGTGTCTTCGTGGTGCCGAGGGTCGAAGCCTTCGAAAGGAGGGGGTTGTAGCTCCCCTTCAAAGGGTAGCCAGTAAACTATGCTGTGGTGTGCCTTCCGTAGGCCGGTAAACGAGATAGGGGTAGTAGCCCTCTCCAGGAGAGGTCGGGTAAACGCAGCACAAGGGGTTGTAGCCCCTTCCGTAAAAGGTCGGTAAACGCAGAGAAGGTTGTAGCCTCTGTGTGGGTGCCTCGCGTGTCGCAAGTCCCGCCCAAAGATAAAATTGTAAGAAGTTTTCTCGTATAATAAATATCAAGACCGTATCACAGCACGGTGGTTTTCTCCCCGACTCGGGTTTCCACCTTAAATCCCGGTGTTCATATGTTGTTTATGTTTGATGGTTTGTTCCTGTTATTTATATTCATGTTTAATGCTTATCCTCATGCAATGCTCTAAGTAACGACATAATAAGATATCAGACACATGTTGGATGTCACATCGTAACATATTAAAGAAAAGAAAATTGTTCAAGCCAAAATATTGATTCACCCCTCCCCTCTCAGTATTTTTCTCAACAATTTGATGGATTGTTTAAGTGGGTCAAATTATTTTACTAAGATAGATCTAAATAGTGGATAGCATCAAATAAGGATTAGATAAGGAGATGAATGGAATACTGCATTTAAGACCAACAGTGGATTGTATGAGTGGTTAGTGATGCCTTTTGGGCTCACTAATGCACCTAATGAACAAGGTCTTGAAAGAGTATGCAGGAAAAATTTTGATAGTCTATCTTGATGACATTCTGATTTTCAGTCAGAGTAAGGAAGAGCATTTGGAGCATGTCAAGTTGGTGTTAGATACTTTGCAAAAGGAGAAATTGCTTATAATTTTGAAAAAGTATAGTTTCATGACGAAGGAGCTCATTTACTTGGGATTTATAGTCTCAAAAGAAGGCTTGAAGATGGACCCATAAAATATCCAGGTAATACTAGATTGGCCAACTCCGAGAAGTGTATTTTAGGTAAGAAGTTTTCATGGTCTTGTAAGTTTTTACAGAAATTTTATAAGAGGTTTTAGTCAGATATGTGCACCAATAATTGAAACAATAAAGGAGAGAAACCAACCATTTAAGTGGACAGAAGCAGCATATCAAAATTTCAAATTGTTGAAAAAGAAGATCACTGAAAGACCTGTATTGGCCTTGCCAAATTTTGATAAAATATTCCAAATTGAGACTGATGCTAGTGGGATAGAAATTGGAGTTATCTTGAGTCAAGAGCAGAGACCAGTAAATTATTTCAGTGAAAATTTAAATGAGGCCAAGAAGAAGTATTCATCCTATGATAAGGATTTCTATGCTATTGTGTAGGCTTTGAATAAATGGAGGAATTATTTTTTTCCCAAAGAATTTGTGTTGTATTCAGATAATCATGCACTACAGTTCATAAATAATCAGACGAAATTGAACAAAAAGCATGCTAAGTGGGTGGAGTTTTTACAGAGTTTTACCTTTGTAATCAAACACAAAAGTGGTAAGTCAAACAAAGTTGTTGATGCTTTCCGTAGAGTAAATTTGATTATGCAGGAATTGAATATTGGCATTTTGAGGTTTGAAGAAATGATTGATATGTATGAGGAATACCCATATTTCAAAGAAATATATGCAGCTGTTAAAAATCATGTGATTCATAATAGAAGTCAGTGGATGGACTACCTGATTCAAGGAGGATTGTTGTTCAAGAATAATAAATTATGCATACCTAAGTGCTCCATGAGGGAAAATTTGATTAAGGAGAAACACAATGGAGGTCTGTCTGGACACTTTGGACAGGATAAAACATTTTCTCAAGTAAGTGATTTTTATTATTGGCCAAAAATTAAAAGCGATATCAAAATTTTTTTTTAGAAGTGGAGGATTTCTCAACATGCCTAAGGAAGAAGCCAAAACAGTGGGTTATATTAGCCATTTCCAATAGACCTTGGGATGATGTCAGCATGGATTTTTTTTTAGGTTTGCCGAAGACTAAGAGTACGTGATTCTATCTATGTTGTTCTAGATAGGTTTTCTAAAATGGCACATTTTATTGCTTGAAATAAAACTAATGATGCAACTCACATTTCTAATTTATTTTTCTTTGAAGTTATAAGATTACATGGACTGCTTGTGAGTATTTTTTCAGATAGAGATACAAATTTCATAGGACACTTCTAGAGGACTCTAT
The DNA here is from genome assembly GCA_034641835.2 of Pinus albicaulis. Taxonomy (NCBI): domain Eukaryota; kingdom Viridiplantae; phylum Streptophyta; class Pinopsida; order Pinales; family Pinaceae; genus Pinus; species Pinus albicaulis. The sequence goes on along the minus strand of CM076573.1, from coordinate 585,829,761 downwards.
GGAAAAAGCTAGGTAAAAACCTCAGTTTTAGTTCAACCTAATGTCCTTAGATAGATTGAAAAACTGAAGTGGTGAACAGGAACTTGGGAAACATATTAAGGAGTTTGGTTTACAAAAATCCAAAGAAATGGGATTTAGCACTTGCTCAAGCTGAATTTTCCTATAATGATACTCCTAACCAGAGCACTAGGATGAGTCCATTTAATATTGTTTTTGGAATGCATCCAAGAGGTGTGTATGAACTTAGAGATTTTAGCAAACAAGAGACAAGGAGTGAAAATGATGAAGAATTTGCAGAAAAGATGCAGAAGTTGCAGGAAGATGTCAAGCAGAGCTTACAAAAAAGCACCCAAAATTATAAACAAAGAGCTGATATGAAGAGGACTAAAAGATAATTTCAAGAATATGATTTATTCATGGTTTATCTAAGGAAGGAAAGGTTTCTAGTCAGGACCTATAACAAACTGAAAATGAAAAAAGATAAGGCCATGTAAAATTTTGAGGAAGTTTTCCTCAAATGCATATAAGATTGAGTTACCAGAAGGAGTTGGGATATCACCCATATTTAATATTGCATATTTGTACCCATACAAAGGAACAAAGGAAGAACTACAAGAAAAAACTACAGAAGAGGAGGACCAGACTTTGAGTTGGAAGGAACAGATGCCAAAGACAACAAAGAAAGAAATGGAAGCCATTCTGGAGAAAAGAGCAACAAAGAAGACCAGGGGATAGACCTATATCAACAACTAGTCAAATGGAAAGGACAATCATTGGAAGATTCCATTTGGATGAAAACAAAAGAGTTACATGAGTTTAATGTAGACCCTGAAACATTGATGGATCAATATTTTCTTCCCCGAGAGTCTGATGCAGGAGCATCCAGAAATTAGCCAGCAATGTGATTATGTGTTCACATGTTGTGGCTAACAAGAGGTGGAGAAATTGGTTATTAATATCTGTTAAGTTATAATTGTGATAAGTTAGTTGTTTTAACGTCCCATATTAAATAGGAATAAAAATAGAAATTTGGTTCTCCCTCCGAGGAGATTTAGCCAAATAGATTAGGATTGTGAGGATAGGATAGAGTTTGTTTGAAAGCTAATAAAGACGAGTGTAATTGATTTCAATTAGGAAGATAAGCGTAAATAGGTGTGAAGTGTGATAGGGTAAACGAACAGAGTGAAGTGTGATTAGGAGTATGCAAGCACTGTGACAGAGGAGTAGACAGGGAGGAGAAGTCATTAAATGTAAAATCTGGCCATTGAATGGCTCGGTTCTGTGTATTTAACTTTCTGATAAATTCTAAGTGTTTGTGTGTTTTAATTCTCCTGTCTATATTAATTATCATGTTTTAATTCTCTGTTGAGTTGAGTATTACATTTATAGCATAGTGCATCCAAAGAATAAGAATGGTGATGCAACAGTAAAGCCACTGCGGCGATTCTATGTAAAAGGTTCGAGAGAAATTGTTTAATCATGCAAACTTAAAAGGTTCATACATTCGGCATCGTGCATCATAGAATTTTGAGTTATGTGTTAAGGATTTACAAAATAAGTTGTCTGAATTGCGATGTGAAGAAAAAGAGTAAGGGAGCAGCGAGGACCGTTGGATCTGGGTGAGATCAACAGTGCAGTTTAAAATTGCACCTAGCAAGATTTTGCATACTGGCGATTTTATCATTTGAGTTTAAAACATCGCTCGATAAGTTATATTAGTTGCGACACGATAAAAGATAAGGTAAGGAGGTTGTGATGCAATGCTACACATATCGCATCTCACGTAGGATAAAGGGGTACTGTTATCGCTAAACTGAAAAGTTTGCAACGTGCGATATCCAGTTCACTGCAAATTGCGAAATCACAAATTCGCAATATTGCAAAGTGTTAAGTGTTGAAATCTGCAAGGAGGTAATTTTAAAAAGGTGAAGTGCTAACTGTCGCAATCGGTTCGTATCTGTGTTGGACCATAAAACCACAAGTTTCGTGTGCGTATACTCTTTTAACGAGTAATAATCTTGGAGACAGGCAGGAAGAATAATTTTTTGCATGTTGTGGGTAATTACGGCCTTTTGGTTGCATCAGTATCCAAAGAACCCATTTATCATGGGAAACCTCGATGACACCACTACCTTCTGCAGAATATAATCCATGCTAGGCAAAGGGTAATTTTATTTTAGAGAAGCCCTATTTCAGTTTATGAAATCCACACACAATATGATCTCTCCATTTTTCTTCCTGACAGGGACTAGATTAGCCACCCAATCTAAATATCTCAAAGGTACAATGATCTTGGCATGAAGTATCTTCCTTACTTATGTCTCTATCAGAGGAAGAATAAGGGGATTTATCTGTATGAATTTTTTTGTAAGGTTTGAATCCTGGCTTAAGAGGAATTTTATGCTAAATAATACTAGCATCATAAATTTTCAAATCATCATAGGAACAGGAAAAAACATCAGCATAATCCTTAAAAAAGTCCACATACCTCAGTTTGTATTCTGCTGGGATACCCTTAGCCAACTTCATTAGTTCAGGCTATTATTCTATATATGCAAATGTTAGAGTCTTCTAAATAATCTTCACACTCCTTCTTGGCTGGTTTGATTGCCACATCATTAACATCAAATATCCTAAGTTGGAAATGTTGTCATTGATGGCAAAGGAGACAGCATAGAACAGAGAGAGAGAAAGAGGCAGAAAGATGCAAAGAGGGTCGAGTAGCAGCAAAAGAAGCAAGGCAATAAAAGACTTAGGACGCAAAGACAGAGAAAGGAGGCAAAACCAGAGGAGGCAGAGCCATGAGATGAAACGGTCGTGCAGCAAAGGTGGAGACAGAGAATACAGAGGCCGAGCCGTTAAAAAACAGTGAAATGATCAAGCAGAGGTGGAACTGAGAACCCAAATAACAGCGGGGTAGGTGTATATGAGATAAAGCACAATCTATACATCTAAACGAAGTATGAAGGTTTAATAAACAATTGACGCGAAATTATAAAATTCCGGAACCTTGAGTCAAAGACGGAACCAGGAGGAATAGTGACGACGGTTTCGGTGGAAGAAACAACCTGTATCGCGCTGCCCTTAAGCGATAAGTTGAATTCACCTTTTTGAATGCGATGTATGTTATGGACTGACACTTGGAAAAAAGTGGATTGTAAAAACCATGTTCATCACGTGAATTTGGAGCGTTAATGCTCCGAGATTGAAAAAACGCGATAAACGTTCTATCCGTCTGATCAAAGGTGTTGGGGAATCAACAATGGTCACGATCGCACGATGGACGAGAGTTAACTCGAGAAAATTAGCTGTGGGGACGACATTTTAATTTAATATATGGTTTGATATTCAATGAGTGATATATATTTATATACTGTGATAAAGTCGAAACCTATATGAAATGAGGTGCGAGCTGGACTTATATTAAAGTTAATACATTGGTCTTCACACTGGTCGGGGAATTATACATATATATGCTAATATATATTGGTTGGTACGAGATAATGGAACCATAGGCATGGAAGGGTATGGAGTTAGTTGATAGTGCGGTGGTGGCATATACACAAATGCACATATAATGTGCTAACCAAAGTTGTGGTTTGAACTTACAATATATCATACGAAGGGTAAGCTTGGAGCATATATATATAGTGGGTCGAACTCCACCAGGGTGAGAACCTTTGGTTTATTGAGCTACTCAAGGTTGATTTCATATATGTATATTGAAACGAGTCGGTATGCGGATATATAAGTTGTGGGCCCGAAACCTTGTGTTAATGTTTGAATATAAACCAAAGTTAATACGCAAGTGGGACCCCTACATGAAATTCTGAGAATCTTAACCCAAGCTGGAGGATACATAAAAGCTGAAGCGGAAAGTTTATATATATGCAGCGCTTCATATATGTAGCGCCTTATATACAAGGGACCAAAGTATATATATATATCTATATATATGTGTGTGTGTGTGTGTGTGTGTGTGCGTAGTGCTCTATTGTTCGGGTTTAATACAAACTAAGTCCTATGAGGTGGAACCTGAGTCACACATCGCATCGGAGAAAAGTATAGCAGCAAAACGTGTTGACAAAAGTTCTGATTGAAGCAGCAGACTCGATTCACTTATAAACAATGAGACTTATATCTGTTTGAAGTGTGACTTAAAGCGCATCGGAGCAATTCATCGCATCGAAGGTGAAAAAGTATCGACCAAACTGAAAAATTCCAATTTCGATTGAGCGATTAGATGATAGCCGTCGGATTCACCGAGGGATGGACGGCGGATATGATTCAATTGACTATATGGGGGGCCTTTGTTAATCACATCGGCAGAAATCTAAGGACCAAATCACAGGAGCATTGTGAATGTTGCGATTGCGATTGAAATAAATGAGCAAAGTATAGCTGGCATGTGGGGTCCATGAAAAAGATAAGACTAATACAGGTTTGCTCTGAGTTTATTAAACCAAAGCTAAAGAGGAAAGGAAAGCACAACGGCATATATATATATATATATATATATATATATATATATAGATGTTAAACGATACATACAGATTTCCATATGTGAACAGTAAATCATCGCATCGGAGAAGGAGCAGAGCATCGGAACATATAATTGGAAGTTGCGATTGCGATTAATCGCAATCGAAAGTATTCGAGAGGTGATAAATCACACCGGAGAATAGAGAAAGTTCAGCGAGTGGGCCTCTAAGGGAATTTCATGTATTAAAATGTTTTATAATTGCTATAACGCCGAGAGTTGAATTGCACAGTTACATATATGCGGCAATTATACCACGGTAGAGAACAGGAGAGCAAGCAGAGTCAAAAAAGACAAACACAGTCACAGAAAAGACAAATACACAGTAATCCAAAAGGCTGAATGAGTTGAGCTGGAGTTCTCATTGTATTTAAATGTAAATGTATTAATTGGTTTATATTGTTGTGATGCACTGGCAAGTCTCCGTAGGAAATAAAACTCCACTTTAAAACTGAAAGTTGTATAAATTGCTGAGATTTACTAAATGAGCTGGAAAAACAAGTGAGGAGACAAAATGAAAAAAGTCAGGGCTATTCACTTTGAATTCCCTGTGGAATATGAACTATTATGAGACAAACTGTATAAAGCATATCACATTGATATGCAGAGAGAGGTTAGAGAATGCAGAAAATGAAGAATTGAGGCAGAGAAGTTAAGAAAGAGAGAAGCAGAAAGAGATGCTACAGAACAAAGTTGATATCTAAGGTAAATTAGCAAATATTTTCTTTTGATTGAATGAGGAAGTTGGAGCTTCCCTATCAAGTTGAAGCTTGATAGATGTCAATTATAGCTGACAGAGGTTGGAGCCTCCTGTAGGTTGGTGCCTATAGAAAATCAGTGGTGAGAGGGAGTTGGAGCTTGCCTTTGCATCACAACAATAATAAGATGTGGTTTTCTCCCTTGATGAGTTTCCACTTATATCTGTTGTCTCTGTGTATGTTGCCTATGTGTTGATATGATCTTCCCAGTCTGCTTAATGTTTGTTGCTCTCATAATAAGTTTGGTGTCACATTAACTTAATACTTGTTGTTACATATTAAGACTATTCACATATTAAGTTGGGTATAAAATTAAGCTGTAAATAAGCTTGATGAAAAGTTTAAAAAGCTTATGTATGTGTTAAACTGATTCACCGCCCCCTCTCAGTTTAACTAAATATTCAATAATTGGTATCAGAGCCAGTTCCTTTTGTACTAGTTTAACCACTGAAAGGATATCCTAGGTCCCCAGGATGGCTAGTCAAGAAGGATGTTCAAGCAATAAAGCCCCTTTTTTCACCGGTGCTAATTATGCCTTCTGGAAAATCAGAATGAGAGCATACATAATGTCTCTGGGAATAGAAATTTGGGCCGCTGTGGAATTTGGATATGCCCCAAAGGCAACTGACCCAGAGAGAGAAGCTAAACAAGAATTTGTAGCAAATGAAAAGGCCATGAATGCAATATTAAATGGACTATGTGAGGCTGAATTTATCAAATTAATGCACAACAAGACTGCCATAGATATGTGGGATACTCTTGAAAACATCCATGAGGGAAATAAAAAGGTAAAGACAGCCAAACTTCAAGTATACAGAGCTTAGTTTGAAAATTTAAAAATGAATGATGATGAAGATGTTGGCAGCTTCTTCTTAAGAGTTGCGGAAATTGTTAACAATATGAAAGCTCTTGGAGAAACCATACCAGAAAGCGTAATTGTACAAAAGATTCTAAGATCTCTTCCACCCAGATTTAACCCCAAGGTGTCTGCAATAGAAGAAACAACTAATTGGGAAACCTTGACCATGAACCAGTTACTTGGAAATCTAACAGCCTATGAGATGAGACTCCCACAGAAGAAGCCAAGTGTGAGGGAGGCAGCCTTTAAAACAGAAAAGAAGAAAGAAGAAAAGGAAGATATATGCTCTTGCTCTGATGAAGAAGAGGCTAAATTTGTCAAGAAACTGGATAGAGGCTCAGGTAAATACAAAGGTAAAATTCCTTTCAAATGCTTTAACTGTGGAAGAGTTGGACACTATGCTGCTAAGAGTCCTCATAAGAAAGCAAGGAATCAGGCTCTAGAATCAGAGAAAACTACATCAAAGAACTGGCAGAAAGGAAAGAAATTCAATAGAAAATCTTACTATGTTCAACAAGACAGCAGTGCATCTGAAGACTCAGATGAACCCTCAAGTGAAGAAGGAACCTCTGAATTTTTATTGATGGCCATAGAAGAACTTGAAGGACTCCTTCTAGAAGATGAAGAAGAAGGTGAAGTTGACCTTGAGGGGGAGCTAAGAAGTACCCTGTAGGATATTTACAGACTCAAACTGAAGTGCAGAAAACAAAAGGACATTCTCCTCAAGTATGTAAGAGAAGAGCAAAATTCAGAAGTCCTCATGCATCTGAAGGTAGAGCTTGAAGAAGCCAAGAAGATAGAAGACATGTTACTTAAGAAAATCAAGGACAAAACTCAGGAACAAGAGAAATTGGAAGAATAAGTAGTATGTCTGAGGAAGAAATTAGAAAATGCTCAAAGGAAAGTGTCTATAAATTCTTCTCAAACAACAAGCTCTGGTAAGTTGAACGAAATTCTGGATGCTCAAAGATCTCCTCTGATAAAAACTGGGATAGGCTATGAATGAGAATCAAGTAAAAGAAAAGAAAAAGAAAACAAAATTATTATTTTTGTAAAAGCAAAGAAGGCTGATGAAGAACCTCAAATAATTCCTACAAAAGAAGAAACAGGTAATGAGGGAGACAGAAACCAGAAAAACCTCTAATAACAAAGAATGAAATAAATACTCAGACAACAGAAAAAGGATCATATACCCCTGAGTATGTCAAATTTGGAAGCCATCAAAGGAGATTCTTCCCTCCTATGAAAAATGCCACGTGCTATGCCTGCCACAACCTGGGACACATTGCTACATACTGTCATACAAGGAGGAGTAATTCAAACTAGCAAAAGATGCAAACAGTGAAGAGACTGTCTCAAGCAAACAAATGGAGAAGACAACCTCACATCAGGTATGCAAATTGTTTCTATGGTTACTGTTTTTATTGTAAGGAATTTGGCCATAAAATCATTGAGTGCAGAAAATATGGACAAATATTGATGTTCAACACCTCAAGGAGGTTTATGAATCAAAGATATTTTACTCATACTCACAATTCTGCGAAAATTATGATCAAATGTTGTGTATGCAATAAAATTGGACATATGGCTTCCAAATGTCCTCTCAGAGGATGTGGTTCATCATCTCACAAAAGATACCAAACAAAAGGATGCTTCCAGTGGAAAAAGAAGGTGAACAAATGTGACTTGGCTCTAACTGCTCAAGACCTGAAAAGCCAATGGTATTTGGACAGTGGCTACTCAAAACAAATGACTGGAGACAGAAGCAAATTTATAACTTTTGATGAAAAGAAATCTGGTAATGTTACTTTTGGCAATGATAAATCAGGAAAAATAAAAGGAAAAGGCCCAGTCAGCCTAGATAATGGTAGAGGAAAGGCCCAAGTTGTACTATTTGTAGATGGGCTGAAAGCAAATTTTCTGTGTCAATCAAATGTGTGATAAAGGCTGTGAAGTCAGATCAAGCACCACAGGAAAGACTCTGCTCAAAGGTGTTCAAACAGAGAGTAATGTTTACATAGTGAAAGAGGAAGATGAAGCATGCCATCTTAGCAAACTTGAGGAGTCATGGTTATGGCATAGGAGATTGGGACATCTCAGCTTCGATCATATCATCAGACTGAGCAAGAAGAAAGCGGTCAGAGACATGCCAGAAATAAAAAGGCCTTCTAATACCATATGCAAATCTTGTCAATTGGGTAAACAAACCCGCACATCCTTTAAGGCCAAAGATGATTTATCAACAAGAAGACCACTCCAGCTTGTGCACATGGATTTGTGTGGACTTGCAAGAACTAAAACACCAAGTGGAGAATCCTACTTCATGCTGATAATAGATGATTTCTCCAGAATGACATGGGTTGCATTTCTCAAGAATAAATCGGAAGCTCTGGAGAAATTCAAAATATTCAAAGCTTTAGCAGAAAATCAAATAGGATGCAAGCTAAAATGCATCAGATCAGACATAGGAGGTGACTTCACATATTATGACTTTGCAGACCTATGCAATGAACATGGGATAAAGCAACAATTTACTATTGCAGGGACACCTCAACAGAATGGAGTAGAAGAGAGACAAAATAGGTCTGTACAACAAATTGCCAAAGCCATGATGCAAGAGAGTAATATTCCTCAAACCTTCTGGGAAGAAGCAGTACACACAGCCGTGCATATCCTTAACAAAGCTCATTTAAGGCCAAGTAGTGACAAGACTCCCTATGAACTATGGTATGGTAAACCAGCTTCAATCAAGCATTTTAGAGTCTTTGGAAGCAAGTGTTACATAAAGAATAATGATGAAAATATGGGGAAGTTTGATGCAAGAGCAGATGAAGGGATATTTCTAGGATATGCATCCAAGAGTAAAGGGTACATGTGCTACAACAAGACTTTTCAAAAAAATGTAGAAAGCATTGACGTAAGATTTGATGAAGAACTTCCTAACAAGACAAGAAGTACAGACTGCAATAGTCCTTTAGACAATCATGAAGAAGAAAACCAAGATGATGATGAAACAAGCAAGACAACAGAAGATGCTGAACTGAACTTGAAAGCCCCCTCAAGATACACTCAAAAGAACCATCCAGAAGATCAGATCATTGGAGACAAGAGTGTAGGAGTCCAGACAAGAAGGCAGCTAACTAAACAGACAGAAGAGGTATACATATCCATGCTAGCACAAATAGAGCCAAAGAGGTTTGAAGAAGATAGCAAGGACAAGCATTGGGTGAATGCTATGAATGAAGAATTTGACCAGATTGAGAAGAACAATACCTGGGAATTAGTTCCTAGACCCACTGAGAAAAATGTCATAGGCTTAAAATGGGTATTCAAGAATAAAATGAATGAGCAAGGACAGGTAATCAGGAATAAAGCCAGACCTTTTTGCAAAGGATATTCACAAATCGAAGGACTTGATTACAATGAAACATTTGCCCCTATAGCCAAAATGGAAGCTATCAGAATGTTTCTGGCCTTTGCATGCTACCAAGACTTCAAGGTATATCAAATGGATGTGAAATCTGCATTTCTGAATGGAGATATAGAAGAAGAATTCTTCATGGAACAACCAGAAGGTTTCTCATTAATAGACAAAGAAGACTATGTGTGCAGACTAAAGAAGGCTCTATATGGACTAAAGCAAGCTCCTCGTGCTTGGTACTCAAGGCTAGATAAGTACTTGCAAAAACAAGGCTTTAAGAGAGGAGGAGTAGACAACAATCTATACATAAAAGCCCATGGAAATGAACTCCTGATTGTTGTAGTATGTGTTGATGACATTATGTTTGGAAGCAACAAAGATGAGCTAGCAAAAGGATTTGCTGAAGAGATGAAATCAGAGTTTGAGATGTCTATGATTAGAGAGCTCACCTTCTACTTAGGATTTCAAATTCAGCAAAAGAACACAGGTACATTCATCTCACAGGAAAAATACTTAGAAGAGATGTTGAAAAAGTTCAAAATGGAAGACTGCAAACCTGTGTCAACTACCATGATCACTGGATGCAAGCTATGTGCTGATGATGGATCTACTGATATAGATCAAAGACTTTACAGATCCATGATAGGAAGTCTGCTATACCTAACAGCATCTAGACCATACATAATGTTGGCAGTAGGACTTGTGGCTAGATATCAAGTAGCACCTAAACAAAATCACCTTCTAGCAGTCAAAAGAATATTCAGATATCTACAAGGAACTGCACAGTATGGACTTTGGTATCCAAAAGGAAATAGCTTCACTTTGACAGCATACATAGATGCAGATTGGGCCAGCTGTGTGGATTACATGAAAAGCACAAGTGGAGGTGCATTCTATCTAGGAGAAATCTTAGTGGCATGGCTAAGCAAGAAAAAAACATCTATTTCTCTATCTACAGCAGAAGTAGAATACATAGTAGCAGCAGCATGTTGTACACAAGTCATGTGGATGAAGCAAACCCTCCAATACATGAAGGTAAACATTGATGAACCTATCTCTATCAAATGTGATAATACAAGTGCTATAAGAATATCAAAAAATCTTGTGCTTCATTCAAAAACTAAACATATTCCAATCAAGTATCGTTTTCTCAAAGAACAAGTAGCTCAGAAGGTAGTGAAGTTGGAATATGTTCCAACAAAAGAATAGACAACAGATATATTTACAAAACCTCTTGCTAGAGAACCATTTGAATATCTGAGAGATAGACTAGGGGTAGTGTTTGTAGATGCTACTTTGTGATATAAAGAGAAAGCATCATTTCAGGGGCATAAACGAAGAGAAAACATCATTCCGGGGGGAGATCAGTCGACAAAGACATCTATTAAAAGGCCAGAGCAACTAAATAGAGCATAAAACAGGTCCTCAAGATCAGAGCAACATGGACGAGATTTGAAAGCACACTCGGAAATGAACAACCCTTTGCCATTGATGTCAAAGGGGGAGGAAAAGCTAGCAACAGAAGAAAGGGTCCTAAAAGGCAAGCAGAGGAAGTGTATTTCCATTAATGCCAAAGGGGGAGACTGTTGGAAATGTTGTCATTGATGGCAAAGGAGACAGCATAGAACAGAGAGAGAGAAAGAGGCAGCAAGATGCAAAGAGGGTCGAGCAGCAGCAAAAGAAGAAAGGCAGTAAAAGACTAAGGACGTAGAGACAGAGAAAGGAGGCAAAAACAGAGGAGGCAAAGTCGTGAGATGAAATGGTCATGCAGCAAAGGCAGAGATAGAGAATACAGAGGCAGAGCCGTTAAAAAACAGTGAAATGATCAAGCAGAGGCAGAACCGAGAACCCAAATAACAGTGGGGTAAGTTTATATGGGATAAAGCACAATCTGTACATCTAAATGAAGTATAAAGGTTTAATAAACAATTGACGAGAAATTATAAAATTCTGGAACCCTGAGTCAAAGACGGAACCAGGAGCAATAGTGACAACGGTTTCGGTGGAAGAAACAACCTGTATCGCATTGCTCTTAAGCGGTAAGCTGAATTCACCTTTTTGAACGCGATGTATGTTATGGAATGACGCATGGCCAAAAGTGGTTTGTAAAAACCACGTTAATCGTGTGAATTTGGAGCACTAACGCTCGGAGATTGAAAAAACGCAATAAGCGTTCTATCCGTCTGATCAAAGGTGTTGGCGAATCAACAGTGGTCATGATCGCACGATGGACGAGAGTTAACTCGAGAAAAGTAACTGTGGGGCCAAAATTTTAATTTAATATATGGTTTGATATTCAATGAGTGATATATATTTATATACTGTGATAAAGTCGAAACCTATATGAAATGAGGTACGGGCTGGACTTATATTAAAGTTAATACATTGGTCTTCACACTGGTCGGGGAATTATACATATATATGCTAATATATATTGGTTGGTACGAGATAATGGAACCATAGGCATGGAAGGGTATGGAGTTACTTGATAGTGCAGTGGTGGCATATATACAAATGCACATATAATGCGCTAACCAAAGTTTTGGTTTGGACTTACAATATATCATACGAAGGGTAAGCCTGGAGCATATATATATAGTGGGTCGAACTCCGCCAGGGTGAGAACCTTTGGTTTATTGAGCTACTCAAGGTTGATTTCATATATGTATGTTGAAACAAGTCAGTATGCGGATATATAAGCTGTGGGCCTGAAACCTTGTGTTAATGTTTGAATATAAACCAAAGTTAATACGCAAGTGGGACCCCTACATGAAATTCCGAGAATCTTAACCCAAGCTGGAGGATACATAAAAGCTGAAGCGGAAAGTTTATATATATGCAGTGCTTCATATATGTAGCACCTTATATACAAGGGACCAAAGTATATATATATATATATATAGTGCTCTATTGTTTAGGTTTAATACAAACTAAGTCCTATGAGGTAGGACCCGAGTCACGCATCGCATCGGAGAAAAGTATGGCAGCGGAACGTGTTGACAAAAGTTCTAATTGAAGCAGCGGACCCGATTCACTTATAAACGACGAGACTTATATCTGTTTGAAGTCTAACTTAAGCGCATCGGAGCGATTCATCGCATCGGAGGTGAAAAAATATCGACCAAACTGAAAATTCCAATTGTGATTGAGTGATTGGATGATAGCCGTCGGATTCACTGAGGGATGGACAACGGATATGAGTCGATTGAATATATGGTGGGCCTTTTCTAATCGCATCGACGGAAATCTAAGGACCAAATCACAAGAGCATTGTGAATGTTGCGATTGTGATTGAAATAAATGAGCAGAGTATAGTTGGCACATGGAGTCAATGCAAAAGATGAGACTAATACAGGTTTGCTCCGAGTTTATTAAACCAAAGCTAAAGAGGAAAGGAAAGCACAGCGGCATATATATATATATATGTGTGTGTGTGTGTGTGTGTGTGTGTGTGTGTGTGTTAAACGATACATACAGATTTCCATATGTGAACAGTAAATCATCGCATTGAAGGAGCAGAGCATTGGAACATATAATTGGAAGTTGCGATTGCAATTAATCACAATCGGAAGTATTCGAGAGGTGATACATCGCACCGAAGAATAGAGAAAGTTCGGCGAGTGGGCCCGTAAGGGAATTTTATGTATTAAAATGTTTTATAATTTCTATAACGCCGAGAGTTGAATTGCACAGTTACATATATGTGGCAGTTATACCACGGCAGAGAACAGGAGAGCAAGCAGAGTCGAAAAAGACAAACAGAGTCAGAGAAAAAACAAATACGCAGTAATCCAAAAGGCTGAATGAGTTGAGCTGGAGTTCTCATTGTATTTAAATGTAAATGTATTAATTGGTTTATATTGTTGTGATGCACTGGCAAGTCTCCGTACAAAATAAAACTCCACTGTAAAACTGAAAGTTGTATAAATTGCTAAGATTTACTAAATGAACTGGAAAAAGAAGTGAGGAGACAGAATGCAAAAATTTAGGGCTATTCACTTTGAATTATCTGTGGAATATGAACTATTATGAGACAAACTGTATAAATCATATCACATTGATATGCAGAGAGAGGTTAGAGAATGCAGAAAATGAAGAATTGAGGCAGAGAAGATAAGAAAGAGAGAAGCAGAAAGAGATGACAGAACAGAGCTGATATCTGAGGTAAATCAGAAAATATTTTATTTTGATTGAATGAGGAAGTTGGAGCTTCCCTATCAAGTTGAAGCTTGATAGATGTCAATTGTAGCTGACAGAGGTTGGAGCCTCCTGTAGGTTGGTGCCTGCAGAAAATCAGTGGTGAGAGGGAGTTGGAGCTTGCCTTTGCATCACAACAATAATGAGATGTGGTTTTCTCCCTTTATGGGTTTCCACTTATATCTATTTTCTCTGTGTATGTTGCCTATGTGTTGATATGGTCTTTCCAATATGCTTAATTTTTGCTACTCTCATAATAATTTTGGTGTCACATTAACTTAATACTTGTTGTTACATATTAAGACTGTTCACATATTAAGCTGGGTATAAAATTATGTTGTAAATAAGCTTGATGAAAAGTTTAAAAAGCTCATGTATGTGTTAAACTGATTCACCTCCCACCCCCCCCCCCCCCCCTCTCAGTTTAACTAAAGATTTAACATCCTTTCCAATGGAACCAACCCCTTTGAGATTATGTTTCTCTTCAACTACAAAATCTTCTATCCAACCATAGATTCCTCCCAAGGTACATTATTTTTAGTTGCTTCAATTTCCTTGATATCTTCCCACTCTTGGTCTCTTATTGAGTTAGAAAAATATCCAATCACTTCCATAAACCTTTTAATTTGCTCTTTTTAGGTCCATATATGACTAGTGTATACCTGATTGTTATTGTTAGTGTAGCCCACTTATTCTTAACGTTGTACCCATGAAGTCGCCATATGATTGTTAGTATGAATCTTTTGTCGGAAAAAGACCACTTTAGCTACGCATAACAAATAGCCCTAACATCAATTATGGATTCCAATATCTTCAAATTTGTAGTTAGTTGATCCAAATAAAGCTGCACAAATCTAGATCTATGCATAAAAAAACATTAAGCAGTAAAAATGAAATGTTGCTCCATGCATCCAATAGATAAGACAAGAACAATATGTTTGAAAGAATTTTTATATTAAAGGGGCACCTGAGAGGAAAACAAGAAAGGTGTTTCCAATTCTCCTCAATGGGATGGGTTCTTGAAAGTCCTCAGCATTTCAGATCTAAAATTTCTCTCTCTTGTTGGTGTAGAAAACCCAGACAAACATAGAACTCAAAGGGAGCTCACAAAGAAAATAATGGAGAATGTGACGATGAAAATGGCTCAAAGTTAGACCAAGAGTATAGATCTATAGTGATCTAATATGCAAATGAAAGGTGACAAATGAATGGGAAAACCCTTCTATTTATAACAAAATATTAGTGTCTTCTAGAACTTGGTGCATGAATAAAATATTATTAATCAAATTCTAGAACCACCTTTTAGGGATATTTTATTATATTTATTGGAGGGAAAATGATTTTTGACTTGGGTCAAATCCTTTATTTATAAATAATAAATAAATAAATGATTTATTTATTATTTTAAGGAAATGGTGGAAATATAATTAAATAAATAATGATTTATTTAATTATTTATAAATGATTTAGTCAAATTTAATTAGGAATATTATTTCAATAGGGATTAAATAACTTTTTCGTAGGAAATAATCAAATAAATAAGGATTTATTTAATTGATTTCCTTGTTTTGGGTTAAATATGACTAGGAATAATAATTAAATTGATGTTTAACTAATTATTCCTTAAGGAAATATAACCAAATATGGAATTGTTTATTATTCCCTTTTGGGGTTTCCTGTTTAGACCATAAATAACTTAATAAAGGTGTTTTACTAAGTTATTTCACATAGTGAAAGCAATTTTACCTAGGGTAAAATTGGTCTTACATGGTGTACTTGGGTTCATCTAATGATAATAGGTTAGATGACCAAAAAATGGTGTAACAATGATCCAATGATCTTTTGCTTCGAGATGGATTAAATAATTACATGTAAAATTTCATCCTAACCATGTAACTTAAAAGGCATGAAACAAGATGAGAGAAGCACATAAAATCATGCAAAGAAGACAAGAACTTGATATCGAAGTTCATCTATGAGGGACTACGTCTTCGGGCCCTGCTCAATCAGTGGGGAGACCCTCTTTCATTAAGTGGAAAATAAAATGAAAGTACGATCATCAATGCAAAATTACACCCTTATACCTTCATGGCTAAAATTGGATAAAAATTGGAGACATATGATGAAGAAACGAACAAAACCATTGCATTCCTATTGCTGAGAGGTGTAGAATCCATATAAATTTTTCTTGATTCTGTTGCCGGAAAAATCTGGGCCCTCTGGAAATGAGCTCAGTTCATGGTTCTTCCCCCCTCCTGCAAAAGTGCTTAAGGTTCCACCTACCTCGTGTTCTGTGCCACTCCTGGTCTGCCTGGGTGAACTTATGAATCACAGATTTAAATAAATGAAGGTGGGTAGACTTCACCAATTCCATCGTTGGTGAGTTGGTTTAGATCAAAATTTGGTGGGAGGAGGTTTTGTGGTCAAACCCCACCCCCTCGCGTAATAGTGTTGTGAGATATATATATTAAACAATGTTTTTTTTTTGTGGGGGTCAGACCAGCATTGGGCAGCCCACCACTGGTCCTCCACTGAGATTTGCGCATATATGTGTGTGTGTGTGTGTGTGTGTGTGTTTGTGTGTGTGGGGTGGCAGGGTTGACCACCAACCACCCCACCTCATCAAGTTAACCCAAAAATTTGATTGCTTCTAACTTCTCCATACAAACTCGGTTTGATGAACCATTCACACCACTATGATCAGAATGAAAAGATATTCACCTTGAAACTGAGTTATCCACACGTTGGACACTTTTATTTTTGAGCCTTCTCCTTAAGCCACTTGTACTTTGGACCTGCACGATCCTCCTAGATAATTCCTCCCTATTGAGGAACTTTTGGACCACCAAAAGCATTAGCACACTGCTTTTCCATTCAAACCACACTTTCAATCTCCTGCATGAAAATCTGGTACATCATTTGCAACCATGCATGCACCCCACATGACTTAACAACCCCTCACTTGCCAAGAGTTTATAGCACACACTCATTTTCCAAGGATTACATAACAACAACCAATACCTCAACTACACATAATAAAAGGCCAAAAACATCATCGTTGTTGTTGTGGTGGATTTGATGAACGAGTGTACGAAATCACACCAGTTTAAGGGGTATGGTCTACCCCTATAAACAATTGGTAACAAGCAGAAAGTGGTGGAGCTCAAAAGCATAAAATCTAGATGAAAAAATATGTGAATGTATGCTCAAAGTAAACTAAAAAAACTAAAACACAAATATACATAAGCTATTGAAGAGAGTCAAAACGATAATAATGCAAACGATGGCTCAAGGCCTCTTCTCATTAAACGTTTGATATGGAGAAGAAAGTTTACCCACTTGCCAAAGGGCCCCTAGACAATGGTTCTAGGTCTCGATGCAAGGATGTTGTTTTTCCAAGTTCTGCCTCCGATGTAGTCTCCCTCTCTCTCCACTGTGATGGACTAGGATTGTTGGGTGGCCAAAAATCGAGTCCCCTCTATTAGTCATCAATGATTTTTTCCTTTTTAGCTGACTAAATGCTTATCCTAGATTTCTAGAAACAAAATTCATGAATCCTGTGAGTTCTAAGAAATCTCACTGCCTTCATTACCCTCAGGATAAATTTTTACTGTTCTACTTCTCTACAAAGGCATGTCCAATTTCCCACTCCCAGAAGACCAAATCATGGACTTATGTCCCTCATTCTCACTATGTTTTCCACCTCAAACTTTACCACTCTGCTTCTAATTGCTTAAGCCTTCTATTTTTACACCTTGGTTTTCCAAATAGCCTAAACATTTTCCCCTATTCACCAAGTGTCTCAAGTAGTGGTGATGTTAAACTGCCTTTCTAGGCTCTTTAGATAAATCAAAGTTATCAGTTTCTAGGATTACAATGCATAAAGGTTTGTCAAAATCCTATTTTCACCTCCAAACCTTGTTTCAAAGTTTTCAACCAAAGACCTAGTCCAAGAGATATCCCAATAGGTCATATAGGGTCTCCTAGGTTATGCGTTGCTTTGGCTTTCTAGACTCACTATTTTACATGTGACCAAAGGTGAAATCCAATGAAAAAGAAGGTGAGCTCATGATTGTCCAAAGGGTATCAAAAAGCCTTCAAGGAAGGACCTCCTAGATCAGAGCTTAAAGTCTACAAAAAAGATAGTTGCCTATCTTAAAGCATTTCTACAGGAATGGTTTATGATGGTTATCAACAGAAGAAAGGAAAGGTGAGAAGCCAAACTCCTCAAGGACAATCACAACAGAAGAAAAAAAACATGCCCAAGTAAAAAAGGGTATCCGTGGTTTTATGACTAATTGACTATAAGGTGTTGCCTAGCAAGATTTCCATACAAAGGATCATGAAGATAGAGGTACATAAGCACAAATGTGCATAAATTAAAGATTCATTGAAGCAAGAAAGCAAAGTGAGTGATTTCCTTGATGACAGCAAGCAGAGATTAAAAAATGATGTCAGGGAATGACTTATAAGTCTTATTAAGGCACACTTTTTCACTGCACCAAAAAGACAGATTGAAAAACAAGTATCAGTGTGAAGGAGAAAAAACTCTCAAGTACAATCAATATCCATCAAAATAGTTAAAGGAAAGAGATCATAAGTTCAAAGTGTCAAAATGGAAAAACCAGGAAAATCATGAGTTTGTTGAGTAAGTGACTAAAGCTGCCAAAATTCCAAATAATGACAAAGAAAACAAAAATTGTATTATGGCACATGCAATAAACAGAAGTGGCCAAAAGAAAAAAGGTGTGTTTGGAAACATCCAACAAAGATCACTTTTTTTTCTTAAATCACCTCCTACACAAGAGAAAAAGAAATATCAATGAAGGTAAAAAGACCAAAAGTAAACATTAGTCAAGGTGGGTTTTTGTTTTTTATTTTTCAAAGGTATAAAAGCATCACAAGTATCATCACTCAACACCATTTCTTCATATGCAAAAAAGAGTGGAAGGTTTTCAGGGTTTCATGTTTCAGATATTAGGACGTAAAAACGCTTCAGTACTCTGAATGCCTGCGCATGTTTTAAGGATGTTGCACACCTATGTAATAGCACTGCGTGCAGGGCCATAGCCTGACCCGACCGCGTGCTCGACCGCCCGACGCTGCACTCCTGCGCGTGCAGTCTCCACCCGGAGGAACCGAAACCCCATTGTGCTACGTGCCAATGTGTGTAGAGGTTTCCCAGCACCTCGTGTAGAGGACATCCAACACTCCACCATGCTACGCACAAGCATCTCTCAAAGCCCGACCTGACACCTTGTGTAGAGGTCGCCCAACCCAACAGTCTACCCTACGCTCTTGTCCGTTCAGGGCTACCCAAGAGGACCCGACTACCCATTCAAGCCTCGCCTGTGCTACGCTCCTGCACTGCGTTTAGGGGAAACCCAACAGGTCGTGCATAAGCCACCTAACAGGCCCATGTTGCATTCGTGTGTATTATGGCTTCAGATGTGAGGTTTTTTAGAGGTATTTAGACTTTTTCTACCTTTTAATATTATCTAAAGGTAAAATTATAAAGAAATGTGAAGGGTGATATTAAAGAAAGAGAAAAAAAACCCTAAAGGAAGAAAGGTTAGGTCCCCATGTTTGCAAGCATTGTTGATTGAAAAGCTCCCATCCATCTACACACTGAAAACACATAAAGGCCAAAGGTGTCCTTCACTCCTCTTTCCCCTACTAATTTGTAGATCATTGCCTTCCTCGTTAACCTCTCAATTTCCCTCTCCATATCCTTTCACAAACAGTTTGCAGGGTTTGTTTTTAAATGTAAGAGACAAGGACAAAATTCCTAGAGAAGGCAATGTTAACAGTGATGAGAAAGGCCAAAGGCCTAGAGAACAATAGAGGAAGGGTGGGAAAGAAAATAGGTTTGAGCCTGTAAACACTAAAGAATTGATAGCCTCTCCTACTATAGTTTCATATTTCTAAGAGGTAGGATGCTATGACTTCTGTGAAAAAGTACAGAGAGTCCAAATTCACCCTCAACTGACCAAACTTTTTGTCCTTAACCTCCATGACCACCAAGTACATATAGCTGGAGTGAATTTTTAGATGACCACCAATGCAATCTCTATGGCCACTGGAATATCTTGCATGGGAGAAAGATGGTTCAAACAAGTGTATATGGACCTAAGCCATTATCAAACCTTCTTAAAACCAAGTTTCCAAGTTGATTGCAAAACTATTTTCCCCTTTTCTCATTTGTTGGATAGATATGCTCCTTTAATGAAAATCATTATGAAATACTTCACCTGTGATGGTAGACTTTCTAGATTTTATTCCTACCACATAAGACTACTCATGCATTTCAGTAGGGCCAAGCTGCTACATTTTCCCTACTACCTTTATAAAAGTATTGATAAAATTTCATCCATTGTGAAAAGGAGACATCCTTCACAGCAAATGCAAAGTATTTTCCACCATTCCCTCGTCAAAATGATTGTGTTGCATCAATTAGAGCAACAGGGTATCCCATGGGAAGTTTCATCGCCCATGGTGTTTTCAAAAATCCACAGCCTCTTCCTCTGCAAATTTTACCCTCATCATCCCATCCACCTTCCTCCACTCCTCGATCACCCCCCACTGACCATGATTCATCCTCTTCACATGAATCCTCTCCCCAAACAAGCCTCCCTCTTTCACCTTCTCCTAAAGCCTTAGAACAGGAGGAAAGTGTTGAAAAATATGAAGAAAGTAGTGACAAAGAGGAACATGGTAGTCAAGAAGAAAATGACAGTTAAGAGGAAGAAACAAGTAATGAGGAAGAGGAAATTGAAAGTGAAGAAAGTGATTATGATGACGAAAAATACAAAGAAGAAAGTGTTGAGGAGGAAGAAAGCAGCGACAAAGAGGAAAATCACAGTCAAGAAAAATAAGACAGTGATAAGGAAGAGAGCAGTAACAAAGGCAGTGAGCCTAATGATGAAGAAGAAACCAACGACAGACCACAGACAGAGGCAATTTTTTATAAGCAAAATAGTGAAGGTAAAGAAGAAAAAAGTGAGCCCAATAGCAGTGATAAAAGGAGTAGTGAAAAAGATGAAAATATCAGTTAAGAAGAGATACAATTTGAAGGAAATTGCAGTGGGAAAAATAGTGAATACAGTGAGCCAGACAGCGGAGAGAAAGACAAAGAAAGTGTTGATAGGAAGAGGGCAGTGACAAAGGCAATGAGCCAAATATTGAGGGAGAAACAGATGAAGAACAAACTGAGACAAGTGACAGTCAAGAAAAATAAAATGACAGTCAAAACGAAGGAGAAAGTAATGAAGATGCCTCTGACAGTGACCCCATAGAAAATTCAAGCAATGATACAGAGATTGAGGATAATGGAAAAACAGAGGCAGATTATGAAGACAAAGATAGTAGTGAAGAAAAGGCATATGAAAGAAATGATAATGAGGAGTCCAATTATGAAAAAAATGAAGATGCAGAGACAGAGGCAGAGTTTTAAAGTGAAGACAGTGAGCCAAATAATGAGGACATTGGGCCAAACAGTGAAGGGGCTAATGACAGTCATAATGAAGAAAACCTAATGACTGACAACCCTAACAAAAGTGACAGCAGTGATCCCATGAACTCAAAGGGCAGCCAAGAGGATGAAAATGCACCAAGCAGTGATGAGGACACCTCTAATCATCACAACAAAGAAAATGACAATGTAAATGATAATGTTGCAAACATGGAAGATGGCAATGCAGAGGACATGGAGGAATATGACAATGATGAAGATCAAGGTAGTGATACTAGCATGGGAGAAAATGAAAGTGCCTCTCAAGAAGGCAGTCAAGAACAAAAAGAAGAAAACACACATGCAGGGGTCATTACTAAGGAGAAAAACACTCTCAATGTCACCAATGACAAAGATATCCAAATGAAACTTATTACACTTTTCCCTCTTACCTATCAAAAAGGAGAGAGGCATGTGTTTGCTGCCTCCAAAGGGCAAGGGGCCATGCCATCCTCCTCAACTCAGAAGATTGATAAAGGTAAGTAAAAAGTGGAAGAAGAAGAGGAAGATCATGAAGAAGAAAGAGAGTTTGAACTTATTCACATAGACAATGACAATGAGAATGAAACAAGAATTTCAAATTCTCTCCTCCAAGACAGGAATTCACAAATCAAGGGCTTAGAAGCTGAATTAGAAAGAGCAAAAGATGTCATTCACTTCTATCAGATGCAAAACAAGCAAATGAGTGCCCAACATGCCATCCATGAAACAAGAACACTCAAGTACCAGAAAGAGGCTCAAAGGGCACAGGTGAAGTTGGAAGAGTTCATGGGCACTTATGAGGAGAGTAGTGATGAGGAAAGCCAAACTAGAAGGAGACCTAGAACTATGGGTCTAAGGAAAGCATTGGCAAAGCATAGGGAAGAGGAATCAGCCCAAGAAGAACAAATTTCTCTCCATGAACTCCTTGCAATGGAAATTGAACATGATAGGAAATCATGGCTTGAGAGGGCTAACATACACCTTGAGGCCAAGCTAGAGAAGGCAAATAAAGACTTGGATTTACAAACAATAATGACCAAGCATTATGCCCGAAGAAACCAATTTACAAGGGAAAAACTCAAAAAGGCCCAAATTGAGATCCAAGCACTAAAAAGGGGAAAAAGAGAAGCTAAACTTAGTATTTTTTCTCAAGATTCTCTACAGGTCTCCCAAGACCCATGAGGCATACTTCCACCAAATTTGGGAGAATTTTGAAAAGTTTTTGTTTTTTGCAAATTTTGAGGCTAGGAGCGCAGCATACCTGGTGTTGTGCTCTCTTTTACGACATATTCAAGAGGAAAGGCTTGCATTTTTGGGTTCCTCATCACTCATATAACATGATAAAAAAATTTCAGATCAATTGGAGTTGTTTTGGTCCCCCAAAATGGTAAAAAACACTCACTTTTTCATCATTTTGGCTACTTTTCAAGACATGTGTTGTGCTCCTACCAGTCTTGGAATTTTCACTTTTTGGATAGGTTTCAGAGGTCAGATTAGAGAACCAAGGGTAGATCTAGAAAGTAGACTTCAAGGGCTTTCCCAAAAGCCATAACGGAGCCTTTTCCGACATTGGGAAGGCCTTCAAAACAATACTGTAAGAAGATCCATTTTTCCTGTTCCTGTGCTACGCTCTTGGCATAAAATTTCATTTCAAAACACAGTGCTACGCTCCTATGGTTGAAAAGTCAAAATGTTCATTTGGAAAGTTTTAGGAGGCTTTTCAGAGCCTAAAGGTCAATTTATTTGCTACAAATGGCCAAAAGATATTTATTTTAGATATTTTGTGCCTTGGGCCTTGTAAGTCCTCAAGGACAATAGAGATACTTCTGATTAGCCAATAGACTTCTAGATACTCTTTTAGGTTTTCCTCCTCCTTGCTTGTTATATAGAGAATGAGGATTCATTGTAATGGTTGGCATTTGAAGAGTTTTAAGAGAAATACATGGTTCTTTGAGGTTGAATGGAAATTTGGTGTTGTGGAGCTTGTGGATGATTTGCCTTGATTGATGATGATGAAGGCTTGCTTGTAGGATCCCTAAGTTTAGTTAATGGTGATGTATTTCTAGATTTGTTCATGTTTCCTTGTTTATAATTCTTTATATCCTTCTATATTGCAATAGCTCAGAAAAGTATAGTTTGAAAAATGTTGTTTGAGGCACCTCAGTCCTCCTATTTGCTATTGTCTTTATGTTTCCCTCTGCTTGGTTAGCTTAAGGAATTCTTGGTTGCTCCTTAGGCCCACCTAAGCTTGTCTATTTCATTATTGGATTAATATGCTAGTTTACAAATATGATTCATGGTAAGCCCTGCTTGTTTTATGCTATCTAAACTCTTTCTTGAAATCTCTCTTTGACGTATTGATTGTTAAGTTAAGCCAAAGAGGTCTTATTTCGATCTTGCCCTATGTACATGGTTATCAGTTTGCCTCAAAGTTCTTTATAGTTTGATAGATGATATCTAGGAGTTCCCTCTTCATTTATTAAAGCTATTTGTCTTCTTATATGTTTTCAAATCTTGAAAGTAGAATCATTGAAGTTAGATGAGTTTTCTTGCTTCCTTTGTTCCACTAGATTGTTCATCTTGAATGTTTATTGGTTTAAGTATTGTAATTGAGAAAATGGTGTGCCCTATCTCATGATTAGTATATTTTCTTATTATTTCTTAACACCTTCTTGTTCATATGTATTTGACAAAAGATTCTTAACTTCCCTTTGCCCTACCTTGTTTCCCAAACTTTATGTCCATCTTACTTCACCCATAAAATTTAAAGATCCATTGACTACACTAGACTTGCCCTGTGATGTACCCCAATTCACTATTGAGATATCAATGACTTCATAGACTCCATAGCCCAATTTTTTACAACTTCTCATTCCACCTATAATACTTGATCATCTTACCCAACCAAACAAATAAACAAACACTACACTTAACAACTAGCCTAAAATCAACCATCTAAAGTGAACAAGTTCACATCCTTCGCATACAATAGAGAGAGTCCTCTCTGAGTCCAGGAAGGCTAGGTCCTAGGACTCCAAAGACTAGTTTGATGTTACCCTGTGCATTTTGTCTACCAATCTGCTAAATCATGGGACCCTAACACCCTCTATCTCCAGCTCTGAGTCACACAGTGTTGGTATTGCTTGGGCAATTATGGCCATCATAACAATTTGATAACCCTTTCTTCATCTCTTGGTGGATTTATATAGGGGATTTCAAATCCTCCTTCCCTCCCTTGGTACATGGTGGATGGTGACCCAAGGGAGAGGTATGATTCCTTTGTGTTCTCCAAATATTCTTTTGTGTGCTCACATAGTGTCTAAGGAGGCGCTGGTGGCTATCCTTAGGTGGCTTCATATAAGGAGTAATTGTCCTTTGCTTTGTGTGGTCCCGGAAAGCGACATTTTTCCACTTTCATGAATGCGCGCTTATCAGGCAAAAAGGCATGCAGAAGGCACTCTTCTCAAATGATTAAGCACGTAATTCTGCATTTAAGACTAGTTCAAATCTGATTTTCTCAAAACCTTAGAGATTTTAAATACTTTCTCGATTCCATAATGTCTTCTTGCCCTGTAAATCCTTTGGCTTGACATTAATTAATGTCATCTTCTATTGTACAATTTTCCAGTGTTAACAGTTTCCCCCTGATGTGTGAGGCCTAGGAAGGATAGTATAGCCAAAATACATTATATTTTCTTTTATGTATTGTGCACAGAGAGAGAGAGAGAGGTCTGCGTGAATCTTAGAATTGATAACACCTTGCACCATTTCCAAGATGACCATGGCCTAAGGGACCCCTACAAGTGAACAAAATATACAACATACATACAAAATTTCAATGAGGTGGGCATGTCCCATGCTCGTGATGCTATGGCTAGTTAAACAAAATTGACAGATACATGTGTTGTCTGCGTCACTATTTTGGTAGTGATGTTGGCGGTTGTTGACGACAAATGTTAATGCCCTCAGGGGCGTTTTTTCTTGACAATAGGTGTAATGTGGTACCCATATGTGTAAACTTAGTATGGCATATAGCTGCACAATGTACACATATGTACTGGCTGGGACCTTCCTAGGTAAGCATTGTTGACAGAGACGCTTATGGAGGCATGGGTCGTCGACGGATCTTAATCAAAGTGCAATGGTTGTAAGGTACGATACCATTGTGACATGAAATATTTTTCTGCAGTCGAATGTCAGGAGGACCAATGACATCTATGGACAATGATGTCTCCCACAATGCCTCTCGAGGATAACCCTTTGCCTGGGGAGAGGTAATCCAAGGTACCGCTTCCTTTTTGGAAAAGAGGCGTTGAAGTCGACAAATTAGGAAGTCTTAATCGAACCATGGGTCACCGATTTGAAGGGTCGAGGACCTGTATGTGATGGGTTTAAAATATGCATGTTGGTGAGAGGTGACTGAAAACGGAGGATGGGGATTCAGTGGCTCGAGGTCAGAGTATACTTTAGCAGCTTAGCAGCAGTCATAGTTATTTCTAAAGGGAAAATCCCTAAAGTTGGTAGGACTTCCAGGGCAGGTGTGAACCGGTTATGAATGTTGTAATGGTGCATGCGTGGGGGTGAAATACTCCGACCAAGGGAATAAGGGACTGCAGCCATGGGGAAAGGGTGAAATATGAGGGTGAAGGGGCGAAGTGCATCATTTGCAGCCTTTTTACACTTACCAAAAGAATAAAATAATGAAGTCTGGTTTATAAAAAACACAGAGATGGGTACCCCAAAACATGAAAGGGTTCACTCACTGAATGTGTGAGGATGATGTTTTGCTGGGGGTGGGGATCCCATTCGTTGGTCTTGTGTGCGGGGTTGATGAAGCGGATGAAGAAGTGTCGTAGATGGGATTATGTTGATGGAGGTATGGTGGGCCAAATGCGATGTGTGGAGGTGCGCTTTCAATCTGCTTGTACAACCTGGTCGTCCGAGAAGAGGGTGTCAACTTATATGGTGAACTTGACCTTGTGCATGATGAATGGATGGGCATGAGGGGATTCTTGGACGAAAGTGGTATGACCATGGCATCACTTGCTGTGATTTATGGTCTACTTTGGGTGACAAGCACCGTGGAGGGGAGGCTCTACCAACCAACACAAATGTTATCATATGCAGGGTGTGGTGATGATAAACATGGTCGAGTATGAGGGCCCTATGATTTATTTCTGATGGAGAAATGATGTTAGGATATGCAAAGTTTTCGGGGACTCTATCATGCTGGGGGTAGAATGATACCTGCTCCAGAACCTTCAGTGGATGGTGTTGTAAGTGGTTTGCGAGCTCTTCCTTCAAAAACAACTATCTCAAGTGAAAGCATCTTCTTTTTATCAAATATTGATGAAAGGTATGAGATTTTTTTTTTTTTTTTAAGGAAGATGGGAGAGGGCATACCTGCCAGCGCTGGAAAAATATTTTTTCCTGTAAATCGAATGTGTGGCATTGCTTTCGTTCATCAAGTGGTGCAACTTACGATTTGCAGAATGGACCTTCTGATCTCCTATTATGCACGTGCGAAGTTCTTGAAAACAACGATAAATATAGGATTATTGCCCTAATACTATTCATTTGTACTTGCTGAGTTTTGGGAGATCAGAGGTGCTTGCAGAGCCTTCCTTGTCGTGGCAGTCAGCCCATGTACCAGGGACTAGCGATATTATGCCGATGTAACCTTCATGACTTCCTGCATTATAATTTTTTTAGTTTGATGGTGTCGGGGGCCATACAAATTTGGTTTGTACAGCCTCTAAGAGACTTTTTCCCTAGATTGCACGGGCGATCTAGGAAAAAGAGTGCCTTATTTGCACGTAATTCTAAGGGACAGGTGCACGAGGGCGCGTTGTTTCCTTACTTTTGCACGCAAGGCATGCCTGTGAAGAGTACAGGTGCGCGAGGGCCATGATGATAGAAAAATTTAATTTTTGTCTATTTTTGATGTTTTTCTCTGTACTGATGGGTGCCTGTGTTGCTAGAAAGTTGGTGTGGAGAGAGCGGGACTGGCCTGAGATCCGGACCGCTCTAGCTACTGATGCTAGGGCGCATCATCAGTAGGCCGCCTGGGGCCTTCTGAAATTTGCTGAAAATGAGTTCCTGCGGTCACAGAACTGTTTATTAAGTTACATTATACAACATTGGCGTAGGAGGCACAACATGTTCGTGCTGTGGGGGATGAACCTGGTGATCTGTCCTGAGATGGATATCTATTTCGTGACCAGGCTACTGCCTCAAGGGGAGGCTTTGAGATACCCACTCTCTTGTGGCAGAGTGAATCTGGATAGGTTCCGGAGGTGCCATTGTGGAGGGGCATCTCTCACCAAGGGGTGCATCAGCATTGCATCAGTGACAGATGTGGTAGATTAGTGTGCTCTAGCAGTGATTGTGCAATTGGCGGGGTCATTTTCTCCACATCAGGTATCTAGCTCATAGGTTGGAGTTTTACGCCAGTTGAGGTCCAGGCATTTCTTTGACTTCGCCCGATTTTGCTTTGATGGTATGGTGTTGCAATTGAACAAGGTCCAACGTGGATCGAAATTATTTGCGTATGCCAGCATACTATGCAGCATCATGTATGAGCGGGTGGTGCTACTGAGGCCGGTGGTGGCAGTGCCTATTGGGGGGCCACGGGAGCCACGGATGAGGAGGTGGGCTCCGTTGATGTCACAGGACGGTGGTGGCATGGTGGGGCATTACTGGAATGCCATGACCGAGGCCTGGTTTGAGGCCAATCCACAGATGCTTTTTCCATACCCGTATGCAGGGATGGACTTCCAAGGTGATCCAGACATGGGTCCTCCTTTTGGTTATGTTTGGGGGCCTACAGGTATGCGTTATATTTTTTGTATTTTCTTGAGTATTTATGTACTTATGTGTTTTTTTATTGACACTGACATTATTTTGGTTACTCGTGCAGATGTTTGCGAGGTAGGTCACCCCGTGGCCTGACTAGTGGGTCACGATCCTCCACTACGACCTTGAGCTGGTGAGGGAGGAGGTGGTGCAGGTGGACCGGGTAGTAGTGTCGGTGGACCTGGCGAAGATGGTGCTGGCCCTTCTGGTGAGGGTAGTAGCTCAGCTACAGTAGAGATTGTGGCTAAGAAAGCTCGTGCTGATGTAGCTGAGGCACGCAATGTAGTACTGACAGCTCAAGTGGCTGCTCTTGAGGACTTCTGAGGTCGAGTGGACCGCTTGACCCAAGGTATGCCTGCTCGAGGTTTTATGGACGACCTCAAGGAGGTTTGGTTAGAGATGGTGATGGCCTGCGAGAGGGACTATTGGCCCACTCTACATCAGGTGGCGATCGTTGTGGCGACAGCAACTCCGGTGGTGGCGCTTCCCTTATTTTTGATGACTTTTGTATCTTTGGGCTGGTCAGTGGGCCAACAATACTATTTTTGTACTCACATACACATATTTTTGATATATATATGAGAGATTTTTTTATGGCTCTAAATGATGTATCACCTGTTTCGATTTATGTTTTATGTTATGCTGATGGATGCCTATATTTTTGGTTTTTATGTATGATGTTTTATTCGAGATGCATTCTAGTTTAGGATATTGTTAGCTATGTGATCAGCTATTTGGTTTTGATTCCTTGGTACATGTGAAAATGCGATGTAATCAAATTGTCTGCTTAATCTTTTGGTATGCAAATATTTTCTAAACAGATGTGTGTCTCTGGTCTCAAATGTTTGGTTTAGTTGTGATACTACTAACTGGGAATCGAGGTAGATATGTATATGGTGAATGCCCCGATGGAGGGCGTCGCACATAGTTCCAATGACGGCATCATATTCTACCTGATTTTTTGTTACTAAACCGATACACACACCATTTGAACATAGTGATGATCGGTCAGGGTGGTAAATGACCCAGGCAGTGGTGGCTAAATTTTGGGACCATCTTGATGCTCCATCAGCAAATCCGAAATAGGGTTCATTTTGATGGTCCATGGTGATACTCTGAGTGCTTTTAACTAAGTCTTTGGGTAAAATTTTTTGAGTTGGTGTGTTTTTTTTTTACTCTCACTCTAGGGGAAGGGCCGTCGAGGCCCTTATGGGTAGGACTTCTTGCGGTAAAGGTCGTTGACAGGGTTAGTGAGGCAAGTCCCGTCTGGTTTCGTCAAGATGTATGCTCCTTGTCAGAGGTAGTGTTTGATGATGTAGGGTCCTTTCCATAAGGTTTCAAACTTTCCTGGCCCTAAGGCCTCTTTTGCGACATCATAGCGGAGGACTGATTCTCCCTCGGTGAACGAGCGAGGGGTGTTGTGGTGGTCGAATGACACTTTTACCCTTTTCTTGTGGGCCTCATTATGCTGCAGCAACTGTCATAGATTTTCATCGACAAGCTCTAGTTGTACTAGGCGCTACTCTAGAGGCTAAGTTTCATTGAGGAGTTCGATGGCAACATGTAAATTCAGGATTTTGCAGAAATCAACTCAAAAGCATAAGGTACCTTGGTTTCTTGTGACAGGAATGTGATGGAAATACTAGGACGGGGGTGTAATAATCCTATCGCCAATATGTGTTGACACCAATCATATATGGTGGATTGTATCATCAGCATTTGGCAGGGCAAGAAGCTCCGTAATGGGATTCTATATGGGTGCAAAGTTAGGTTCCCCACTAGGATAGTTGATTTCTGGTAGGTGGAAATTTGTGCCTTACATAAAGGTGCCTAAATTTTTCCATTAACGGGCATGTCTCTGGTGCGTGATTTAGGCTGGTGCAGATGGTGCATGGTATTACTGAGCCAACAGAGTAGATAGTGTGGGATTCTATGCTACTCATTGTTCCTGATGTGGATGCTTGGAAAGGGTCGGTTGTAGAAGATCTTGTCTTCTGTCTCCAATTCTGTATCATTGGCTTAGGCGTGTCTTCCTCTTTGGTGGAGTGTAGACATAACGCAGCTTGTGCCGCTCTCAGCTTGGGGAGATGTACACACTTAAATGTATGATGAAGGTGTTTAGAAAATTTGGCAATAAGTGCACGTGACCTTCTCTTGATTGGAAAGAATTTTTCGAGGGAGAAAAGAGACTATGCGGAGACTATTTGAAAGGGGCTTGAGTTCTCTACATTGGTTGACTCGGTGATCATTCCAATCGCATAGGCTGCATGTTATCCTAGGCTTCGACGAGGTTATGCTTTGGTGGTGTGTTGTCTAATCAGGCTTGATACACCATTGCGGAGGTGGGGACATTGACCTAGCGATGTACTTTTTATGCTATTCTTAGAGGTCATCCTGTCTCTTCTCTATGGCATTAATCATGTCGATAGTGGGACGAATTTGCGAGGAATAAGTACAATGTCATTCATAATGATTACCCTAACATATCAGGCAAAATATCCTTTATATGAAGGTTCCGTCGAATTCAGTTTGAGGTCTGATGGGGAACCAGCACCGAAAGGCTGCTAAATCAGGGCAATGGACGACTACATGGTCTGTCTTTTTGCATAACGTACATGTCGGTCGTCACTGCAACGTGTGGTTGGGGGTAACTAGGGGTTCCCTAAGGGGCTGCTCTTCGACTGTTAAGAACATGATGGATCTGCTCATCTCAGTTTCTTGGGTCATGGAGCTGCCTATAGACTTGGCATCCATATCATCTTCTTGGGAAAGGCGAACTATGGCTGAGCGGAGGCTAGCAAGGGCTCGCTGGAAGCGAGGTATGTAGTGACAATCCTCCAAAAGGTGATTGTCAGTGCATAACGGGCATGTGAATTGTGCTTCCCATAGCCCTACGTGGTAAACCCTTTCGATTGGATACCATTTGTGAATGAGCTCCAAGGCTGCACATTATTTGAGGTAGTGGCCACGTTCATCGTATAGCGTACAACGTATAATGGGAATTACCGGGGGTCTTTCTACAATCCTATGCTACTCTTGTAAGGATAGGATGGTACGAGGTTCATCGTTGAGAGACTGGATGGAGGGGTCCTCTTGATAGGATCGCTCGATCGCATGTAAGGCATCCCTATATCAAGGTATCTCTGGAAAATGGTGGGTATAGTGCCCATAGTTGCCACAGAGAGCACATGCGTGATTGGTACGCAGTGGTTTGCCTTTACCTTTGGTGGTAGTGTTGAGTCTCAAAAGTGTTTTCTATATTCATACATATTCCCATTATGTCATAACCATTTAGCTCTTATTTCATAGCCATCTGACCTAAAACCCTACATCAAGTAACCATTTTCATAAATATATGGGTTAGGATCCTTGTCTTCCAAAGTTATTTATTTTATGTATTTAAAGTGAATTTATGATTAGAAACTAGAAAATTAACATAGTTCCATATATCTATATATGTGTTATGAGTTTTGTGACATGTGTAGGTCAAAAGGAGACTTCTAGAAGACCCTTATGTGGCACTCTAAAGCCAAATTCGAATTTGGTTGGAGAAGATTATGGGATCATGAGGACATGTGTCTCATTTCCTTTTTATGACTTCTAAGAGATATGTCTCATTTCTTGTTTGTTGTTGAAACTCTAAAAGACATGTGTCTTATCATTTCCTATTTTGATTGTAACTCTAGAGATGGAGGGGAGAAGATCATGGGGACATGTGTCTCATTTCTACTATTTGTGTTGAAACTCTAAAAAGACATGTGTCTTATCATTTCCTAATACTATTGCTTAACTCTAGAGATGAATTTAGAGATTCATGGACTCCATTACGAGATAACTTCTCATATTATTGTATAAATAGGAGAAGCTTTCTTCTATCAAAGGAGAGTGAAAAATAGGAGAAGAAGAGAAAGGATTATAGAGTGTCTTGTAACAAAGATTAAGATGGAATGGGATGTAGATTTGTGAGTTTATCAATAAAGAAGTTTTTTGATGTTGTTTTGATTACAACTTTAGGGAGCTGAAGAATTTCACCAAATTGGTAGCAGAGGGCCCCTGCTATTCGAGGAGGTTTTACATGTTTTCTAGATAAGTCATTTTCAATTATGTTTTGTCATATTTCCTTACTTAGACTGCTTTCTAAAATCATAGCTTTTAACATTATGTTTCATGACATTTTCTTAGATAAATGATCCTCATGATATTGCAGTTAGTCTCTTTCTCAACCTCTTCCAATACATATCTATTAAATGAATGGGATTCAATTGTAATATTCTAAGTTATTAGCATTTCATTTTATGTTACTTAGTTAAAAGGAAGATCCTCATTATACTACAGTTAGTCTCTTTCAAAAGTTCTTCCAATAAACCTCTAATTCACGAATGAGACTTAGTTGTAATATTTTGAGTTATTGATTATTTTGTTTCATAGAAGATCCTTATCACATTATGATTAATCTCTTTCAAAAGCTCTTCCAATAAACCTCTAACTCATGAATGAGATTTAGTTGTAATATTATAAGTTGTTTCAGCATTTCATAAGAGATCCTTACTACATTATAGTAATCTTTTTCTCAAGCTCTTCCAATAAACTTCTATCAAATGAATGAGATTTCACTATAATGTTTTAAGTTACTGTTTGTTTCATCATTTCCTTTTATATTTTAGGAGATTCTCATTGCATTAGAATTAATCTTTTTCACAAGCTCTTCCAACAAATCTCTAACTAAATGAATCAGATTAAGTTGTAGTGTGTTGAGTTACTTGTCATTTCATGAATTTTCATTTAGAAGTTGTAATATCCATGGATTAGGACTCTCTATTTTCATCATTTCCTAGTTAGGAACAGAACTAGCAAATAAAACTCTGCTTTAATTCATTTGACAACATTTCCTTTTCCCTCCTTTTAATTAGATTTAATCTCATCTTTCTAGTTTAGAGTATAACACTAAGAATAAAAACATAAAACCCCCAAAACAACAGTAAAACATCAAAACAAAGAAGTAAGAAGTAGGTTTATTAAGCACATATAGTGCACCACACTTCATCAGTTTACTAGCCCTGGTCGATAATTTATGTTAGTAATTTAGGACGCTAAATTGACTAAACATAGGTTCCTACGGGAATGCGGCGTTGAGATGTAGCCGGGCCAAGGAGTGGTTTTAACTTGTCCAGCTCCGGACATATGTGGGTAGGATGGCCTATAACATCACATATGGTGCAGACTTGTGATTCCCTTTGAATGGCGGGGGTCACCATCTTCTTTCCTCTATTTTCGGTTTTCTTGACTGTGATAACCATTTTCGCAATGGGAACTTCCTTTGCAAGGGAAATCTCGATCGTTTCTTGGGTTGGTTGGGGCTCCTCGGGGCTAAGGGTCTTTAGCCTTGTGGCAGTAACGTTGGTGGCTCTTGTTCTAGAAAGGGGAATGAGGGAACACCAACGATATGTTGGGTAACACCAGTGTTTCCAAAATCTAATGGGAGACGAAGCCAACTAGAGGGTAGAGGAAAGGGGTTTGGGAGGCAGCGTAGGCTAGAGAGACTGTCGTGGCCAATGCCTCAATTTCGTTACTGATTGAGTCTGTGTCTTGACTGACCTCGGTGCTTGATGTGGACATCATGCACACCAGGGCCCCTGTGGCGTCGGGTGATACCTCAGGGATAATGGGAGGATCTCCTAGGAATGACCCTAGGATGGACGATGGTTTGAATTGGCCAGGGCCATATTCTTGGTACCATGAAATACCATTTGCGGCTATATCTACATAGGGTAGAATTACATCTGTGTTGGTTAGGGGATGCTTCTCGATGTGCGTCAGTTGGTCGACAGTAATGATGCGATCCTCGTGGGGGAACATCATAATGCAGAAGATGGAGGAGGCTATGGCAGAAATGTCGTACATATAACTCCACCCAAGGAGTATATTGTAATCCAAGTGAACATCCAAGACTTCAATGTCTATGTGCACCATATTTCTGGCTAAGAATACCGAGACATTTTGGTAAAGGCCGACGGGGGTCGAGGGACGACCATCGTATGCTCGAAGCGTTATGACCAAGGGATTTAGTTCGGGAGAACCAAACTTCTGCCAAACATTTTTTGACATGATGCATGTCGATGCACCCTCGTTAATGACACACGAGTGAATAGTGATATTCTAGACTGACACTAGTATCTGGAAGGTGACCATAGAATGAAACTTAGGGGTGGATTTGTCTAAGTCAAAAGCCATCATGCATGTATCGACAGGGTCGATAGTGCCTAACACGGAAAGTAGGGCTTTTTGTTGCTTTAGGCACGACTGCAGTACTTCCAATACGGACATAGCAGCAGGTGATTGAGCTAAATCATCCATGATGCTATAATTATGGGCCACTTTGGAGTAGTTACCTGCTCTCATATTATGTCCCTTTTCCATATTTGGAAATGGTTCTATAGGCATCATTGAAATGGTCAAAGGTGCAGCCTATGCACTAGTACTAACCCCTGACGTAGTGGTGTCTGGTGGGGTGTTGTAACTACAGTTCCATGTTTGGAAAAACATTTCTTCCCTAGTCATGTAAATTTCATGACTGCTTTTCGTGGAATCATCTGGGTTTTTTTGCCGAGTTCTGACCGTCCCTTGGTGGGGGAAAGATTCTTGCATAACAATGGGTTGCTGGGAAGATCCTCCTTGTCCTCGGTTAATCTGAAACTTTTTTAGCTTAGGGAGATCGAGACAGTGATGAGTATAGTGCCCGTACTCAGCACATATTGAACACAAGTGGTTTGTTGGCAGAGGTGGCCTTTTGCCTTGTCGTTAGGCATTTTGTGGCTCCTGGTTCTGATTCCTATTGGAGTTGCCTCCAGCCTGGGATCATGATGGGCACTGTTGGTTGCTGCCCCCTTGTCCAAGGTTCCCTTTTGGCTTGTTTTTTGACTTTTTCTTAACCACTTTAGGAGGGTAGTTCTCTTAGTTATGCTGGTGTGGTTGATTTTGGGATGGCTGCACAAAATTCACCTATGAATTGGTTTGTGTAGGTGGGTCGTGTGCTTGGGACTGATCATAATAATAACTTTTTGTTTGAACTCCTCGGGCCATTGAGGAGCCTTCCATCCGTGTTTCTTTCGTATTGCTCAACTGGAGGATAGGGTCCTCCTTGGTGATACGCTTGCACCCTATTATTCAAATCTTGTTAAAGCATATGATGAATTTGAAATCCGGGTTGAGGCATGTTCTGAGTAGAATTATATGCGTAACCAGGATTTTGACTACTTCTGCCTAGGTAACCTTGGGTCATTGACCCTATTAATCCATTTGCAGAGTTCAACGCGCCTGGAAATTCTTGATAAGTTTGTAGGCGTGGGGCGTTAAGCAGGATGTTGTAAATGTATCCTGACTACGTATAAATTAGTTCAAGCTTCTGGGATTTACTGATTGCATCCTCTGCGGATGTGGGGTATTGCTGCTCCACATACTTTGAAATCTCTGTCGTAAGAGTTTTCAAAAATAAATCTAAGAGGACCAGATCATCGAGTTTAGCTTTACATAAACTGCGATGCCACCTCCATTCATGAATATGGTCAGAGATATGGACGGCAGGGGTTTGTCTAAAATGAGTCAGTAACTCCATTCTCGAATCATGGTGAATGGGTAACTGAAAATATGTGAGGAATGCGGTAGCGAGGGCGCTAAAGGTTCCATGTGAAGCAGGAGGTTGCTCCACATACCACTTCACGTTTACTCTCGTAAGAGTGCGTTGAAATAGCCTCAATCGAATAGTGTCTTCGATGATACTATTTGATGAGCACCATAGGTGAAAAGGTCATTACATGATTACCTGGGTCTTCCGCTTGCTTGCCTTCAAACTTTGGTATATCCGAAGGGAGCTTCGTGGGCATGGGAGGCCATGAGGGATCATGTCTGAAAATGTCATTTGTTAGCTTGGTTAAATTGGGTAGATTCAATGCAGCTAAGAAAGGTGACTGGGAGGTTGATGCCATTGCAATGTGTGAAGACACGAAATTTTGGTTAGAACAAGGTTTAGTCTGTGATGTACCCTAATGTGTGTTCAACTGGCTTCCCGAATGGGACGCACTCCTCTACCCCCTAAGGGTCAAGGGGGGAGTGGTGTGTGGTGTGGTGTTGGGAGACCGACTAGGGTTCCCAACTATGGTTGCTCCAATAAAGGATGAACCAATGATAGTGGCAGTGCCCTGTATTTGATGCCTGAATAGTGAAAGACTTGGAACCCCTCCCTGTAATGGGGGGAGGTCCAAAAGACACTTGGATCAACGAGGCTCCATTGGGACCGTTCGGGTGTCGACCAGGTTTGGTTTTGGAAAAATTTGAGAGGATAGAGTCTATGATCAAAGTGAATTTATGGCCGCATATATAAAACAAAGCTAAAATAAAATAAATTTTCCCTTTAACTTAATCTATGTGATCAATCAAGCAAAAATAATGGTTTTTGTTTGTTTGCACATGAT
Organism: Pinus albicaulis; assembly: GCA_034641835.2. NCBI lineage: Eukaryota > Viridiplantae > Streptophyta > Pinopsida > Pinales > Pinaceae > Pinus > Pinus albicaulis. The sequence continues at coordinate 585,793,171 of CM076573.1, read as the reverse complement.
ACTCAAAATCCTAGAAGACCTATGTGTACTCACACACTAAAAAGTAACTGGGCCTTGATAATATTTCTTGCGAGTGCTGGCACAATGTCCCGTAAGAGCTAGCGGGGCCTCCAGTCAGCCAAAGAGAATCCACCAAGGTAAGGGTAGAGGGTCTGGCGCTTGCGTGCACCGTCACCTATATGGTGAAGGATGCCCTAGTTTTTGGCCACTAATAACCACCGTCCCACGTGAGCATTCAATTCTTGGGCTTCTTGGTAGTCAGCTAACAATACCGAGTATCAGCCGAGTCTGGTAGCCCCAACTGATACCGCACGCACTGTGCCTAAGCCTAACCTCCTCTGAATCGGGTCTCTGTCGCGCTCGGGTTTTCTTTGCCATGGGCTGATAGGTGGATTTGAAGCTACCTAAATACACAACTTCTATGTTTCAATATGAAGTATGATCAAGGCATCTTATTGGATGCCTACCCCCTTTATCCTAACTTAAACTATAAATTCTTTTGTGGCCCCTGTGGGGAGAATTTAGTGAGTTTGGTTAAATTATTTTTAGGTGTCTTCCTTTGCTTAGTGGGTGAGTGTGTGTGGGAATATGGTGAACAATCTCATAGTTTGAACATATGGATATCAGTGATCATTTACAAAATTCCCCTAGTTAAACTACGTTATATTGTTCTTGGCTCAAATGGAAAACATTTGCGGATAAAGGGTCACTTTAAAATTTTCCTAGTTAATATATGTGACTAACTAAAGGAAGATGGAAAACTTTAAATATAGAGCATTCATATGCTTACCTAGGATCACCGAAGGGTGCAAAGGTAGTAGAGAATACTTGCTCTAATCGACAATTAAATCCTAGTCTAGCAATATCTAATGCAAAAATTGAACTAAACTAAACAATTTCTACACTAGAAAGAATAAAACTAGCTATGCATGCGTGGTATTGGGCCACTTACTTGGACTAGTTTTATCTAAGTGTGAATACCAGAATTTGAAAAACATAAATTTTTTGAATGCAATGGTTAATTTCCCCCCTACTTAAACTATGTGAAATTTTTTGCAAAAACCAACTTTGAATCGAACCTAACTCTAAGCCTACAGAATGTAGCTAAAAGTGACTTCTCAGAAGCTATGGGGTATCAACACAAGTGCTTGTAGATACATTAGGGGTTTCCCAACACACTTACAAGCAGAAAAATGCAGAATATAGGGAGAAAAATCTCATTTTGTAATTTTCGCGGAAAAGGATCTAACAGGTGTGCTTTCCTGCACATAGGTCAGTCCTGAACGCACGCACTGTGCGTCTATGAGAAACAACTACACGCAAAAATATTGCAAGTAAAAATATTAGGAGCTACCTTCTTCATTCTATCACTCAAAGTGAATCTAGGGACTGTAATATGGATCAAAGGACTGTCAACTCCACTCTCCAGCGTAGACAAAGGTCTCCTGCAAGAGATGGCACAACCACATAAACTTGTAAAATGTTAGTGGAGTCGCCAATCCTGTTGTGGTGGATTTGACACATGGGTGTACGAAATTGCACCAGTTTAAGGAGTGTGGTCTACCCCTATAAACTATTGGTAACAGGTATAAAGTGGTGGAGCTCAAAAGATCTAGAGGAAAAAATATGTGAATATATGCTCAACGTAAACTAAAAAAACTAAAACACAAATATACAGAAGCTATTGAAGAGAGTCAAAATGATAATAATGAAAATGATGGCTCAAGGCATATTCTTATTAAACGTTTGATATGGAGAAGAAATTTTACCTACTTGCCAAAGGGCCCCTAGACAATGGTTCTAGGTCCCAATGCAAGGATGTCGTTTTTCCAAGTTCTGCCTCTGATGCAGTATCCCTCTCTCTTTGTTGTGATGGACTAGGATTGTTGGGTGGCCAACAATCGAGTCCCCTCTATAAAAATGGAAGCAAAATGTTGTTGCAAATTCACTCTTAAGAAAGGATGAGGATGTGGAAGCATTTCTTTGTGCCGTTTATATTATCCAACTAGATTGGATAACCGAAGCAAGGGATGAATGGAAGAATGATGAAGAAGTGTGGACACTCATTCAAAAGTTGCATCAAGATCCCAATACATATGATACATTTAGCTAGAAAAATTATTCATTATGGTCAAAATATTTCTTATATTTTTATAGGAATTCTCAACTCAAAGAAAACATTCTTTTGGAATTTCACACCTCTCCCTTAGGAGAGTGCTCAAGATTTTTAAAAACTTACCACAAGTTTAAGAAGGATTTTTTTTGGGTTGACCTTAAATCTGATATTCAAAAGTTTGTGGCAAAATTTTTGGTTTTCCAACAAAATAAAGTTGATACAATTAAGACCTCGGGTCTATTAAAACCTTAATCCATTCCAAGTCAACATTAGGAGGAGTTTCAATGGATTTTATGACAATTTTACCCAAGTTCGAAGCAAAGAGTGTCATCATGGTCGTAGTTGATATACTTCCCAAGTAAGCACACTTTTGTGCATTATCAGATCAATTTAAAGGCAGTACAGTTGCTACTATATTTATGGAAACAATTCAAAATCTACATGCTAACCCAAAGATTATTTTAAGCGACAAATATCCCATTTTCACTGGAAATTTTCAAACAAAACTATATTCTTATCTGGGTACTCCATTAGTTCATAACTCATCTTATCATCCTCAATCTGATGGGAAAATTGAGATATTAAAAAAATGTTTGGAAGGATATATTATTTTCTTCGTAAATGATAAACAAACATAATGGGTCAAGTGGTTACCTATGGCTAAATGGTGGTATAACACTTCCTTCCATACTACAACAAAAACGATCCCATTTATGGAACTTTATGGATATCATCCACCGTCCATCACACCATCTTTAAGAGAAAATTGTAAGGTTCATGTAGTGGAATATCACATCAAGCATAAGAAACATGTTCTCCAACTCTCAAAGGATAACCTCACTTTGGCACAGAATCGAGTGGAACAACAAGCATATCAACCTTGCAGTGAAAGAAGTTTTGATGTAGGTGAATTGGTATTTTTATGGGTACAGCCATACGAACAAATTTCCCTCAAGAAAGCTAAGAAGGATAATAAATTATCATGAAATTAGTATGGTCCTTATAGGTGTTGCAAAATATTGGTACTATGGCATACAAATTGGAGCTTCCGATATATACTAGAGTGCGCCTAGTTTTCCATGTGACAAGCTCCCAGTTCAAACAATATTTCCAGAACTTAAAGAGGAAGGAAAAATAATATTGGAACCTGAAATAGTCATGGAAACAAGAACTCGACAATTATGAAATAAATCAATTTTAGAGTATCTCATCAAGATGAAGAACTTACCCGCCAAATATTTCTCATGGGAGGATGAGAATTTTATACACAAGCATCCATAACTACTCAAATGTTCAGGACAACACGTTTTTGAAGGAGAGGGGCATGTTAGGTCCATATAATACTAGTGTATCCCATTATTGTTATTTTTAGTGTAGCCCCCTTATTGTTATTGGTGTACCCATGTAGTCCCCATATTGTTATTATTGTGCCCCATAGAATCCCATTATTATTATTGTTGTGCCCTTCCATTATTATTGTTATGTCGGCTCTGATTATATTGTGGCCCCTTAAACCCCTATATATAGAAAGGGGGTTTTGTCATTTGAATAATCCAAGAATTGTTCATTTATGTAATGTAAAGGGGGTTTCCCCCTTGAAGAGGTTGATTTCTAAGTCATTAATCTATCTTTTCTTCTATTTTTTGAGTTGGTTTCATAACAACTCTTCATCCTCAAACAATTGTCAGTATTTTACATTGTTAGGCACTAAGGGTTTGTGCCTAAATTCAAATTCATGCCTGAGCAAGGGATTTTGTGGGGGCTTGAAAGTGTTGGATGTTATTTCCAAGGAATATGCCTTTCTATTTTTCTCTCTAGGAAGAAACTGAATATTAAATTCCAATAAGAAACTCTCAATTAGATTCCAAACTTCATTGCTGTAAGATTTCAACCTTGGGTGCTTGGTTTGGCACTAATTCCTATTTTTTTTATAATAAACTCCAAAAACTGTCAAACATTAAATTTTAAAATCTCTAGTAGCTTGCATGCCCAAAACCAATGCTTCATATTTAGCAATGTTATTTGTAGTGTCAAATTCCAACTTATATGGGAGAGGAATGAAGTTACCTTCGGGGAATATCAACAACAATCCTGCTCCATTTCCTTCCTTGTTGTACGCCCCATCGAAGTATAACTTTCACACACATCCATATTTCATTTTTTACTTATTGGTATGTGATAGATTTTCCACTTTGATATCCTCCATAACCTGATCATCCATTTCACACAGAAAGCATGAAAGATCGTTTTCTTCACCATATACTAGAGAGTTGTTTTAATTATCTTCTCTAGTGAATTTTTACAAATATGGATTCTCTCTATAGCCTGCTCTCTTCTCCACCAAACACTGGAATGGTGGCATATGTAAGGTCAAGTTTGATGGACCCTCCAAGCTTCATTCCCCATGACCTGGAAAGGAACATAGAAAATCTTGTAGGAATGTATGCAACCACAACATCCATTACCATGCTCTTCACAGGTATTTGAGCTAGATTAACCACTAAATCCTTGATCATCCCAAGGAATTTCACTCTTTTGGAATCAAAAGAATACAATTCCTTATATTTTTTTTCTATTTGCAGGCCTAAGTGTTCCATGGTGGTCAAATGATTAAGATTATGAGAATCCCCTAAATCAAGCATGAAATTATGCAATGATAAATCATGAATCACTAATGTAACACAAAATGAATGTGTGGAAGGGTCTTTCTCCTCCACATGTGGGACGAAAATGACCACAAAACTTTCTTCTTGTAAATTTAAGTTGTCTTATGGTGAGACAATATGAGGCACATCCATGAAATAAAAGACTTGTTTTTTATAGGCATGTTGCCTCAATAACTCAACAAAAGGGACAAATATATTCACCTTATATAACTCTTTTTGTAAACTGAAAACAAAGGCATTCATATCCACCTTCATTGGCTCAAATAGCTCTATATTTTCTCAATGTACTAGCTTTTTGGGCGCTGGTATTTTCTCTGTATTTTCATATTCAAACATAAAATGAATGGGGTGGGAGGTTTCTCCTTTGGTTGGTAGATCAAGGTTGGAAGGTGTTTTCCCCTTATAATTTTATGTAGGGATGGCAGGTTGGAAAGTTTCTCCATTTTGGTCTTGTGTTCGAGATAATTCTCTGGACCTAAAATCATACCTCCTATATAGTTAAGGTTGCATGAAATAAAAAACTGCTTACATTAAGCATCTAACTCTTCTTCATCCAAAGGGACATTCTGATCATCCTCCTCTCCTCCCTGTGCTCCTATTTCAGTTTTTTCTTATGAGATAGTTGACTATTGATTCTCCTAAGCTTCAAGAGACTTTTCAATACCATCTTCAGGATCATATTCTAAATATAGGGGAGGTTTTATTTGTTCTTTCTATTCCTTTCTTTCCCTTTGCAATAACTTCAAGGGATATCTCCTATATTGGGGATTGAAGTTTTTGTTGGGGCCTTGTTGGATCTATTGAGAAGGATTTTTGTTTTCCAACTCTAGATTCATGATCTTGTTTTAAATATTTCTAATCAAATTATTCATCTCATCCAACTTATTCTCTTGAGCATTCCTCGCTTGGACATATAATCTGGATTCCTCTTTTCCTCTTCCCCTATCACTATTTCTCCATTTCCCTTCATCTTCCCTATAGATTCAAAGTTTTCTTTAACTTTGAGAGCATCATTTTGGATTTGATCCAGTGTGAGGGATTTCCTCTCTCTGAGGATAAACACGAAATCCAACTCAAAGGCTCCAACAAGCACCACCTTATTTGATGCCTATGGAGGCTTAATTTCAAGAGGCAAGATATTTTATAGTTTGTTAAATATTTTGATAAATTCTACGACATCCTCATTGGGGATTTTCTTTATTGCAATAAATTCAGTCAAGAAATATCCATGGTCTTTCTTCTCCAATAATTTATGCATAAAGGTGCTCTCTAATCCCTCCCAAGTGTTGATTGAGTTATTTGGTAACGTCTTGAACCATTTTCTAGCCTCCTCGTTTAAATATTGAAAAAATAGCCTTGGGACTAAATATAGGTGTTCTAAATTCAAGTTATCAGCAAATTCACAATATATCTCAATACGTTTTTGAGCTATGATATCATCTTCCACAGTGAATCTAGGCAGAAGCTTGAGATAGTCTTGGGGAATTATATTCAAAGGCTGCTGCCGATTCAAAGGAGCATGTGTATTGAGTAAGAATCCATGGACAACCATATTTTCCAAAGCGGGTTGAAATTTTTTTTGTTGTAGGGCTTGGGTGAGAGGTTGGGTGAAGACCACTGGATAAGATTTGGTGTGGAACAACTATGGGTGTTTGAAAGGTACTAGTAATGAGGATATCTTTGACTTATTCAACTTCTAGGAAAGTATGATATGTAAAAGGATAAGAACTAATAGAAACTATTGACACCCAATCCTAAGGGATTGGGTGAGATTATATATTATTGTAAATTAGTAAAAAAGGAAGGCAAAGAGACATTGGGAAGTGAATTCCAATAGTCTCACCTCCATGTATAAGTACACACACAATCTCCATCCAATTCATCTTCATTTTTGCGAAGTTACCTCCTAGTCTGACATGGTATCAGAGCCAGTGCATTTTTTGGCATTCCTACCCTTGGTGTAGATCCCTCCTATCTATGTTCTGCACTTTTGCAGACTATCACTATGCATCCAGATTTTTTTCCTGCTGCATTCTAGTCCCTCCTAGTATTCATAACTTTTGTTGCAATCTGGTTTCTCCTGCAGAACTTCTCCTTCTGAAATTCTAAAAATTATGCATTCTGCTGTTACAGAATATATCATTTTTTTTAGCAAATTCTATTTTTTCACACCATTGTGCAAATTCTGCTCCATCACAGTCACTCATTCCCTTGCCTCAACAGCTCACTCCCCTCATGTTGCCTCTTGGCTCCTCACAATTGCTAATTCCCCCGCCTCACCATTCTCCCTCACGCCCCCTCTCCTCCGCCTATTCCCTCCCATCGATCGTCGCTCTCCATCTCGTCCCTGCTCTCCCCACCCTCTTGCAGCTCTCCCCACCCTCTTGCAGCTCTCCCCACCCCCTCGCAGTTCTCCCAGCCCCCTCCCTCACACCCTGTCCTCGCTCTCTCCACCCCCTCCCTCACACCCTATCCCCACTCTCCCCACCCCTTGGCGGCTCTCCCCACCCCTGCTCCCTCACACCCTGTCCCTGTAGACGCTCCCCCGATCCCTCCCCTAGCCCCTCCCCTACCCTCGGCCTTTCCTCACTCCCCTCCCTCGGCCTGTCCTCCCTCTTCCTGTGTTCCCTTCCCGCCATCGGCCTCCTCCCTATGTCCTATTTTTATAGTAAATACCTCCCCCCCAAAAACGCCTCCTGAGAAAATACCTCGCCCAAAAAAACACCTCCCTAGTAAATACCTCCTCCTAAAAATGCCTCCCCCAGTAAATTCCTCCCCTCAAAATTCCTCCCCTAGTAAATACCTTCCCCATTAAATACCTCCCTGACTAAATGCCTCCCCCAAATAAACCCTCCCTCAACTAATACCTCATTTTTTTTCCCAATTTTTTTTTTACAATTTTTTTTTTTTTTAAGTGCGGAATTTAAACCAGAATTGAGTTTTTTTTTACTGTGGTAGCAAAGTGAGTTTTTTTCTTCTCAAAAGAATGAATTCTCTCATATTTATTGTGGGATTTGTTCTCTTCGGAAAAGAGAACTATCCTGAATGGTCTCGAAAAATAAAGCACACTCTCATTTTTAATGAGCTATGGAGAGGAATTTATGAAGGAGAAGGAGACCATCCACCAACAAAGCCCACTTCAAACAAGGAGATCACCATTTGGGAAAACAATAACTGCAAGGCCCGTGCCTTGATTGTAGCTTCTGTAAATAAAGAAGTGAGTCACCATATTACACCATATTCAAATTCCTATGAAACCTTGAGCAAACTAAAAGAAATCTATGACTCACATTCAGAACTTGAAATTGTTCAATTAATGATTAAGTTGTTCAGCCTTGAATTTAAAAGATAGGAACCTCTTTCTTTAGCTTCAGAAGTAAGATCTATCATGCATGACATTAAGAATACTGGTGTATAAGTTGACATGCCTATCATAGCATATGTTAAGGCATTGTATCTCACTTACTCACATTACCTTGAGTCATTGCAAGCAAGTGGAAACCTCATAAAAATCACCTTTTATTCCCTTGAGAAAAAGTCTACAGAAAGAGAGAAGGCTTTTGGAAAGATGATAGCCCCTCTGTCTTCTGAAGAGGCTGTATGTTTTTCACATAGATAAAAGAGTCATGCTCAAGATTCTTCCATAGGAAGAGGTGGCCGTAGAGGAAGAGGAAGAAGAAATTTTAGAGGAAGGGGGGGCAGACAAACTCAAACTAAAAAATATGATCTTTGTTGCATACACTGCAATAAAGACTGGCATGATGCATCTACATGTAAGTTGCCTTCGGATAAAATTGAGCAGCAAAGAAATCAATAAAAAGGTATAACTCGTGACAGAGAAAAAGTTAAAGCACCTGAATCCACTCATTAAGTTGTAGCACATTGTAACAATGGAGTAACTAAAGACTTGTTTGATGTTTCATTTACTTCCTGGAGAAATGACTAGTTGCTAGATTTAGGAGCAACATGTCACATGACACTTATAAAAGATTTTTTGAAGAATTTACTGACAAAGTTGATGGAGCAGTATACTTCACAAATAAATCCAAACTCAAGCCATCAGGGCTTGGCACAATCAGGCTTAAGGTGCCTGGTCTTCCAGATCATCTTCTACATGAGGTTCTATACCTCCCTGAGTTGAGGAGAAATTTGTTGTCCTTGGTCCACATCCACCAACAAGGACACTCCATTCACATGTTTGATTGCAATTTTTAGGTCATAAAAGCATCAAATCACTCACTTTTCATGGAGGGACTGAAGAAGACTCCTCAAGCTACAAGGTTCCTCTGCTCATGCACAAAACTTTGCATTCAGTTCACATCATGACGAAACTAAATTTCCATCAAGTCTTTTATGGCATGATAAATTTGGACACTTAAACTATGACAACCTTCAATTTTTGAAGAAAAATGGTGTTACTGGATTGCCTACAATTCCTAGGAAACTTAAGCAATGTGACGCTTGTATTCTAGGAACGCATATAAAACAACCATTTCATGATTCAAATTCTAGAGCACATAGAAAACCTGAGCTTATTCATTCAGATTTATGTGGCCCCATGCCTGTTTCTTCTGCAAATGGAAATAAATATATGATGACATTTATTGATGATTACACCATAATATGTAGGGTTTACCTATTTTAGAACAAATCTGATGCTTTTCAAACATTCAAGAATTTTCATGCATGGATTTAAAATGATGCACAAACTCATATTGGCTCTTTGCCCACTGATAATGGAAAAGAACACACTTCAAATGAATTTGAAAGCTATCTTCGTTAACATGGGATCAAACATCAAACAACTATGCCCTATAATCCCCAACAGAACGGTGTAGCTAAGAGAATGAACAGGACAATTTTAAATATGGTTCGCTCCATGATGTTTTTTAAGAATTTAAAATTGATGTTTTGGGTTGATGTAGTTCTATGTGCTGTATACATAAAGAATATGTGTCATTTAAATTCAATCAAAAACAAAACTCCTTATGAAATGTGGCATGGCCAAATTCCTTCGATAAAGCATTTCAGGGTCTTTGGTTCCACTTATTATGCTTTGATACCTAAGGTACAAAGGAATAAACTTGGTGATAGAAGTTGAAAATTTATCTTCTTGGGGTATTCCAATACCTCCAAAGGATATCGTCTCTATGATGAAGTCAATAAGAATTTTGTAGTAGAAAGAGATGTCATATTCCCTGAATCTTCCAAGACTAACAATGTTGTTGAGTGGCAACTTGATCGCCTGGATAGATTCACACATGCAAGTCTTTTCAAGAATTTGATAATCATGTTCCACATCTTGAAGGGAGGATTCCTATACTGAATCAATCTGTGGAATCATCTTCCGAAGCACTCTATCCTCCACATGAAGAACCAACCACGGATGACACCTTGAATGATGTGATTGATAGAATTGAGATATTTAATCTTGATTCAATTCTAACTTAGTCAAATGAGTAGCCTGGACCATCTCAGAAAGGTCCCCCAAAATGGCTGACAAAGACACTAGAAAACGGTCATCCCGATGAGGTTGGAAAGACAGGAACAAGAAGTTCCATCAGACAAAATGGATGTGACATAGATAATTTTGATTCAACTATTGATATGGATATTTCTTATAACTATGAATTGAATTTGTCTACATATCATGAACCAACTTCGTTCAAATAATTCACTTCTCATGTTGAATGGAATGAAGTGCTGCAAAAGGAGTATGATGCCTTGATAAAGAATGGCACTTGGAAGTTGGTTGATCCTCCTTTGGGAACCAAACCAATTGGTTGCAAGTGGGTCTACAAGAACAAGTACAAAGCAGATGGCTCACTTGACAAGCACAAATCCAGGCTTGTGGAAAAAGGTTTTGCATAGAAAGAAGGGGTCAATTATGAAGAAACTTTTGTCCCCATAGCAAAATGGGCCACCATCTAGACACTCTTTGCCCTAGTAGCTTAGAAGGGATGGAAAGTCCATTAGATGGATGTAAAAACTGCCTTTTTGAATGGATATCTAAAGGAGAATTTTTTTTATGTCCCAGCCAGAAGGATTTGTTGTGAAGGGCCAATAACACAAAGTATGAAAACTTATAAAATCCTTGTATGGCCTCAAGAAGGCACCGCTAGCCTAGTATGAGAAATTAACTGAGCATCTTCTGAAAATGGACTTCAAACATTTTGATCTTGATGATACAAATTTGTTTGTTAAGAAAGTTGGAAAAACAGTTGTATATCTTGTGGTGTATGTAGATGATATTTTGATGACAAGGAACAATGAGAGTTATATTGAATCCATAAAGAAAGAATTGAATAAAGGTTTTGAAATTTATGATTTGGGCTATGTTCACTACTATCTAGGTATTGATGTAACTCAACATCCTAAATTTATATTCCTTTCTCAAAAGAAGTACATTGGATATGTTTTGAACAAGTTTGGCATGGATGAATGCAATCCCTTAACCACTCCAATGCAACAAAACTTGAAGCTCACATCCATTGAAGGGAAGGAACTCGAGGATGAAACAAAATATAGACAGCTTGTAGGAAGTCTTATCTACCTGACTACCACCATACTAGAAATCTCATTTGCTGTTGGAATCCTCTCCAAGTTTATGCAAAAACCTTGTGAAGGACATTGGTCTGTTGCAAAAAAAGTTCTAAAGTACTTGAAGGGGACTCAAGACTTTGGACTCAAATATACACAGGTAGGTGACTTCAGCTTGATCGGATACTCTGATTCAGACTTTGATGGGGACAAATAAATAGGGGTATCTAGTTTAGGTTATACCATGAGTCTTGGATCAGGAGTTGTCTCATGGAGATCACACAAATAATCATTTCCAACAGATTCCACAACGGAGGCAGAATATGTGGCAACAGCTGAAGCAACAAAGGAAATTGTGTGGTTTAGGAAAATCCTATAAGATTTTCAGATGAAACAAATGAATTCAACACCACTCATGATAAACAACACTTCTGCAATAAATTTTCCCAAGAACCCAAAGTTCCATGATCGAACAAATCACATCAATAAAAAATACCATCTAATTTGACATCATGTTGAGGCCAAAACTATCCATCCACATCATTTTTCCACAAATGAGAAGACTGCAGACATCTTCACCAAAGTGCTGGAAGAGAAAATTTTGAAAAGTTCAGAACGATGCTTGGACTCACCAACATCCCTTCAGATTAAAGGGGGGAATGTTCAAACCTAATCCTAAGGGATTGGGTGAGATTGTATATTATTGTAAATTAGTAAATAAGGAATGCCAAGAGACATTGGGAAGTGAATCCCAATAGTCTCACCTCCATGTATAAGTACACACAAAATATCCATCTAATTCATCTTCAGTTTTGTGGTGTTACCTCCTGGTCTGACAGAAACTTCTTTAGTTTCCAGTTCTGAGAAATAAAAATCAAATGGGGGAAATTGCTCTTCCAAGAATTAAAACTCCCTAAATGAAGTTTCAAGGGTGTTTATCTCATCTTTATGTGAGCTTTGAGGTCTTGGGGATAAAGAAAATGGGATATGGAGTTCTTGGGGTTCTTTCTTTCCAGTTTCTCTTAAAGATAATTCTTTTTGGGTCAAAGGCATGAGGGGTGTTTTGCTGAGATGTTTCAGAATGAGTATGAGGCTTCTTAAAATCTAGGATTATAGACTGAAAAAACCTCATTAGAGAATTTTTGAGGTCTAAAATGGGCCTCCTACGAAAATGTACAACCAAAATAAAATTTATAAGAACCAATATGATTCAATATGGTAATGTCAACCATGGAGGATGATTCACCATTTTTGGGGTAAAAAAGTAAAAAGATTAAAAAATAATAAAATAATAAAACTAATTTTTCAACTTGTCTCCCTAAGGTTTTACTCAAATTTCGAGCAGGAGTACTCATTGAATGCAAAATTTAATTCTTCGTCAAAGGAGTACCCATGTTGCATACTTTTGATGGACCCTGCTACATGAAAAATGAGAAATACATGAAAAAAAAACATTATTGCAGTCACGTTTTTCATGTACTTCTCATTTTTCGTGGAGAGGGGTCCATCGAAATTATGCAACATGGGTATTCCTTGGATGATGAATCAAATTATGCATCCAACAAGTGTTCCCACTTGTAATTTGATTAAACCCATAGGGAGATAAGTTGAAAATATGAGTTCAAAAAATAGTTTTTCTTTTTTCCCTCTAAAATTTGATGATGTAGTCTAATATTATTTTATTATTTCCACTATTATTTTATAATTTCCTTAGGAGGCCCATTTTATAACTCAAAATTCCCCTAATGCCAGTGGATTTTCTAAGGTGAGATATCTCAACCCACACTTCCTTCACTCACCATACAAAGGAATGCATAAATTTCTACCCAGGGAAACATATTCTGATCCGTTCCCCTGTAACAACACGAAAAGATGATGTGGCTTCTAGAGACAACCCCCAGGTTGAGGAGAAGGGCCAGTTCCTAGGACATCTTAGATTCTATTGAAGATAGATAAATGATGCTTAAGATTTAAATGTAAAATGATTTAAATTTGGTTCAATTATCTTACTCTAAGGAAAACCACATTTCATACATTGACAGTAATTTGTTCCAAAGGATTAATGTTCAACTGTGGTGGCCTACACATAGATAATGAAGTTTATTTAATTGTTGTAATGTAGGTGAAAGAAAAAACGCAAGAGATAAATCTAGTGTCGAGGGCCAGTGATAGTATCTGGAACACCAAATTCTAGTAGAATTATGAAGAGACACAAGGAATGGAATTAGAAACCATGGATCACTAAGGCATTCAATATCACATATTACAAGTACCTTTTGTCATAGAATAACATAGGTAAATCTGTCACATGAGACTGAGTTCCAACAACTACAATTATATGATATCTAAGAGGAAAAAGACACATATGAGAATGATAAACATAGACAAAATCACATACTCCACATATCAGTGCTTGGAATCACCAAAAACGTTGTCATTAATCTTTAGGAACAACATACATCTCTTAAGCTTCAAATCTTGCAAAAATAGCAGAACGATACAACCTCTAGAATAGAAAATAAAACCCTTAAAAATGATTCTTTCTTCCCTCTTATAGGGAGAGTCCAAACAAAAATAGTTACCAAAATATCTTGGAGTGCTCCAACTTTCTAAACTAATCAAATGTTCGAGCGTGACAATGGCCTTGTTGTCCTAAATATTACATAATAGAATTAATTCCTTCTTGAAAATTAAATATTTACAAAATGAAAATGACAATGATCTATCATGATTTCAAATCAAAAAAAATATTCATTGATGGCTCGCTTGATCTCTTGAGGTGGACCCATTTTAACTCCTCTAGTGGGGTTCCTGGTAGGACTCGGAGATAAGGCTCAACACCCTCAGAATTCATCACAACTGCCGATTTGCATGATTCAATTTATTGACTCTAACTTTATGGGGGCAAGCGTTGGCTTAATGTCAACTCTTGTTAACACATTGGAGCTTCTCTAAGGTGAGGCCACTTTGGGATGGATGGGGATTCATGCCATAGGTGGTCGATGTTTAACCATTTAAATTTTTAAAGACAGAGGGAGGTGCACTTAACATTTATAAATGGGAAACCTTTCCAATCATGCCCACTCCCTGTTACTTAACAGAACCCGAGAACAAAAATGTTTTTCCACTACCAATTCTTAACACTCCCTGGTCCCCGGATCCTTTCAGATTTGAATTAGAAATAGTCACAGGATTTTGATGTTATGGAATTTCTCTGCCACTATTCTCTGTGGCCTGTAGCCCTGATGATATTTTTTGAATTAAAAATTAGTTAATGGATCCTGACCCTCAGGGGTATGCTATTGGAATGATGTCATGTTGATATCAACTAGGCCATGTGTCGACCTGTGGTTGGTCCATGCGTTATCTGTATATGGGCTCTTTTTGTACCCAAAAAATCCACAACTGCTTGACACTTGTCTACCTCTTAGTGGGCGGTTGTTTATGTCACTTATGAGCAGTGCTCTGTTGCCACTTGTCCGGTTGGAGGAGAGAGAAAAGGGCCCTCGATCCTTTTTTTTTGCAAAAAATTTCTTTGTAAATTGTTCAATCATATTGCTTTCCAAAATTCATTTAATAAAAAGTTACAACATCCCAGGATTTCAAGGTTCAAGCCTCCAATTTATGTTACAGGGCTTCATCAATAGACAACCCCGACTTTGACAGTTGACAAATCCTTTTCCCCTAGTCCCTAGAGCTTTTCAAAATTTATTTTCTAATGACTTATTAAATTTTGGGGTTGTGAGGTTTCCGATATTTTGACCTTTATAGGCCCAACTTTGACTACCCCTATGATTTTATCCAAGAGGCCATTTGCAGACTTCCTTACATCATTGTAAATCTCTTCCATAGAAATTTTTGGTTGAGTGGGTCCATTGTGATCTTTGAGATCATTTGCTACCATGAAAATGGCTTCAAACTATGTTATCCTTTGCACCTTGACCCTTTTTCTATATGAAGAATAAAATGAAGGGAGGGAGGAAAACAACAAAAGACATAGTCAAAATCATACCTCAATGTATCTGAGGGGAGGCTACCACATCTACATAGGCCAATCCAGATTAACATGATACATAATAATATCAAGAGCTTAAATGCAATGAAAATAATCATCATGCACTTGACCACAATGCGTATAACAACAATATAATGGTCACACATAACTAATCGATGCATGTGCATCTAACCACACTAATCAACTAGCATCTACCATGCATGTAACCAAAACAACAAAAAATGACAAACATGAATTTACCACAACGCATATAACAACCATTAATCATCATTCCTACACACTAAACATACAAACTTGTATGACTATATGCTTTTAAACTGATGTCCAGTGTTGTAACCTTTCTCTAGAACCACTCTGTAATCACCCCTCCGACATTTACCCATTTTTACAAGATCTCTAGGGTAAACACAAGTTAAGTGTCACTATGATATGACCCAACCTCCAAGTTACAACTATGGAAGTGGGGCCTATAAAACAAAATTAATTTGACATCCCTCAGAAACTACAGAATTCTCAACCTACCAACCACCCCAGGTGATCAATCCCTGAGTTGGAATTTTTTTTCACTAGGTTTACTCCCCATTCGCACCCATAACACTTTATAACTATGGTGGGGAGGTTACAAGTGCACCCATAAGCCTATCTCCATGCGGTTATGGCCCTAAATCCCCTATTTTGTGTATGTGATCACGAGATCTATGCCACTTTTCAGGCTATCCTCCATACCACTGCCAAAAATTTCCTGTAACTTTGTAGAATCATGAAAATGATGATAACAATGCTAAAAAATTATAACTTGAGAAAGATATTGACCTAGACATGCCTAATACATGATAGACATTTCGTTAAAAAATAGTAAACATGGAAGCTAGAAGTTATGAATGCATATATAAATATAAACTTTTGAACTTCATCTAAGGATCACCAAGAAGGATCTACACCCTATCTAGCTAGATGTAATAACACTTTTTATCCCATGCATTCATCAACCATCCAATTCTTATCAAATCATGAATAAGAGCCTTAACTAGAGCATATAACAGAACCATGCATATAACCAACATATAAGCATAATAGAAACAATGACAATTTTTCCATAATATTATTATAATAACCAATACAAGTGCTCATATATCACAATAGTAAAATAACCCATATTAGCATATGAAAATTTCAACAAAGTCAAGGACTTCCACGTACCACCGGACCCTAGATTGGGCTGAACCAAATATCTGTTTCAACCAATCACTCCCATCCTATATTCCAAGCATGAATGTTTGATCATAAGGGTTAAACCAAAATAGAACCAACCATGACTTACATAGGCAAAGCCACCTCAAACCTAAAGCATAGTGATCTCAAATATAAGGTCTATAAATCACTAACATCAACCAGATTGGTCTTTGTCCAAGGCTCCAGGAACTAGTAAGTCAAGCCACAACCTCCATGGAACCCAAGTTGTTACAGGGCTCCAGAGATGTCCCATCTCAACCCACAAACTTTAGGGAAACCAAGTTGTTTCAAGGCTCCATAGAATTTGTCCCAACCCACAATCATAGGAAAACTGAGAAATAATAAAAAAACCATAAAGGGGAACCCACTACAGCATGGCTATCCATGAAATGGAAAGGAAAGGTTGAAACCAATGTCAATCCATGAAAATCCCATTCCAATGACAACAAACATAAACAAATAACCAACGCATGCACCATGCATTTTAATCCCAACATGTTAGATCTAACATGCACATTGTTACCTTCAATCCAAAGCTAATTTTTGTCCTTACTTGAAGTTGTCAATGATTCCTCTTGCGCTCCCTTCCTTTCCATGTCTTTCTTATCCAATTTCTTGTACTCTCGCCTTTGCTACACCTGATAAAAAAACTAGCCAAAATTTGTTAACTATTTCTCAAGTGCCTTTTATCATTGATGTCTAGACTCTTCCTTTCCTTTTCCCCTTTCCTTTTGTTTTCCTTCAGTTTTCCTCTAATTTCCCTTGCATGCAAATTTGTTTCCCTTCACCTTCCTTTTCTCTTACTTTCCTTTAATCCTCATAATTAAATGCAATTTATTGACTCTTTTCCTTTGCCAATTTCCATAGCCATTAATTAACCACAAGTGATTCCCACTATAATGTTTACCCACCATTCAAATTTGAATATATGTCCCAAGACCTTGGTCATATTTTATTTACATGGAAAATCAACCAGGGGCTATTACACAACTAGGCCCTTGGGGCAAAAGAATGGATAAAATAAAGCTAGGATATCCTTAGATCCCTCAAGGAAAATTTGAAATTATCTCAAAACCAATAGAAAATGTATGCAGATAGGCAAAAATTAGAGAGGAACTTTGAGGTTGGGGACTTGGTCTTCCTATGCTTGCATCCATACAATACGCTCAAGAAGAAGGGGGATGAGAAGCTTAAGACTTTATTATATGTGTTGTATAGGGTGATCAATCATGTTGGGGAGGTAGCGTATGAGTTGGAGCTTCCACAAAGAAGCAAGGTACACAATGTGTTCCATGTGTCTTTCCTGAAAAATGCCTTGGGACAATGGGTTACAATTGCTACAAAGTTACCACAATTGTATGATGAGGGACATTCAATTTTACTACCGGAGGTTATCTTGGAGGTGAGAGAGAGGAAGCTTGGGAATAGAGTCATCAAAGAGTTCCTAGCTAGATGGGATAATTTTCTAGATGAGGATACCACATGGGAGGGAGAGAATGTGAAACAACATTTGGCATTATAATTGCTTTAGGACAAGAAAAATTTGGGTGGGGAGGACTATGATAACCCAATTAAATAAAATTCTGCTAAGTAATTCTTAAATTTTGCATTTTTGACACTTTGATGTTGTGGACTTAGGAAAAGTGGGTTGAGTAGACCCCACTTGGACTTTGGAGAAAAATGAGGCCATGCACATTAAATAAAAAGGAATAATTATTTTGTTAGTGGAATGCAAGGGCCACAAAAAGGGAAATTTGACTCTTTAAGGAATTCACACTAGAGGATAGAGGGGAGAGAGAAGGTGGTTGAAATTAGTGGAATTGGTTGTGCCCACCAAGGGAGAAGGCACCAACATCTATAAATATCGCAAGGAAGCCTAATTCTGGGATCTTTTGGCTATCACTCTATAGAAATCAAACTCTCTTTGAGTTGTTAAGCACAAGAAGAGAAGTGTTATTGAGCACGGGAATTCCAAGAGGAAATTCCACCCCTATTTTGGAGGACTTCGAAGGCCTCCCTAATAAGGAAAATTGGAGCCTAATTCAGGGCTTCACTTAAGCATATTGTAGATATTTTCTCCTAGTTATTCGTGTGGCTAGGGTGAAAAAGGAAATTCACTCCCCACTTTTTGGAGTAGCTACAATTGGAGTGAAGTTATAGGCTTTTGAGGAGTTATTTATTATAGTTGAGGTTGGGGTTTTGTGGTGGTTTGCGGGGCGAAGATTGAGGGAATTTCCAGGGCCAAATTTCTCTCATTTATGCAGTACACAGAGCTCATTGGCCAAAACTTATGTAGAAGAGAGGAGTAGATAGTTCCCAGGAGATATTGGGATGGAAATAAAGCTTATTTTCAAAGGTGAAATTGTGTGTATTTTCAATGACCATTCAACAATTGTTTTGAGAAAATTTGATCAGAGTACCTCCTGTAGTGTGCATAGCCCACCAGGCATAGCGATTTACACTTTTTGAGGGCCATCTAATTCAGCTAGACTTGGGCCAAACCCTTTGTAGGTTTTCATTTAATTGGTGTGTAGAGGCCAGGATTAATTTTGCAAAATGTTTTGAGCACTTTGGAGGGAAGAAACTCTAGTTCTTCTTCAACAACAACACAATTTTTTTTGGGCAGTGAAAGTTATCAATTTGGGCCATTTTCCAACAATTAGGCCTACATCACCTCACCTAGGTTGTGCATGCTTGTAGTGGAAAGCCAAGGTTATATTGTTCTACTCTATTTGTACCCAATTTCATACATTATTAATAAAATAGCTCATATTTCTTGCTCATATTTTATGGTTTACTGATTATGCATGCTTGTGTTAAAATTTCTATTATTGTAGCTTAGTGTATGTCCCTTATATTTACTAAATATTTCCATTAGGTTATAGGCTCACTTGAGAAAATCCAAAAAGAGTTCTTTAAACTTAAAGCTGCAAAATATTGTATCATAGATAAATAATTATATTGGAAAGACCCAAAATGTCTTTTCTTGAATTTTTTTTGCTTGATGAGATCAACTATCTTGTAAGTCAACATCGTGATAAGTTCGGTGGAGGGCACTACGCTTGGAAATACACCCAAATAAAATATTAAGAGCTAGTTTTTATTCGCAAACTTTATTTTCTGAAGTTAATAAAAAATTCAGAGCATGTCATCAATGCTAATTTTTTTCAGGAAGTATAAGAAATTTTCCTCCCTTCTGAGGCCCCCTTTCAAAAATGGGGACTAGATTTTAGTGGAGAGATACACTCTTAGTATTGGTGAACACCATTGGATATTGACTACCACTGATTATTTTATGAAGTGGGTAGAATCTATACCCATTAGGAAACTAAAGGCGAATTCGTTATGGGTTTTTTTGATGAGAACATTTTCTCGCGTTATGGTTGTCCTCAGAAAATTATCACTTACAATGCTAAACCTTTATATTTAGCTACCTTATAAAACTTTTGTAATAATTATAACATCAACCTTGGACACTCAACATCCTACTACCCCTAGGGAAATGGGTTGGTTGAGTCAAAAAATAAAAATATTATGAAAATATTAAAGAAAACAATAAATTCAAAAAATAGAAATTGGCATATTATATTAAAATATTCCCTTTGGGCTGAAAAAATGAGTACTAACAAATCAATTGGTAAATTTCAATTTCATCTAGAGTATGGAAATTACATTTTTATACCATTAAATTTAGGAACTAAAGTAATGAAACCATTACAAGTGGTAAACAAATAACTTAATGGTTTAGAAGAGAGAATCAATCAAATTATTCATATTTAGCAAGAGAGAGAGAACAATCATACGATAGGATAAACAAACATCAGGAAACACTAAAAAAATATTCAATAAGTGAGCCAAAGAAGGAACATTCCTCCTAAGAGACTAGATATTAAAATGGGACAGAAGGAATGAATACCCAGGGAAGCATGGAAAATTCGATAACCTTTGCCTCAACCCATTCATTATTGATAGAATCGAAGGAGAAAATTCCTTCTCACTTAAAAATTTCTATGACGAGTTAATTTCCCACCTATGAATGGTCTATTCCCCGAGCATTAATTCACATATTGATATTTACATATGAAAGAGAGAGAGAGAGAAAGATAATTAATAAAATTTAAAAAAAAAAATTAAAAAAAAAATCATGTGTCCATGAATAACAAACAAATTAAATCTATTGATATTTTAAAATGGACACTCCGCGGGGGACTATTATAGGCCATTTTGTCACATCCAATCAAAGTGAGCCTCCTAATGGGATCAATAAACATCTTATTCCCCTTGTCATCATCTTACACAAATCCCTTTCGATAACCTTTGCCTCAACCCATTCATTATTGATAGAATCGAAGGAGAAAATTCCTTCTCACTTAAAATTTTCTAAAATGAGGTAATTTCCCACCTATGAATGGTCTATTCCCCAAGAATTACTTCACATATTGATCTTTACATATGAGAGAGAGAGAGAGAGAGAGAGAGAGAGAGAGAGAGAGAGAATTAATAAAATAATAAAAAGAAAAATTCACGTGTCCATGAATAGCAAACAAATTAAATCTATTGATATTTTAAAATGGACACTCAATGGGGGAATGTTATAGGCCATTTTGTCACATCCAATCAAAGTGAGCCTCCTAATGGGATCAATCAATATCTTATTCCCCTTGTCATCATCTTGCACAAATCCCTCAGCATGTGCCTTTCATGCCTCAAAATCTTAACCCTAAACTTCCCTATCTAAACCAGTTTGAGGACCAATGCTCCCCACAAGCCTACTAGGGTGCATTCACCTACATGTTGCTCCATTATGGCCAGCATTGGTCACTATTAGGTTTCCATCTTTTGCACCTGCGTTGGTTCTAGAATTTTGGGAGAATGATCGAGATTCGGGAAGCTTCCCTTCTAGGTGTTTCTAGAATTTGTTTCAACTACTTACCTTGGATTGATATTCGGATCCTATCCTACCCTAATTTGGTTTTTTCACCACTTATCCTTTGATCCTATCCCTCCATCAAAGGTGGATATAAAACCTTAGAATGGTAATTGGATAAGAATTCCCAACTTACCCCTCTCTCCTATATATTTACCTGTTGAACCTTTAGTTAAACTGAGAGGGGGGGGGGGTGAATCAGTTTAACACATTCATGAACTTTTAAAACTTTTCATTAAACTTATTTACACCTTCATTTCATATCCAAATTAATAGGTGAGTAATTTTAGAATGTGAGCAGCAAGAATTAATATAAAATAACAGTAGACTTAATATGAGAGCAGCAGGTATTAAGAAGATGATATAAATCAGATCAACACATAAATATCATGCACAGAGACACCAGATATAAGTGGAAACCCATAAAGGGAGAAAACCACATCTCATTATTTTTGTGATGCAAAGGCAAGCTCCAACTCCCTCTCACCACTGTTTTTTTGCAAGCACCAACCTACAGGAGGATCCAACCTCAATTCTGCAAGCTACAACTTGCAAGGAAGCACCAACTCCCTTCAATTTTCTGCAGGCACCAACCTACAGGAGGCTCCAACCTCAGTTAGCTACAACTGACATCTATCAAGCTGCAAATTGATAGGGAAGCTCCAACTTCCTCAATTTATCAAACTGAATGTTTGCTGATTTACCTCAGATATCAGCTCTATTCTGTAGCATCTCTTTCTGATCTTCTTTTCTTAATCTTCTCTTCCTCACTCTTCTATACTCTGCATTCTCTATATTTTCTCTCTCTCTAACCTCTTTCTGCATATCAGGATGATATTATTTATAAGGATTTTCTTGTGACTGTTAGCATTCCTCAATGAATTTGGAATGGACAGCCATGCCTCTTCACTTTCTGCCTTTTCATTTATTTGACTCGCTCATTCAGAAAATATAACAACATGCATTAATTTCAATATTACAGTGGGAGCTTTTTTTTTCCTCCAGAGACTTGCCAATGCATCACAACAATATAAATCAATTAAAAATATTTACATTCAAGTTACAATGAAAATTCCAACTCACCCATTCAGCCTCTTGGCTAGCTGCGCATTTGTCTTTTCTTTGACTGTGTTTGTCCCTTTATTTCCTCTGTATGCCTTTCTGTCCTCTGCTATGGTGTAACTGCTGCAAACATGTAACTCTGCTTTTTATATCAGTGCATCTTGTATATATATGTAACTGCTAACTTTAAATCTGGGCAAATTCCAGCGCTTTTTATACAACAAGTGTCTTATTGATGTGGTGAGTTCCGCAAGCGGAACATACATACATCGCAATTATCAATAATCGCCCTCCACCTTAAGCCGAGGCCCGTGGGTCCATAGTCCACGCGGCGCATTTCAATATAATCGCAACAACTATATATATATATATATATATATATATATATAACAGCGCCTTCACGAATTTCCGATTGCGATTGATATGCGGACCCGACCGTGTTCTATATAGCTGAGTTTATATGACTATCGCATCCGGTATTGCCAATCGCAATTGCAAGCTGCCTTGCTCCGATGCGATTGATATGCTCCACAAATTTCCGATTGCGATTGATATGCGGACCCGACCATGCTTTATAAGGCGGAGTTTATATGACTATCGCGTCCGGTATTACCAATCGCAATCGCAAATATTTGTTAACATGTTCCGCTTTAACTCCGATGCGATTGGTACTTTTGCAATTGATTGCAATCACAACTTTATTTTGTGACGTTCTGATGCCTTTATATTCTCCAATGCGATTAGACTGTCCCGATGCGATTATGTCGGACTTCAAATACATTTGAACTATAATTCATACACCCATCGGGTCTGGAACTCAATCGGAGCTTTTGTCAATATGTTCCGCTGCCAATCCTTTCTCCGATGCGATTGGAAAGGGTCCCACCTTATGATACTTTGGTTCTTTCGCTTATTAAGCGCTTCATATTAATATATGCTTTGAGCCTTTGTGTATTAGGAAAAATATATGTGATGTGCTGCATACATATATAAGCTTCCAGAATTCAATCATATATCAATAATGGTTCATTGATCCATCGGGTCCGGACTTATATCGCAATCGCAACATTCTATTGTTTACATATTCTGCTTCATAGTTTTTCTCCGATGTGATTGGGAAAGGGCCCCACCATATAATGCTTTGATACCTTTGGCTCTTTGTCCATTAAAGCGCTTCATTACAAATATCTATGGTTTGGACCTTTGGGTCACGATTCTCAAAATTATATATATATCCTCCGGCTTGGGCGATTCTCGGAATTAAGGTTCATATATATATATATCCGCCGGCTTGGGCAATTCTCGGAATTATATATATATGCATACATTGCCGCTTGGGTTATGATTCCCGGAATAAGATTTTATATTACATTTACTTTGCTGCTCCAATATTTAGTGTATCCTTCCGCCTAGGGTAATGATTCTCGGAATAAGGTTTGTATATATATATATATATATACTTGTCGCTTGGGGTAAGCGATTCCTGGCATTGGGTTTATGTATCCTCCAGCTGGGGTAGCGATTCTTGGAATTTTCTGCTCTGCTTCTGCTTGTGATAACGGCTCTACCTTTTCCTCTGCCTCTGATAACCTTATGTGATAACGGCTTTGCCTCTGCTCTGCCTCTGCTTGTGATAACGGCTCTGCCTCTTCCTCTGCCTCTGATAACCTGCTGTGATAACGGCTCTGCCTCTGCCTCTGCCTTAGCTGCTACTGCTGCTCGACCTCTGCCTCTCTTTGCATCTGTTGCCTTCTTTGTCTATCTCTGTCTTTGCTGCCTTCATTGCCATCAATGACAATATTTCCAACATTACCCTCTCATATGCTAGAGGTAATGGTTGGCTTTGGAGAGTGATTATGCCCTTATGTTGTTGCAGTAAGTAGTTATTATCTCATGCATAGGGTGACTAGAGCTGCATATTGTGACAAGGAAAGGACGAGTTAAAAACTTGGAGGAGATTTTCTACAAGATCGACTATCACTTATGGTTTTAATCTCCTTCCATTTATATTAATGAAAATAATTCTCTATTTTCTTATATGTGATGTCGTTATTTCAATTATTTCAATACTATGTCAATATGTTGAATAAAGTATTTAGATGATACAAAATACATTTTTTAGTTCCTTGGTTTGTGTTATCTGACTGTGAAAGATCTGAATTTGGCGATCGAAGCTAGAATTGGAGCTTCCAAGCTAAAGAATGTAGAAATTATACAATATGCATGTATATCTTCGATTCACCCAATCTAACAATATGCTAAATTTAAATATTGAATCGCTTCTAAAAATCTTTGCAGAATTAAAAACACAATCACTAATCACATGAACATGAAGAAATATCAATCACACACAACATAGATAATTTCCCGAGGAAAGATTAAAACTCAAACCCCCACTATATTCTATTATATATTATATCATGGATCATGAAACAATTATATACAAAACTCTTCTCACAAGAGCCCTCAATACATCAGCTAATTGTCTCACACTGTCATACAAAAATTGGCAAATCCCTTAGCCAATTTATTGTCTCCAGACAGTCTTCCTTCACTGCGCAATCCCTGTTGAAAGCAATCCCTAAATTGGTGCAATATTCCCTACCTTGACTGCACAAGTATCATGGGCACATCCAATGTGTGTGTGCTTGCATGTGTGCAAGCGGATAATGTTACAATTGATATTCTACTTCCCTTTCACCTATAACTCAACTGGGTCTCCACTAGAACTGACATGCATGCAACTAATAAGAGTAAAACCTTAGTTGCATGTGATATCACTACATGTGAATTAATTAATAATTAATTCATTTTATCTCTCACTAGTGTATCTTCAGTTACAACTAGCACAACTGAGTTTAACTCACTTAACTGATTTAAACTATTTACAACTTGCACAAACTCATGCACCACTACACTTCCAACCCTGTTACAACTAGAATCATTTTCCATGTCCCACCAACCAACCTCTAACTCGAAATTCACTTAGCTAACCGATTTTACACTTCAGTTAACTATTTTCAAGTCCAAATTGAGAATAGATTACATTTTAATGTCCATCTAAATTAAGGGATAATAAAAATAGACATGCACCTAAAAATATGTTGTGGAGCCCACCCTAGAGTAGGTGCTTAATTTTCACTAGGATCATGGGTGCCTAAAAAATTTCTTGTTGAATCTCAACACTCCCTGTCAACAATAAAGGGATTATCCTTCACCCTGATCCTATCTCTATGGTATTTGAATTTTCTCCTGGTGAGAGACTTCGTCAAAATATCTGCATCCTTATCTTCCGTGGGAATGTACTGAAGCAAATAATTCTTATCTGCACATAATATTTGGGATGATGGTACCGAATATCTATATGCTTGGTCCTATCATGAAACACAAGATTAATCGAGAGTTTAATGTAACTCTGATTATCACAATGAATCATTGTCGGATGCATCTAAGAACCAAACAAACCAACCAAGATCTTTCTCATCTAGATAGCCTCACATGCAGCTTGACTTGTTGCCATGTATTCCACTTCCACTAAACTGAGTGCCATGGATGTATGCTTCCTGTTGTAACAAGAAAAAATTGTAGATCCAATGATAAAGATCCCCCCTGATGTGCCCTTTCTGTCCGATGGACTTCCAGCCCAATCCGCATCCGTGAAGCCATGCAACTTCACTCCATCCATCTGTCTGTACCATAGACCATACTCTGATGTGCCCCTCAGGTATCTCAGGACATGCTTCCCCGCCTTCCAAAAGAGCTTGGTAGGCTTAACCATAGCTTGACTCAGCTGGTTAACTACATAGCAAATGTCTAGTGTCGTGTTCACTAGATACATTAGCGAACCCACAAACTTTTGATAGACAGTAGAATCCACTACCTCTCCAGAAGTAGCATCCTCTTTCCTCCAGTTTCCTGGAAGAGAATTATCCATGGGTTTGCAGCTCTCCATGTTAAAATTACCTAGTATCTCCTTTGCATACTTGCCTTGAGACACAAAAATTTCACCATCCCACTGCCATATTTCCAATCCAAGGAAATAATGAAGGAGGCCCATATCCTTCATTTCAAACTCCCTTGTAGGATCCTCCTTGCATGAGTGTATCAACTGCTCATCACCCGTCAATATTAAATCAGCAACATAAAGAAAAATGATTAAAAGCTTACCCTCCACCACAATTTGGTACAATTTTTCATCTGCTTCACTTTTGGTGAAGCACAATCCTATGAAATAGATGTATATCTGAGTGTACCAAGCACAGGGTGCTTGCTTCAACCCATACAACACTCTTTTGAGCCTACACACATGTGACTCACTATTGAAGATCTCGAAACCTTCAAGTTTCTCTATGTACACTTCCTCCTCAGTGATCCCATTGAGAAACACAATTTTCACATCCATCTGATGAATGTGTAAGCCCATCTGTGCTGAGAGTGTAAGGATGGTCCTTATGGAAGAGTACCTTGCGACAGGTGCAAAGGTCTCATCATAATATATTCCCTTGATATATGAGAAGCCCCGGGCCACAAATTTGGCCTTATATTTCTCCACACTCCCATCAACAGCTTTCTTTACCTTGTAGATCCATCTCGAACCTACCATTGATTTATCAACCATCTTGGGACAATTTCCCATGCACTATTTTTGACAATGGATCCATATTCCTCCACCATTGCATCACAAGTAGGCTACTGCACTGCATCCTGAAAGGAATATGGTTCAGTCACAATACATTTTCTCATAAGAGCCATGTATCCAGTAAATCGGTCAGGATATTGTCTCTTCTGCGCTGTGAAGTAGGGGCTCCTACATTATGTGCAGCATCAAGTCTCAGCCTATCAGCTTCTGTGGTGCGCCTTCTGCCATTTCTGATGGATGGATCTGCATGAGTGGCTTCCTCCACTCCATGAACCTCCTCATGTGGTTGATCCACATCTTGAGACTCATCTTTGGGAACCAGCAGTTCCTCCTATGCATGCAAGTCTAGCTCCCTCTCAAGCAAAAACCGCATGGCTTTCCCCTCATCAAATTTTATATCCCGTTGCACAATAGTCATTCTACTATTTGGAAAATACACATGATAATTATGGGGTGTTTCCATGTACCCCACAAAATACCAACTTTAGCAGTCGGCTCCAGCTTCTTCTTGGCATCCTTGGTCATATGCACATAAACAGATGAGCCAAAAATCTTAAAGTGTGAAACATCCGCTTTCTTACTAGTGAAAGCCTCTTCAAGTGTACTCATGCCAAGTACTCTATGAGGACAACGGTTCTGCACATAAACCGCAGTGTTGCATGATTTCACCTACAAATGCATTGGTAGGCCCTGATCATGAAACATCGCTCGTGCTGCACCCATGATCATTCTGTTCTTCCTCTCCACGAACCCATTTTGCTGTCGGTTATGAGGCGCTATGAGTTCTCTTCGAATACCTTCTTTGCTTCAGAAGTTCTTGAATTCGTTAGAGATGTATTCTCCACCATTATCGCTCCTAACAACCTTCACTTACTTCCCCGACTCTTTCTCCATCAATGCCTTAAACTCACAGAACTTAGAGAATGTTTGATCTTTCTTTTGCATGAAGAAGATCCAGCATTTATGAGAAACTTCATCAAAAAATATTACATATTACTAATGTTTTTTTGTCAAAGCAATCACGAATGGTCCACACATGTTTGTGTGAACTCTCTCAAGGATCCTTGAAGCATGATTGTCCTTCTCATGAAAGGTGGACTTTACATACTTCTCCATTGTGCAACCCTTGCACTAATCTAACTAAGCAAGTGTTCCCATTGGAAGTCCAGTAGATATTTTCTACATGACTTTCAAGGCTCCATGATGGAGATGGCCCAATCGCCTGTGCCATAATTCACCCTCATCCTAGCTCACCAATTTTTCTGCCTTTTCCATCATGGGAGTGCACATTAGGGGAATTTTGAAGTCTAAAAAGAGCCTCCTAAAGAAAATGTACAATCAAAATTCACTTTATGAGAACCAATCACATTTTAGGGGATGACATCATCCCTAATGGTTGAGGTGGCATTGCTTGAGTTAAAAGTACTTACTTGTCACATTCTCAATGGTGGATAATAACTCATGGTTAACCATGGTAGTGCTCTAATTACTTTTAAAGTCAAAGTAAAGTACTCAAAATAAATGTCATTTCACACTTTTTGAATAAAAATATATTATTGTCATTTAATATTTCTTGAAAGAAACAATTCATATCCCTATACATTTATTATATTATATTATATTATATTATATTATATTAATTTTATATAGTATATTAGTTACATGTTATTATACAATTTAAATAATATAAATTTTGATTAATATCATATAATATAATTAAGAATTTATAAATTTATATTTATATTTTATTTTAAGTTATTTAAGTACAAAGGACAAATGCATTAGTTGTTCAATGATAATGATTTTTTCTTGAAAAGCTCCTTATTTATAGTCACATCAATACAATTTTTTTATTAATTTTATTTTGGTACAACTTTTGAATTGAATTTAACTATGGTTACATTGATTGTGGTGCAAAAAGTGAATTGAAAATTCATAAATATTATTTTATTGGTTTAACTATTATTTTATTATTTCTTTAGGAGGCCCATTTTAGAACTCAAAATTCCCCTAATGACCATCTACCTCCAGCTTATAGAGATTCTTAACTTGAATCCATATCCTCTTGTCTTGACCCATTGTTTTATGTCCCAGGAAAGCTTTTCCATCACTAAAAACAACGTCATAGCCTCTGTCCTCCAACATTGCGACTGAGGCCAAATTTTTCTTCAGACTTGGAACATGCATTACATATTTTAATTGAAATGGTTTACTTGACTAACTATGAAAGGTAATGGTACCCATACCAGTAGCATTGTACCGTCCGCCATTGCCCATCTCAATATGCATCTGGAGATCTTTCTCCTCTAAGTCAGTGAAAAGTTCCTTATCTCTCGTCATGTGAAAGGAAGCACCACTATCCAAATACCACACTGATCCCAATGCACTTGACACCATGCATGAAATCAAGGAGAATTCAAGCTCACATTGCAAGGCAAGAGCCTCATCAGCTGAAAATCCAATAGCCTTCTTGTTCTTCTTCTTTTGTGGACAGTTAGTAGAAAAATGCCCATATTCGTGACAGTGAAAACACTTACTTTGGGCATGTCCTGCTTCTTTCCTTTAGACTTGGTTTTATAATGGAATTACTACCCCTTCCCCTTCTTCACCTTGGAAACCAAAGCACAATCCTCTTCATCATCATGCTTTGATGAAGAGCCATCTCTGGTGTTCCGCCTGAACTCCTCCTGCACCAGATCCGACCACAGTGGTTCCCAATCTAGCAATTTTTCCCATCCGTTTACAGATTATTCATAATTGTGCCAACTCTTAGGAAGTCCTATGAGAGCCAAACTCACCAAATCATCATCAGTGACTCTTATTCCCGCGCTCCCTATTTCATCTCGACATTGGACAAACTTTGTGAGATACTTTGGAATGGTGTCGCCCTTTTCCATCTTGATGTTCCTAAGTTTATATTTGAACGCCAATTTCCTATGGTCGCTTCTACTTTGGAATAGATTCGCCAAAGCCTTCCACATAGCATATGGTGTGGCTTTCCCATGGAGGCTTGAGACAATGTGGTCTCGTACTCCCTCCAACAGGATCCTCCTCGCCTTTGCCACTTTCTTTTGTCATCCATCAAGATTGGTAGCATCTATAGCATCTAGCTTAGGAACATCTTTTCGAATGAATTCCTTCAAGCCATTGTCTTTGAGAACTGCCTCCATCTTGTCCTTCCAAGCAATGTAGTTCATGATTCCCTTGATTGCATACTCTAACCTCAAGCCATTGAAAGCCACTTCGATCTTGAATCAGCTGTAGCACCAAGAAAGTCTTTATGCAAATTTGAATTCTATCCAGTCACAAAACTCAGCTCCTACTTCACTTCTGCAATTTCCTGTGCTCTGATACCATGTAGAAATTATACAATATGCATGTATATATTGCAATCACCCAATCTAACAATATGCTAAAGTTAAATACTGAATCACTTCTACAAATATTTTCGGAATTAAAAACACAATCGCCAATCACATGAACATGAATAAATATCAATCACACACAACACAGATAATTTCTCGAGGAAATCTTACAGCTAAAAACCCCACTATATTATATTGTATATTATATCATGGATCATGAAACAATTACATACAAAACTCTTCTCACAAGAGCCCTCAATACATCAGCTAGTTTTCTCACATACAAAAAGTGGCAATTCCCTTAGCCAATTTACTGTCTCCAGACAACCTGCCTTCACTGCACAATCCTTGAATTGATGTAATCTTTCCTGGCTTTACTGTGCAAGTATCATGGGCACATCCAATGTGTGTGTGCTTGCATGTGTGCAAACGAATAATGTCACAACTGATAGTTTACTTCCCTTTCACCTAGAACTCAACTAGGTCTCCACTAGAACTGACATGCATGCAGCTAATAATAGTAAATCTTCAATTGCATGTGAGATCACTACATGTGAATTAATTAATAATTAATTCACTTGATCTCTTACGAGTGTATCTTCAGTTACAACTAGCACAACTGAGTTAAGCTATTTAAAGCTTGCATAAACTCATGCACCACTACACTTCCAACTCTGTTACAACTAGAATTACTCAGTTACAACTAGAATCATTCTGCATGTCCCACCAACCAACCTCTAACTTGAAATTCACTTAGCTAACTGATTTTCCACTTCAGTTAACTATTTTCAAGTCCAGATTGAGAATATATTAAAGTTTAATGTCCATATAAATTAATGGATAGTAAAAATATGCATGCACCTAAAAATAGCCTGTGGGCCCCACCCTAGTGTAGGTGCTTAATTTTCAATATGATCATGGGTGTCAAAAAAATTCTTGTTGAATCTCAAAAAAGAAGGAGCGAAGCGTGTGACGGATTCTAGGCACACCTCACTGCATCATCTATTTACTTTAAGGAAAACCATTGGGTTCCTTGTCTCTATCTTGTTCTAGGTTGACCACCAAACCCAGGAAAGATGCCTTTGTCCATTATTGTAAATCTCGTATAAAAAGTTGGCGACCATACTGGGGAAAAAATTATTCCCTTGGTGTTTTTCCTTTTCCATTTTGTTTGATTACCCCCTTGACAGACCTTTGTTGCATCATTCAACCAAGAAAAAACCTAGGAAGTTGTTTCATTCAAACTTCTTTGAAATTTTTGTGTCATAATCCACTTTCGCATGCTTGACGCTCCCCTAGTGCCTCAGAAAGAGCGTTGCACCTCACCCAGACCCGCTCTGTCCTAGCATTGCAAAGCACTGGTGCTCTCTTTGCACCAGCGTTTGCCCCTGTTTTTTATCAAGTTTTTCCTTGGTTTTTTAGCCTCTCTTTCATCAGCCTGCTTTCAGCTGAGCTTCCTTGAGTCATTAGTGTCTTGTGGTCTCTATAAAACTCCCCATTCAATTTTCATTTTTGTTTGTTTACCTTTGATAATAATTGGTTTCAATTTTTATTTGTTCTTATCATTTGGTCACTTGCAAACTTGTTTTGTTTGATTTTTGATCACTTGGATGAATTTTTGTTTGAGTCCTCGTTCTGAAAAAGTGTAACTGAATCCGTAATTGAAAATTTTCATATTAGTTTTCTTCATTTTGAAAATTAAGTGTGGTGAAAAGAAAAAAATTCCATTTAGGGTTTTTCATGTACATTAGATTAGAAACAATTGCATCGAAAAGGGAAATTACATCTTGCATCTTGTTTTTTGCATATTCTGTGCTACATTTTTATTGTTTCTTCTCGTACTTAGCTAGATTTTCATTTTAGGATATTTAGGTGACATTCCTAGTGAGCCATAAAATTGTAACTCAATCAAAGATAAACAGTAAAATATATTGAATCAACCTAAGGAGAATTTGTAACATTAACACAAACATTTAAAGGTCTAGGATAGAGATGTGTTTTGATGTCATTAAATGTAGGAGATGTTGTTGTTTTCCTGTGTTGCATCATGGGGGTGAAATCCCTTTCCACGTACATAAGTATATGGAATCGTTCTCCACATACCTTAAAGTGTATCAAATGGCTCTCCACACATGAAAAGTATATGGGAGTGCTCTCATTGAACGATTATGCATTAGACAACACTAATACGGAATGTAATCCCACGTACCTTCAATTATATTTTGGGAGTCTCCTATATGTTTCTATCCTCACCATTAGGTAACCAAGTTTGCTACCTTGTATACCATGATAAACCAAACACAACATTTAGGGATATTTGCTATTGTATGTTAAGTCTTTGGTTCACCAAGGTGTATTGAGATTCATGGTGACTTGGTAAACCATTTTTCCTAGCTATCCCTTTGTTTTGTTTTGTGTATTTAATTTATAAAATCAATTAATTGACTACAGAACAATATCCTCCATGTGGAACAACTCCTTAGTAGATCTTAGGCTGAGACTAATGGCGACATTTCCCGAGTCTACCAATCAAGGAAACCCCTCTCATGGGAATCCTGGTCCTTTTTCTTCTTTTGGAAATATTGGTGCTCCTTATATGGCAACGTTATCCCTTCCCATATTTACCAGTGGTTTTCCAGCTTGGTTATTTTTGACCCCTATGCTTCTGAATGTCCAAACTACTTCTTAACGGAGTTCTACTCCACCTGAGCAATGTCAACCTCAAGTTAATCCTAAAGTTGACCCTTTCCTTCTTCACCCATTGTTTCTTCATCCCTTTCTTCCTCCTTGCTTAGTGAAAGTATTTATGCTAGTAACCAGGGAGCTAAGAAGAAGAAGAAAAGGAAGAATAATAAGTGAAAAATAAGCAAGGGGGCAACCAAGCAACCATTTCTACAGATGCAACTAGTATGAAGGAACCTTCCAATCAACCCCGCAAAGTTAAATTCCCTTGCAATTTATGTAAGGGTGATCACCTTCTTAGATATTTTCTGGTATTCCCAACATATTATGAGTGTGGTCCACGAGCGTCGAGCTCACATCGGCCTTTTTCAGCAGCCTCTAGAGATCATTCTGGTGACAAACCAATGACTAGTGATAATAAGGTCCATGGGAAAAATGGTGAAATAAAATTTCCCTGTAAGTTATGTGAAGGGAATCATCCTATTCACCTTTGTCCTTATATAGAGGAAGCCTCAAAAGTGTTGGAAATCCTTAAAATTTCTCATCCATCACTTCCAGATGGTTACCGGAATCTTTCTCTCAATCCTCCACTAGTTGATGAAGTGATTGATCATAATTCATCTCTAGTCAATCCCACTCTCTCTGAATTTGAATCCCATCAGTCTCTTCCTGACCAACTGTTGGTAGATAACACGATTGACTCAATTCCACCTTCATTTGATCATACCTTTCCCATAGATAGTAAACTTCATACCGCTCAAGCTCTTCTCGTGCCTTTAGATTCCAATGAACTTGGGGGAAATCCTCCCTTTCCCATGACATTAGGGGGTAGTTATCTCATTCCTACGGTACCCCCTCCAAATAGTATGGTCACTTCCTTTGATTGGAGTCGACTGGAAATATATCTTCTTCCTACTTACGTACCCTTCCAGATCATAGTACAAACTTATAATATACCCGTACCTGGCACAATCATAGATGAAGGAACATCAGTTAGTGTTACGTCCTCAACTACTTGGAAAGATTTAGGTTCTCTGCAGCTTGTGCCCATTACCCAGAATCTGTTGGATTTTAACAAAGGAACCAGTCAACAATTAGGGATCATTTCTAAGTTTCCCATTACTTTGGGATGAAAAACCATCTATAACAATGTGATGGTTGTCCAAGGCCCTTTGGATTTTAATTTACTTCTTGGCAGTGACTTGTTTATTTCATGGGAGCTCTTGTCTCTTCTATCTTTCATGTGATATGTTTCCCGCATGAAGGAAGAATCATGACAATTGACCAAAATTCATTCATTGGTACTAATTTGACTCCCAATCAACCAACATCACTAAATGGTCCTTATATGCAAGTGGTATCTCCCCTGCCATAGGTTAATTATGTGGCAACTTATTCCATGCCCGCTTCTATTGATGATCTAGTAGGTGATGTAGTGCATCATGTATTGTGGGAATTGCAGCATGATCTTTCCATTAGATCCCTTGGCATGTATCCCTTCCAGAGTTGTGTTCTCCCATTTGATGAGAACCTCTTGGAAGCCATGGCCTATTATGGGAAATGATCAAGGATTGGAGCAAAGTTCCATGTCTTGCGTCAAGATTGTTAAAAAATGAAATAAGGTGTCAAATCAAAGTTCATTGTCTCGTGTCAAGCTCATTAAAAAATGAAACAAATTCCCTTGAGCATGGTTCTTTCCTTGTGTCAAGCTCATTAAACAATTAAACAGATGCCCTTCCAATTCGAGTATTTAATTAGATATTGTAAATTCCCAGTCGGCTCTTTTACTTGATCTCATAAATGAACCTTCATTCCATCCACCTGTTAGTACCTAGTAGTTTACATGGGTGAATGAAATGAAGCTTGGGGGGAATGTACCTTGAATTGAGTCATTAATTTGGGGGAATGCAAACTTCTTCCAAGCATGTTTTTCTCTGTTTCAAGCTTGTGTAAAAATGAAACTAATTCCAATCGTAGTTTTTTCCACATGTTTCAAGCTTGTGTAAAAATGAAACCAATTCCAAGCACATTTTTTTCCACATGTTTGAGGCTTGTGTAAAAATGAAACCAATTACAAGCATAGTTTCCCATGTTTCAAGCTTCTACAGAAATGAAACCATTCCCATCATACCTCTTGTGATTTCCATTTTATCAACGTGTTTATGCTAGACGAGCCTTTGTTTTTTCATTTCATCATCACAATATGCTTGGTCGATCCTACGCTTTCACTTGGTTGTTTTAACCTTTCCTAAGGAAACGCCATGATGAGTGGCCTTATTATCCAGCCTCTTGACCTTTACATGATTTGAGAAATCCCCCCATGACCAAAACCATTTTCTACCTTTTATACCACTTGTTTCTCTAGGAGGCATCCTCTTTTAGCTCTTTTCAGACTCCCAAAATATGAAAATATTGTCGAGAAATTGTCCTTTCGGGCTCATCCAATCAAAGAGAGCCTCCTAATTGGATCAATCAACATTTTATTCCCCTTGTCATCATCTTGCACAAAGCCCTAATCATGTACCTTTCATCCCTTAGAATTTCAACCCTAAATTTCCTCAACTAAGCCAGTTTGAGGACCGATGCTCCCTACAAGCCTACTGGGGTGTGTTCACCTACAGGTTTCTCCACTGTGGCCAATGTTGGTCACCATCAAGTTTCCCTCCTTTGGATCTACGTTGGTTTTAAAATTTTGGTAGAATGATTAGAATTCTGGAAATTTCAGATTCTAGGAGTTTCCAGAATTTGTTTCAACTACTTACCTTGGATTGACTTTCAGATCCTATCCTACCCTAGTTTGGAGTTTTCACCACTTATTCTTTGATCTTATCCCTCCATCAAAGGTGGGTCTAAAACCTTAGAATGTTAATTGGATAAGAACTTTGAACTTACTCCTATCTCCTATATATTTACCCTCTCATATGATAAAGGTAATGGTTGGCTTTGGAGAGTGATTCTTCCCTTATGTTGTTGCAACAAATAGTTATTATTGCATGCATAGGGTTATTGGAGGTGAATATTGTGACAAGGAAAGGACGAGTTAAAAACTTTGAGGATCTCTTCTACAGTATCAACTACCACTTATGGTTGTAATCTCCTTCCATTTATATTAATGCAAAGAATTCTCTTTTTTCCTATATGTGATGTCGTTATTTCACTTATTTCAATACTATGTCGATATATTGAATAGAGTATTTAGATGATACTGCATATATCTCGTAGTTCATTAGCTTGTGTTATATGAGTATGCAAGATCTAATTTTGGTGATCATAGCTGGAATTGGAGCTTCCAAGCTAAATAAGGAGCGAAGCGTGCGGCGGATTCTAGGTAGGCCTCACTCCACCATCTATTTACTTTAAGGAAAAGCATTGGGTTCCTTGTCTCTCAATTGTTCTAGATTGACCACCAAACCTAGGGTAGATACCTTTGTTCTCAATCATAAATCTCATATAACTGGGACCACTAACATAAAATTTAAAGAAGAAATATATAGGTTTCATGTACTTTGGGATGGTAAATGACTCCGCTAAGGCTATGGACACCCACTAGAAACAAACCAACATTAAACATAAAAAATCATGGACAAGTTGTTTCTTAAAAGAAGAAGGATTAGATCCACTTCTTTACAGTTCTAACATTAATTTTTTAGCATGATGACTATCAATTAAGCGTATCTATCAATTTAATAGTGTTTTTTCCTGTTATATATTGTGTTTTGAAATTAAAAGTATAATCACAGATAACAATATCTTCTCTATCGATTAAATTATGAAACAATTCAGGTTGGTCAAGTCCCATGATTAAAATATAGTTCTACATCTTTACAAAAAACTAAATATAAACAAATTCATTGAAATTATCATATGCACAATAAATGGATAATAGAAAAATTTTACAAAATCATTAAAAACTTCATAAATTTTATTTATCCAAATTATACAATTCTTCCCTAAGGAGTACTTCAACTGAACTAGATAACTAATTACAAACTTTTATGGTCAAAAATCTCCCAAACCGCTAAACATACTAGTCGGATATGATGATTTATTCCTTAGGAGAGTTGTTAGCCTCAAAAGAGGCATTTTTTCCTTGGCTTGTTTCAGGATGCAAACCGTGAACAATCTCATAATTTCTTGAAAACATAGCTAGCTTCACCTCCTTTCTATTTTTTTTAACTAGCCACGCCTTTATCTCTTCAACCTCATTTAAAATGCAATCCATTTTTTTATGAAGCGTATCATGTCAGATGCTCCTGACTCTAGAAGGCTCCCCCATTGTAAGCTTTGTTGTAGAAAAATTATGCTATGTGTCTAAGTGAGGAAGTATGAAATGTAAAATAATAAGTAGATATAATAGACAATTATATTTCCATCCTATCATTCATCGTGATTAGATCAACTTGTGTCAGGTTGTCTTTTCCAAACAGTTTTCACATCATGACCGATACGATGAATTAAGTGCACACACACGAAATAGATTCAATAGGACAACTTAACATTGTAAGTTCTTATTTTGAATCCATTAACCTAATGGGAGGCACCTTCTCTTATTTTTTACCATTCCAGAAGGAAATGGTATCCCTATTTGGAGTTGACAGTTGTAATTTTACCTCTTCTTTATATTAAGAAGTTTTGTCTTTCCCTTTTGCGAGCATTTAGGTCCAAAGTCTATTAAAAGTTGAAATGTATTCCAATACACCCTCCGCATTGGGAATTTGAAATTTCTATAGAATACTTTACTACTATAATCTAAAGATTGTGAAAACCCAATATAACGGTGAATTTAAACCTTTTTTAAACACTCCTCTCTGACCCAATATCATTCAACAACATGATCCGATCTAATGTGGCAATGCTTGTTTCATATCAATATATATGGTATGCACTTGTTAACACCCCTTAGTTGACCCAATGAGATCAAATTGTTCCTTTGAAAATAATCGATGACAACTGTTAGGTCCCTATATTACTAGTATAGTCCCTTATTATTGTTAGTGTAACCCCCTTATTGTTATTATTGTACCCTTGTAACCCCCATATTGTTATTATTGTGCCCTTAATTTATTATTGTTAGGTCGGCTGGGATTACATTGTGGCCCACAAGGATTACATTGTGGCCCCATGGACTCCTATATATAGAAAGGAAGTTTTGTAATTTGAATCATCCAAGAATTGTTCATTCATGTAATGTATTGGAGGTTTCCCCCTTGAAGTGGCTTATTTCTAAGGCGTTGATATCTCTTTTCTTCTATTTTTGGAGCTGGTTTCACAACATTTGGTATCAGAGGTTTGGATTCTAGGGTTTCGCTGCTCCAAACAGGTCATCGTGGAATCTTTGCTATAATTTTTTTCTACGAAGTTTCAAAAGCTGAAACTTTTAGTGTGTGAAGCTGAAATTCAAAGGAACATCGTCAAAAAAATTTAGAGCTTGGTTTGCAATATTTTCAGAGATATGATCTGTGGAAGTTAGGTATTTTTGCAGGCTCCTCAATTTAATCTAAACAGGTCATCGTGGAATTTGCGCTATAAATTTTTTTATACGAAGGCTCAAAATCTGAAATGTTTAGGGTGCAAAGCTCAAATCCTAAGGAAACGTGTAGAAAAATTTCAGAGCTTGATTCACAATATTTTCGGAGATATGATCTGTGGAAGGTAATGCTTTTTCAGGCTCCTGAATTTTATCTCAAAGAGGTGATCATGGGAAAATCTTCATAACTCTCTATCTGAGCATCAGATTGGAGTGCTATAAAAGGTGGTCACAAGTACACAGACTTCAGTTTCTTTGCTATCAATTTCAGAGCCAAAGGATTAAACAGTGACACGTGGAAAGTCGTACAAGTTCACTATATTGAACCAGTCCAAAATTGGGTCATTGTAGGAGATTGGACATAACTTTGTCTTGAAGAATCCAAATCATATCAAACCTGCGGCATTAGAAAGAAGATTCAGAGGGCTACTATAGGGCTGAATTTAAAATATTTAGGATCCGAAATTATAGAGATAATTCAATTTCAATATCAAGCTCCTCAAAAGCAAGTAAAAGGTGTGTATTTTTTTTCCGAATTGCATAAGTCTTTTTTGAAGAATCAAGTTGAATTGATTCCAAGGGCATATTGTAGAATAGATATCAGTATTGGATTCTAAAATGGCTCCTAAAAAGAATTCAACACCCATTAAACCTTTGGAAATTTCTACTATGACTCATGAAGACGAAGAATGGCAACATGACATAACAAGAGCAAGTGCAATAAATTTCGCTCACGCAAAGAGCAACAAAAAATGACATGGAAGTTTTGAAGAAAGGCGTGGAAACTAAGATGGATGGTTTGAAGAAAGGCGTGGAATCTAAGATGGATGACATGGAAGCTAAGATCGATGAGAAAATGGAAAACATGAAGAATGTTCTAAAAGTAGACATGGAAGGTTTGACAAAGTTGATACAAGAAATGTTTCCTAATGGTGAAAATATGGTAGAGGAAACTCATGATGAGAACAAAATAAATGTTAATCGTGATTTCATAAAATCTAATGTTGGTGGGAAGAACCACCATATTCCAAAAATGGTTATGAGGAAGTTTGATAGAAAGGATCTTGTAACATGGATACTACATATGGAACAATATTTTGATCTCCATAATGTGAAAAACACACAAAAGGTATGCATTGCAACTTTACATTTAGAACAAAATACATTTGTATGGTATCGATGGCTTTGCTCCCGTAAAAAAATTGGCACTTGATCAATTTTTACGGAGGAAATGATAGCACATTATGAGGATATAAAGAGCAAAACCTTCTTTAGCCAATTGATAAATCTCAAACAAAAGGGTTTAATGGGGGAGCACATTGAGGACTTCCAAAAATTGAATAGAAGGGTAACTAATATTCCAGAGGAACACAAGATTGATCTCTTCATAGGTACTTTAAAGGATAACATCCAACATGAATTTCGCGTTTTGGAACCTGATTCATTGGAGAAGGCATTCAGGTTGGCAAGAAAAATTGAATGTAAAATTATGGCGACAAGGAAGCCTACCACTCACTTCTATAAAGAAGGAAGTGCTGCTACTCCTAGATTTCCACAACCTACAAGGTTGACACCACAACAATTGAAAGAAAAAAGAGCAAAAGGGCTTTGCTACAGTTGTGATAGAAAATACACTAAAGGTCATAAGTGTGCTGAGAAGAAATTATTTTACATAGATTGTGGAGAGGAAGAAGAAAATGAACAAGAAGAGGATATACACCAGGAACCAACCCAAGAAGAGGAAGAAATGAGTCCGACCATATCGTGTAATGCATTGGCAGGAATTACCACTCCTCAAAATCTCAAGATAGAAGGACATATCAAGAAGAAAAAGGTAATAGTGTTGATTGATTCAGGTAGTACCCATAATTTTGTTCATTGTAAGGTAGCCAAGGAATTGAATTGTTTCCTATACCCAGCACCAGAATGTCAAGTGATGGTTGCAAATGGAGGAACTATAAATTGCTCTGGAAAATGCCATAATATCGAGCTAACCATGGGGGAATATGTATTGACTAGTCCAATGCTTTCCATTCCTATGGGAGGTGCTGATGTTGTACTAGGAGTACAATGGTTACAATCTTTGGGGACGATAGCTTTTAATTCTCAAGAACTTTTCTTGAAATTTTTTTCAGAAGGAAAGGAAGTCGAATTACGGGGTATTGAAGGGAAGCCAGGAAGGATAATAAGCTCTAATGTCATGACAAAGCTTCTAAAGAAAGAACAACGAGGCGTAATTGCACAATTATGCTCACTAGAAGTTCCGACATCAAAATCATCCATTTCTGCAGATCTCCAACAAGTCTTGGACAATCATTCCAAGGTGTTTGAAACTCCCAAAGGACTCCCACCTATTCGTGATCATGATCATGCTATTCATTTGATTCCAGGAAGTGTTCCTCCAAACATCAGGCCTTATAGATATCCTTACTTCCAAAATAGTGAAATTGAACGTATGATTGCAGAAATGTTAGAGGCGGGTATAATTCAACCTAGTCAAAGTTCTTTCTCTGCTCCTGTAGTATTGGTACACAAGAAGGATGGATAATGGTGAATGTGTCCGGATTATAGGGAGCTCAATAAGCTCACCATTAAAGATAAATTTCCCATTCCTGTGATTGATGAATTATTGGATGAATTACATGGAGCAATTTATTTACCAAATTGGATCTTCGTTCAAGGTATCATCAAATTAGAATGAAGACTGAAGATATTCCGAAAACAACATTTCGAACTCATGAGGGTCATTATGAATTTTTGGTCATGCCTTTTGGCCTTACCAATGCACCTTCTACATTTCAAGGGTTGATGAATTCCATTTTCAAACTCTTCCTTAGAAAATTTGTGCTAGTATTTTTTGATGATATACTAATCTATAGCAGGTCTTGGAAGGATCATGTTGAACATGTTGATAGGGTGCTCAAACTATTGCAAGAGAAACAATTATATGAAAAAACATCCAAATGTTTCTTTGGAGTAAAAGAGGTGGAATATATGGGTCATATTGTATCTCACGAGGGTGTTAAAGTAGACCCTAACAAAATTAAAGCCATTAAGGAATGGAAAGTCCCCACAACCATAAAGTAGTTGCGAGGATTTCTCGGGTTAACAGGGTATTATCGCAAGTTTGTTAAGAATTATGGGAGAATAGCAGCACCTCTAACAACATTATTGAAGAAAGATACATTTTCATGGACTCCTGAAGCAACTAAGGCCTTTGAACGTCGTAAGGAGGCAATGTGCCATGCACCGGTCTTAGCTACGCCAGACTTCACAAAAACCTTTATTGTGGAATGTGATGCCTCAGGAAATGGAATTGGTGCAGTTTTAATGCAGGAAGGAAGACCCATTGCTTTTGAAAGTCGTCCAATCAAAGGAAAGTATTTACAGAAAACTATTTATGAGAAGGAAATGTTAGCAATACTGCATGCACTAAATAAATGGCGAACTTACCTAATGGGAAGACACTTCAAGGTAAAAACTGATCATGATAGTCTTAAAACACTTTTTGGAACAAAGACTATCTTCAGAAGAGCAACAACAATGGGTCACAAAGATGTTGGGTTACGACTTTGAAATAATCTACAAAAAAGGAAAGCTTAATGTTGTTGCAGATGCACTCTCAAGAAAGAATGAAGAGGTGGAAGCATTTCTTTGTGCCATTTCTATTATCCAACCAGATTGGATAACTGAAGCAAGATATGAATGGAAGAAGGACAAAGATGTATGGACACTCATTCAAAAGTTGCAGCAAGATCCTAGTACATATGATACATTTAGTTGGAAAAATGATTCCTTATGGTACAAATATCGCTTATATCTTTGTAAGAATTCCCAACTAAAACAAAATATTCTTTTGGAATTGCACACTTCTCCTTTGGGAGGACACTCAGGATTTTTAAAAACTTACCACAAGGTGAAGAAAGATTTTTTTGGGATGGCCTTAAATCTGATATTCAAAAGTTTGTGGTGGAATTTTTGGTTTGCCAACAAAATAAAGTTGAGACAATTAAGACCCCGGGTCTTCTACAACCTTTATCCATTCCAAGTCAACGTTGGGAGGAGATTTCAATGGATTTTATCACAATTTTACCTAAGTCCGAAGGAAAGAGTGTCATCATGGTGGTAGTTGATAGACTTACCAAGTATGCACACTT
Source organism: Pinus albicaulis (assembly GCA_034641835.2). Lineage (NCBI taxonomy): Eukaryota > Viridiplantae > Streptophyta > Pinopsida > Pinales > Pinaceae > Pinus > Pinus albicaulis. The sequence goes on along the minus strand of CM076573.1, from coordinate 585,750,242 downwards.
TTGTGCATTATCTCATCCATTTAAAGCAAGTACAGTTGCTACTACATTTATGGACACAATTCAAAAGCTACATGGAAACCCAAAGGTTATCGTGAGCGACAGAGATCCCATTTTTACTGGAAATTTTTGGACGGAGTTATTTTCTTGTTTGGGTACTCAATTAGCTCATAGCTCATCTTATCATCCTCAATCCGATGGTCAAACTGAGATAGTAAAGAAATTTTTGGAAGAATATCTTCATTGTTTTATATCTATGGGTAAAGTGGTTACCTCTAGCTGAATGGTGGTATAACACTTCCTTACATACTGCAGCAAAAATGACCCCATTTATGGCACTTTATGGATATCATCCACCATCCATCACATCATCTTTAAGAGAAAATTTGAAGGTTCAAGCAGTGGAAGATCACATCGAGCATCAACAAGAAGTTCTCCAACTCTTAAAGGACAGCTTGAATTTGCACAAATCGAATGAAACAACAGGCAGATCAACATTGCAGCGAGAGAAGTTTTGATGTAGGAGACTGGGTATTTTTACGGCTACAACCATACAAAAAAATGTCCCTCAAGCAAGCAAAGAAGGATAATAAATTATCGCCAAAGTACTATGTTCCTTACAAGGTGTTGCAAAAGCTTGGTACTATGGCATACAAATTGGAGCTTCCTACTTCTTCACGAGTGCATCTAATTTTCCATGTTTCATGCTTAAAGAAGGTTATAGGTGAAAATCTTCCATTTCAAACAATATTGCCGGAACTCGATGAGGAAGGAAAAATCATATTGGAACCTGAAGCGGTCACAGAAACAAGAACTCGACAACTACGGAATCGATCAATTTCAGAGTATCTCATCAAGTGGAAGAACTTACCCACTGAAGATTCTACATGGGAGGATGAAAATTTTATACAAAAGCACCTAGAGCTACTCAAGCATTGAGGACAACACTATTTTGAAGGAGAGGGGCATGTTAGGTCCCTATATTACTAGTATAGTCCCTTATTATTGTTAGTGTAACCCCCTTATTGTTATTATTGTACCCTTGTAACCCCCATATTGTTATTATTTTGCACTTAATTTATTATTGTTAGGTCGGCTAGGATTGCATTGTGGCCCACTAGGATTACATTGTGGCCCCATGGACTCCTATATATAGAAATTAGGTTTTATAATTTGAATCCTCCAAGAATTATTCATTCATGTAATGTATTGGAGGTTGCCCCCTCGAAGTGGCTTATTTATAAGGCGTTGATATCTCTTTTCTTATATTTTTGGAGTTGGTTTCACAACAACAACCATATGATATCGAGGGTATACTTGTGAGTGAATTTACTAGAAATCTCGATCCAATGGATATGATAGGGCACATATTTCATGGTTTCATTTAATAATGATTTGAACCATTTTAAATAAAAAGGGAACACGCTATAATGGTGTATTAATTCCATGCACGATAACATACCATGCACGCCCTCCATCAACTTTAGTACTCACATTTGTGACCAGAAGCCCCATTTTCACCTACATGTATCTTAACTAGATTGAGATCTCTCATTTTGAATAACACAACGAGCCAGGGCTACGAACCCAATTATTTTGTCGTAGAAAGATATGTAAGTACCTTAGGTTGTCAACCTGTCAAATAGTTTTATTTCTGAAGAAATTTTAGAGAATTAGTCATAAGTATGGTAGAAGAATCATCTAAAGAGGAATTTATAAAAAACCTAGCTAAAATCAGGGATACCTTGGTTCGAAACATAATATCCTTACCCTAAAGAAAATCCTAGGATCCACCCGAAAAAATTCTCAGCAAAATGAATATTTAGTTCAATCAAGAGTCCTTAGGGCCATCATACTTGCTACCCACTTTGACCCAGATACCATCCTACTATTAGATGAATTTTTCAACTCTAAAACTAGAAATATCATTTCCCCTATAACCAAGAAATTCTTTGTGGAGGGGTATGAGAAAGCATTTTCTAAAACACTGAACTTTCCCTCTAAAGGTGTAGATATTTTAGAAAAACAATTTGATGAAGATTTTATCACCTGGGTCGAAGACGAAAAATTGAAATTTTTTAGAATCTACTTAAAAATCTTACTCAAAAACCAAAAATGTAATTATCCATGCCAACTAAACTACTGAAACCCTTCTTTCAAACAATGTCGTCCCTCCTAGCGGTAATTCTAGGTCTCTCATATGATTCAAAGATGGACAATACTATATTTATGAATAGTAGATAATAATATCAAACCCTTGTGAAGTCACTATTGATTTACCTAGGTATATGGATTGAAGTGTAATTTTAGATCCCAGTACGATTTCTCCCTTTAAGGTTTGCAAACATTGTACTTACTTAGTGCACCTGAGTCTATTTAATTATCTCACGTATTTTACTTCAAAACAATTAATGGAAGGAAACCAAGATAAGGGAGGGAACAAAAAGGATATTGATATGTGGATTGAAACTCTGTATCCAAAGAAAACCTTAGGAAGTTATGTTAAATATATATATATATATATATATATATATATATTGTTTTGCCCAAATTGTTGGGGGAAACACTTGACAAGATATCAGAGAGGCTAGAATATTTTTGTGGTTTACTAAATAAGATAGTATAGAAGACTGGTTCCTTTTTCTGGAATACTCGGTGATTTGAAGCTATGGTTTCGAGAAGGAAACTTATCACCTCCCAAAATTTATCACTCCACAAATATTTGCATACGAGGTGCTAAGACAATGACTCCATGTAAATGACTCTCATTTTGTTTCTAAAAATAATAAGGTAGATTTTAATTTTCCTTATGGAGTTTTCTCTTTGATTGCTAAACATAAAACAATGATTGACATGATTGAAAAGGAATTTATATCCTTTGTTTTGGAAAAGGATATTTTTTGGAAATATTATCCGCATGGTATTATTTCTAATCTAAGGAAACAAGATGGTTTGTCTCCTTACATTCATGAATCTAGAATAGATATTGAACAATTAGCTATTGTGTTTCCTCTACCTCATAATATCAAATATCAAGCATATATGTAGGTATCCTAGAAAAATAAAAATCAAGAAAGATAAACAGAGACAGATTCAAGTAGAGATAATGCTTCTATGACCATTTTTGCTAAGAATCGAAATCCCATTCAATCCATAGATGCACCAACTAACAATACCTTCAAGAGAAATAAAAATGAATTATATATGGGGGAAGTAGGGCACACAATAAAAGTAAGGAAATTTGGGGAAATTGAATTCGAAGCCTTTGAGAGAAGTGCAAAAGAGTTATCTAAAGAAGTCCAAAAAACACTTGAAGGATAAAAGGTGACAAATTCATGTGAACAAGCATGGTCAATCATGCACAACGTGATCAAAGAGAAGGTTGTAGAAGGTATCAAAATGGAACTAAAGTTACTAAGAACAAATTTTAGAGGAAGTTGTGCTTGGGGAAATGACCCCTACTATAGGTCCTAGATTTATATCCTCAACTAACTTTGACAAGAATGTGTTTAACCTTACTGTAGTACAACCAGAGATAGATGATATGAGAATTTTATTGGGCTCCAAGACCACCTCTTTAGGTATAAATTTAAGTAAGGTAGCTGATTTTGACATGGTCATTTGGCACAAAAAAACCAGAGAAGTTGTAGCCAAGAGGTTATTGGACTCAACTGTTAGTAATAAGAAGCTACAAGCAATTTTCACTGAAGTTCGAGAAAAACTCACCAATTCCAAATGACATTTAGAACTAAATATAGTCAAATCAAAGAGTTAGGAGATAAGATAATAAGCTAATTAGACCAACCTAAGGATGGGAGTGCTACCAGAAAAGTTTTAGAGGAAAAGGATATGGAGATAAAAAGCACAAAATCAGCTATAAAGATCCCTAACTATGACACAAGTAGTTTGATAGAAGCCTTCAAAAGGAAGGAAAAAATGGAAGTAAAATTACAAGAAACGAAAAATTCTCTTGATATGAAGGATGCTTAGCTCAAAGAACAAGAAGAAAGGACAAAGATATTGAGCAAGGAATTTGAAGAAAACAAGAAAAATCATATCAATACAATTGAAAAATACAAGGTCACCGTGGATAATCCTTTAAAACAACATACAACTGGACAAACTAATTTGAACAAATAAAATATTTCTAAACTTAAGATCTCACAATTGGAGTAGAAACTTAAGGATAATGAATTATAAAAGGAAAAATATGAAAATAGGTGGTCATACTAGGTGGAAATAAAAATTGAAGTCATTTAGGAAATACATACCACTCTTAAAAAAATCAAGAAGACATTAAATCCCTCCAAGAAATTACAAATTTTACTTCAATAGGTAGACAAGTTCTGATATAATCTCAAGATGAAATATGGGCGCTGATAAAGAAGAAAATATCGTAAATCAAGCCATATGTTAAGATATTATTAGAGTGTGGGAAAATAATAATAATAAATGCTAACATTGAAATTAAAAATCTTACTCCTCTACTCAAGGAAAGGTTTAAATAAGTGGGTCGGCTCGTAGTCTATTTGAACTCTTAGAAGAAGAAACAATTAAAACTGTGAACTTTCCAGCAAAATATGAATGTGTTTCCTCTCTTTTAATGGTAAAAGAGAAAAATAAATATATACTAGAAATGAAAGATGAATTCCAGAAAGCCATAAAAGTTATTTATGATTTTAGAAGAGAATGGAATTATCTGGGAAGGTACAATATCCCTACTTTTAGGGGAAATGAATGTTTTCTAGTGGGAGAATAAGCCTTCCAAGACCAATTGAAATCAACCCAACAAGACCTAGGATATCTTTCAACCATTAAAAAGGGACATATTTATGTGTCATTAGTAATAAAATCTTTATGCAAATATGTCAACGTATTAGCAATATTAGACAAACTGATCCAAGGCCTGCCTCCTGCATGTTACCAACTGAAGTCTTATTTGAATATGGTTATCTCAAATTTCAAGAAATTACCATGGTTTTCATCGGCTGAATGAGATCAAATTGATAAGGTAAATAATTGTCTAAATCTGCAGGTTATTTTAGCATGAACCACTGCAGCAACAGAGACGATTTCCCCACTAGTCCGTAGTTCAATACTTTGAAGAATGGGTGGAAGAAGATGTTGTCATGACAATTTTTCCTAACTCAAAGATTAAAAATGCAAAGGATCCACAAGGCATATCACCGACTGCCACATCTATGAAGCCAACTAAAGCAACCAAGCAATCCACCAAAAGAAAAAATGTCTCAAGAAGATAAATTTAATTTATTTAATTATTCAATTATTTTTACTTTAACGGAAGTTACTAAAAAACAATAAGTAAATCAATTTTGTGTAAATACTTATTCTTTTTTTAAAGAGATCTAATTGCACTTGCTACACTAACCTAATCTCATGCATTATAATTTTTAAATAGTACAGTTCATACATATGGCTATGTGTTATTTGTATCTGAACATTGATAAAAAAATCAGTGGCTTACTGTTATTGACTTGATCAATAATTTAAGCTATTTTTACAAAATATGGTTTTTTTTCCCTCAACATTATATTGTCTTAGTTATTTCAGATGAGGAAAATCTGTGTGATATAATCCAAGGTGCTTGATGCTTCAACTTAGTTGCAAGTTGTTATGTTAATTACTTTTGTAGCATTCGTCTTTATTAATGTCCTTTATGCGGTTATGTTAATTATGTTTGAATAACAATTAGATCGCTGAGATGATCAAGATATTTTTTCTCAACCTGTTAAGAGTTTAATTCCTGTCTGATATTATACCATCAAAGAATTTTAAATTCATTATTCTTATCTCTTATGTATACTTATGATCTGAACAACACATGATATTACACACTTCATTTTTCTGCCTCTCGTAAGCTACTAATTGTATAACATAACGAGAGTTAGTTTTCTCTTTCTGTTTAAAATTCCTTTCATTTGTTTTTATTTTCGAAATGTTTCTATTTACTTTAGGATATCCCATTTGTGTGATTTCCCTTTGATATTTATGCATAATTTGAGATCTTATGTGACAAACAAGTTTCTTACACCTATAATATTATAATTGTTGTCCACACATTATTAATAATATATTCAAAACATAATTATATAATAGAATATATTTCAGGTATATATACATGAAATACCTCTTGAGGCTATAGGAGACTAGCCAGTTAGCTTGAAGTAGGAAGACTTAGTCCTCAATGAATGAATTTTTCATTGTTTCTCAGTTGCGAGAACAATTAATAAACCAACATAGGGAAAACTATTAATTTATGGGAGTTTTGAAATCCTCTAAATTATTCACTAAAGGATCTCCCTTCAACCTCAATGTCTCTATGCGACTTTCCCACCAGGTCAAGGCATGGCCCTCTAATTTTAGACATGCAAATGAAATACTCTATTCTTCCTCTATGTGGTCAAAACCAAAATAAACTTATAACTACTATAACTAGTGATATAGTTTCAAAGCATCAATATCACCTTGATATGGCTTGATGTTGACCTTTGCTTCCATATTGAAAATGGATTGCGAATGGTTCGTGGTAGTTGAATTGGGTTGTTCCTTTTTAGGTTGTTTCTTAGATCCCCTCATTGTTTCTTCATGATCCCCTGATCTCCCCTTTGATCTGAAATTTTCATTAGAAACTACAATACCCCAAGCTTATTGGCCAGGGATTCCATGGGGATGCTCACATTATAGTTTGTATATGTGACTTTTGCTTCCAATTATGAAAACCTCTCCTCTATTGAATCTTGAGGGTTATTAACATATTCATTGACCATGGCTAGGGTTTTATGAATTATGGATTAACTGATTCATATTCGTTATAACTTATCTCAATTTTACTTTAGAATCCTTGTATTATAATAATATGATCCTTAAACTTCCATGGATATTCCAATGGATAGCTTGTCACAATAAATCTATTAAAATATATTATAAAATCCAAAATCTACGCTATGAGGGTTAATTCCTCCTTAGATTCCTGAATTCATTAATTTATGTTTATTGTGTATACATGAAAATTATAGTTATGTAGAAAAAAAGAAAAAATAGAACAACCATTCAAAAACAAAATATACGACCTAGGAAACCGTTTCGGTAGAAAACCCTTGAAGGTGAGGTTGCTCTTTTCTCTCTTTCTATGGATGCAAATATAGTGAGGCATGTGGCCCATGGGATGCTATACTATACAAACCATATTTTTTCTCTTTCTCTCTATCCACTCTTAGCTACTGTAATCATCTATGGAACAAAATGCACACAAATAGAATGAAACCCCATTTTTCTGCTAGTGGCCTAGTTATAACATAACCACATAGTCTACTAGTGGTTAATTTTGACTTCTTCAACTATAAACTAGAGTTACAATATGTAATCTACTAAATTATTTTTCATCATGATCATGTGGAAATCTCATTTTCCATGAATAGTGGGGGTTGATGTGCCATTCTCTCGAATTATGGCGATCAATTTTGATAGGTCAACTTATGGGAGGCATAAATTTCTCATATGATCTTCGATTGAGGTGATTATTGTTTTGCTAGAATAGTATCAATGTTTTGATTATGGAATATGTGTCCCTAGTAAGGTATGGACCACAAAAAGTGGTAATTTAAGTCCTCAAAATGGCTCTTGAAGGTCTTCACATGAAATTTTCCAAACTTGGATTGTTGATAAAATTGACCCTGTAAGTTGATTCCTTCAATATTTCCACTCTAAAAACATCAATATGGATGAAAAATAATATATTTATTCAGTATGGATCATTTAATAACTCTTCCTATAGATGATGTGACTCTTACTACACCATGGGTTGAATTGGATGGGTGATTAGTGGTCGAGTGATTGGAACAATTCTACCCCTAACAAATCTAACTCTAGAATCTATTTTCCTATTCGTACATTTATATTTGATCTAAAATATTCTCTCTCTTTGAACTAAGTCTTTTTGAAACTTCCCCAATAACAATGCCAAAAATGTCAAGAAATTTAATTGTCCTTTAAATTTCTTTTCATTTAGTTATTAATATAGATTCATAATCTTATAAAGCACATAGCTATTTATAACTAAATAAAATACCACAATAATCATTCAAATACTAAATTAACTACTACAAGAACCAATAAAATATATAATCGAAAGATTACATATTTTAATATCCCAATAATTTTTTAGTCATTCGTTGTGAATGCAAATATTTGTAAAAATAGTGAAGCAATTTCTCAAATTACAAATTAGATATTTTGTGTTCCTGTACTTCTAATAGGACACGAAATCACGTTGAAATTAGCATTTTGTAAATATGCATAAAACATAATTGCAATACTGAATTGAATAAATAATAAACTAGAGATTAAAATGAAAGCTACAAAATGAATTAAAGATCTAAATAGAAAAAAAATACACTTACGTAGTGGGACATATCGATCTAGTTCTTTGCTGCAGAAACACTACAGCACTAACCTAACTCAACATATATTCTTCTTAGGACTGAAAAATATCTATGATGCAAATTACCATTTTTATATTACATCAATTAAAAAAAATATATTGAGTATATCATGACTATTTCTTTGTTAGTGTAATCCATTAGTCTCTTACAATGTTTTACAAGCCTTATTATATAGCATACTAAGTTATTTATCATATTGTCAAACTTACAAATTACAAATCAAATTAAAATTACTAGACAACACAATCTAGATAAAGGAGTTGTTTTTAGTGCGACTTTTTGAAGTTTTAGGTGCCGGAATCCGGTGAAACATTTTGAGGTAAAATCTTGGTTTTTGTTATTCAAACTGGTTTTTTATTCTATATATGGATTCAACACCCTCAAAAACCTCTAGGGCACTTCGATTGTGCATAGTTAGCAATCAAACTTCTCTTTTCAATAAATTCCTGCCGAAATTTAGAGAAATTACACCATAAAAAGTCACCGCAAAAGCCTTCAAAAAGTCGCACTAAAGACTACTCGCTAGATAAATACGTTTTCAGTTAATTTTTCCTTTGTTAACGTTTTGAAAATTAGTTCAATAAATCCATGGATCAATATTTCCACATGATCCTCTGTTTGATATGATCGTATCTTTATTGATGTGTTTTCATGAACTCGAATTCCATTTTCATGAACTTAGATGGTAAGTGACCTCTTCCACATGTTCGATTTCTTCTATGATCTAGTTGTTCAACAAATGTCCTTATCCAACTCATTTGTGACTTGAACTAGCTCCTAGTTCTTTCTATAAATCATCACAACCATGTAGAATAGTGACTCTACCATGGCCTGAACTGCAAAATGTATAGAATTAAATATTCTTGTATTGTCTTATTTAAAATAATTCATTGTCAAAATTACTTATTCAAAGATTAAAAAGCATAAAAAATAAATAGTTTACCTCGAAAATTATTCTTTAATGTAGTATCTTATATTATATGGTATGTATTTTAAGCGAAATGGGGTGAAGATAAGGTATAAAACATGGTATAATATGAGTTATAGAAGGAAAAATCATGGCAAAAGCTTGATAAATATGTTGAAAGTGTGAACCTAACCATGCTTGATGGATGCTTAGAGACTTTTGAGGGTAGTTGTAATTCCAAAAACCACAATACTCTGAGAATTATCGGCTAGCCTGCATTGGAAGCCATGGAAAGGTAGTGACATAGCCTAAAAAACTATAGGGGCAGAGATGGGGGTGCACCATCTTGGTTTGTGCAAGTATGTGGGAAAATAAGATCCGGTAGGTTAGGGGGTTGTTGGAGTTGGTCTCTTGGCCTAGTACTTGTTTGGTAATACCTATGTGACCATAGTTGGATCTGGGTGAACATTTAACATGGTGGAGTCATAGCCCTAGCTTAGGAGTGACCCACTACTAAAATATTTAGATAAGTGAGGTCTATAGTTGGGTGGAACATCTAATATCTACATCTAGTTGGTGGATAATCTTAAAAGATGAATATCCTTATGTTACATGTGTTATTTATTATGCATACATATTTATTTATGTTAATTAATGTTTTTGGAATCTATGCTTCTGTGATCCATCATATAAATTGTAAAAAATCTTTTGGTAATAATCACATGCAATGGAACATTGTCGACGCGTTTCGAACCAACCAGTGTGGTTCATCATCAGGACTAGGTGAGAGATCAGATCAAGAATAGATATAAAGATGGCTAAACTAGCCGTTAGGAAAACAACTAGTTTGACTTTTTTTAAATTTATTTATTTATTTATCTATTTTTAAATATATATTATATTTTTTAATTAATAACAGCTAGTTTTATTTTTATTATTAAAATATTTGATTAATTTATTCAATTAATTAATGGATTAATTAACTATTTAATAAATATATATATATTTCATATTTTATTTAGTTGATTTAATTATTTACTTATAAATTTTATTTATTTATTCAAGCGCGAGGTCCAAATAAAAAATCAACAATGACCTTAAAAAAAAAAGAGAGAATGAAGAAATATCAAATAATAATAAAAAAATTATAAAACATTAAATATATATATATATATATATATATATATATATATATATATATATATATAATGAAAAATAAAAAATAAAAAATATAAGAGATAAAAATAAAATAAAATAAATAAAAAATTAAAGATAAATAGAAAAAAAAAAAAAAGCAATCATGAAAATAAGGCAGGTATCTAACACCTTCTGATGATCCAACCATCATCTCTATTGAGATTAATGGGTCTTTTTTCAATATATATATATATATATATATATATATATATATATATATATAATTTTTTTCTTTTTTTTCTTTTTTACTTCATTCGTTTCTTTCTCTTCTTCTTTTTTTTTAAGGTCATTGTTGATTTTTTATTTGGACCTCACGCTTAATAAATAAATAAAATTTATAATTAAATAATTAAATCAACTAAATAAAATATGAAATATATATATATATATATATATATATATATATATATATATATGTATATATATATATATATATATAGATAATTTTTTTCTTTTTTCTTTTTTTTATCATCTAGTTTCTTTCTTTCTTCTCTCTTTTTTTTTAAAAGGTCATTGTTGGGATTTTTTATTTGGACCCTACGCTTAATAAATAGCATTTATAATTAAATAATTAAATCAACTAAATAAAATATGAAATATATATATATATATATATATATATATAATGTATGTATATTAAATAATTAATTAATATGTTAATTAATCCATTAATTAATTGAATAAATTAATCAAATATTTTAATAACAAAAATAAAACTAGCCGTTATTAATTAAAAAATATAATATATATTTAAAAATAGATATATAAATAAATAAATTTGAAAAAAGTCAAACTGGTCGTTTTCCTAACGACTAGTTTAGCCATCTCTACATCTATTTAAACTTAATGTCCTGATCTGATCTCTCACCTAGTCCTGATGATGAACCATATTGGTCGATTCGAAACGCGTCGACAATGTTCCATTGCATGCGATTATTACCGAAAGATTTTTTACAATTTAATCAATGTTGTTAACTAAATGAGAAGTGGCACATATTCCTTGTATATGCTATCCATTATGCATTGTTTTACATGTTATTTTGACTTTTCTAATTACATTAAATGTTGCACATGATTGTTTTATAACAATAAAGTAATCTATTTGGTCAATGAGTAGTCTATAGGTGATAGATCCAGTGTACAATCAAAGAACAAGTTAAATTCAATTGAGTATCTAGGACAAATTTTCAACTAGAAATATGATTAAGGAAGAAAATTTTGGTATTTTGGTGCAACCAGAGGAAGAATCAAGTTTCAGGGGTAGCTTGTACCCTCGATGATGGATAGAGTGTGACATGTACTCTACATGCTCATTTGTATGTTATTACTATAAATGCATTGATCTAATATAATTAAGCATAGTACTAAATTTGAAATTACATATTAAATGCATGGTATCCCAATTGTTTTATAAACAATTTGATCTTATATTTATATTTTTCTAAAGTTCTTATTTGAACTAGGCATAGGCATTATACATAAATTATTTAATGGTGTGGCCTTGGTAGGCCCATGAGAGGAGATGAAATATAGGCCTTCGCACTTATGCATAGCCTACATGTTTTATCTAAAATATGTTTACTTTCTCAACATTATGAGGAGACCACAGACATTAAAGGGAACACAGATTTTTTATTCGATTGATTCATTTAAGAAATTAGGGATATTAACTATTTGAGGCTGATCCGTACACGTGGTATAAATACACTTAGGAAGATGTTTATTTCATTGCTATATGATCTAGGACGGTAAGAGTTCCTCAGTTCCCCAATTTGCTATAGGGGGTTCCTCACACACAATATGAAGCATAATAGTGTCAAGGTAGCTATGGTGAGTGACTTCCTAGTTGCTAGTGAAACTATGCATTATTTAATTTTGATGTGAGGATGTATGAGCTGTTTTCCTTATCCTTAGTGCATTTACCAACGACAATAATAATATGAAGTACCACAATTTAGCTCCTTTTCATCATGTGGGCATGATTATTGATCATGGAAGACTTTACAAGTGATCAAGTATTTTATTAAGGGACTTTTATAATGATCTATATTTTGCTCTAAGGGACTTTTATAATGATCTATATTTTGCTCATTTATATGGAATTATGGGGATATTAGTCTCCTAATATGCAGCAAAGCCTTTTCTTTATTTTCAAGTGGTTTACAACAATTCAACTTACATTCAATCGCCTTGTTGGATATCCATTCACCACCCCACGTATGCTTGCATGGAGTAAGATGTTTCCCAAAGAGGGGATAGGGTTGTATTGAGTTGGGTAGTGGAGTATGTAGCATATGATATTTTGGGCAGTTAGGATGATCTTATCCTCCACCTTATATAGTATCCTTATGTAGGAATATACTAATAGGTAGTATAATCACATATATCCCATAGATGAACCCATATAAGAGAGGGATAATATAGTCATGTTAGTTTTATTCGTGATAAAATATTTTTTTATCATATTTAATGTGCATGTTATTAATTATATTTTTATACATAATCATATAAGTGATCATTAAATACTTTGTATATGTAAAATTAATTGGGGATGGTATGTCTCTACATAAGAGGATGTCAGCGTGGTCCATGTTGATAATTTTGCATCAATGCACTAGCATATACCTTAATGTACTTGATTAGAACTATTGATATTCAAATTATAGATTTTTTTATGATATTTATAAATTTTTATCGGCTTGGAATCACACAAATTAGAAACAAAGATGTCATTGGACATCGAGAGCATCAACATCTCCTTAAGAACATTCCCTAAGAATTAGTATGGCTATTATATCATATATTTGGGGTCCTTGATGTATTGATTGACTCCTATGATAAACATTAAACAATGAGACATGCTCATGATCATGTTGTTGACGCTCCTATTGATTCATATTATTGTCTTCTCATTGTTGCTATGGATCTTGATGCTTATTACGCTACTCCTACTCTTGTTGTTACTCCTTGTCTTAGATGCTTATGCTCATGATGATGCTTCTTCTCCTTATGTGTGGTGATATTGATGTGATAGGTGCTACTACTAAGGCTGAAGGTACGGATGATGGTGTTGTTATCAACACATTTATCATTAATTTTATGACTATAATTAACCATTTTATCTTTATTAACATTGAAGTCTATAACACTAATATTAATGAGAACTAGAGTGATTAACAAATGTGTATATAAAATTACATTTGAAAAATAAATATATTATTTTTTTCCTATTTCTTATAATGAATATGGTTTATTAATGTAGTTTATGCCATTATGCATATATAATTTAATGTTTGCTTCCTATTTTTTTTTTTGGTTAAATATATGTTGGTTTGAAATCAATATTAAAATGAAGTTTGTCAAACTTAACTAATTACCCATTTATTGAATTTGTACATATTATGTTACATCTTATATACAAATTATTGTATTATTAGTATATTTATATTAATTAAGTATAATAACTTGACATGAATTAATTAATTAATTTTCATATATTTTTCATAATAATTAATTAATTATGAACAATGTTGTGAATAAAATAATTACTAATCATGAATAATAGTCCATTAAAATTGACATTAAAATTTTACACACACTATTATATTTATAACATAAATTAATTAATTATATAAAATTATAGCTAACAACATTATATTAATAATCATTACTATATAATTATTATATAATTAAATAATTATGTTATAATTTTATATAATAAATAATTAATTAATTTTGAGAAATTTTTATGGTAAAAACGCATTGACGCTAACAGATGTCAATGTGATATTACCAAAAAAAATTCTTTAAACTCTATGAATCATAAAATAATTAATTATTAATATAATTTTAAAAAAAAAATTATAAATATATAATAGTATAAAAAGTAAATGTCTTTAAGGTCTAACATAACCCCACATTTATATTATGTTTCCATTCTTGTAAATCCACACTTTTTCCATGAATTTGTGGGAGAAATTGATATGGTAGTTGGTCAAAGGGTTTGGTGATGCCATCTGCGCACTGTAGCAAGCTTTGGTGGAGGGCAAGGCCCTTCTAGCAGAGCTCCTGAAACGTGGGTCAGCTCTGGCCAATCACATGAGACAAACAGGGGCCAATGGGGCCCCTTCTTACAAACAAATCATAATGGATAAAGGAAAAGGCCCAAGTGAAGGGGGGCAGATTGTTGGTTCAAAAACTACAAGAAAATATGAGGTGGGTAAGAAGAAGAGGACGAGCGGGATGACCAAGGAGGCACAGGGTCAGAAGCGGTCAAATGGAATCAAGATAATGGAAGGTAAAGACAAAGAAAGCCCCAATCCCGAGCAAGAATCTCTTGGGACGGAAGAAGGGACGAAAGACATTATAGAAAACCAAGCCCAGCCCCAAGACGGCTTGGATCCGTCAGGATCTGCCATAGAAAGCAAAAAACAGGGGGAAAACGGCCGCTGTAAACCGAAAACCTCAGAAACTCCTCAAGTCATCATTACATATCTAGAAATGCAAGAATATAGTGACCATATGTCAATACATGCATTGATTTGAAAATTTATCGGCTTTTGGCCAATAGAAAAATCCATGTGCCTTTGGATAAAACAACAATGGAAACCTAAAGGCGATGTCCGACTCCATCTTGGAGCTAAGGGTTTCTTTACAGTTGTTTTTGTGAACCTGGAAGACAGAGACCGTATCTTTGATCGGGGACCCTATTTCTATGCCTCGGCAGGTTTATATATGAGGCCATGGAAACCCAACTTCGCCCCAGAACAAGAAACTTGTACTCATGTGCCTATATGGATCTGCCTCTTCTCTCTCCCTATTGACTATTGGAGGCCTTCGGTGCTTTAACAGATTGGTAATAAGTTGGGGAAGTTTGTTCAAGCCTCGGAGGCCACCTTGCAAAAAATGTATACCTCCTGTGCGCGAATATGTGTGGAAATGGATGTTTCAGGGGCCTTGCATGAAGGACAGTCGCTGGAATTTAGGGATGAAGTCTTCTTTCAGGCCATTAACTATGAGCAGATCCCCTTTCGATGTCACAGATGTCACGAACATGGACACCTGTTCAGGGAATGCCTTCTGAATAAGCAAACATAAAAGAGTAAGCAAGGAGCGGCTAAGGATCAGGAAGTTTTTCTCGTCCAAGTGGGAGACAAAGAGCAAATCGAAGAAACCAGCCTAAAACAGGGATATCAACAAAGAGCACTGGCAATGCTTTTGAAGTTTTGGGATCTAATAATGACACAGCAGAAGACTCCCAACAGTCGAACTCTGTACCGGATATTTTGGGAACTCCAAAGCAGGGAACCCTAGCCCCTAACAGGAATACTCTGGAAGAAACCCTAGAAGGCACCAGTTGTGATGAAGATGTCAAGGGAGATGCGGAAATGTCAATAAGTGAAGCAAGTATGAAATACTTAGAGCTAATGGATATCCTGGAATGAGAAGGTATGGACCTTAACACTATGGTGTAAAAATGGAAGCAAAGAGGATTGGAACACATCCCGGTAGAATAAATGGAAAGGGTCAATTTCCTCTTTCTGGCTCAATAAGAGGCAGAGACTAAGGGACAGAAAAGAGGGCACGGAGCGGCAAAGAGTCTGGGAATCAAATTCCAAGGACTGCATTAGATGAACCAAAAGGCCAAACATAGGCGCAAGAGGGGAAGATGAACCAACAATGAAGCCCTCCAGGAATTAGGACAAATTCTCCTAAATTCAGGTAAGATGAAAGCCCTTGAGGCTTTCACCTCCTCTTCTAAACTTATTTTGTTTATCGTGAAGATATTATCATGGAATGCTAGAGGGCTAAACAGCCAACGTAAACAAAGACTTCTAAAGAAAAAAGTTAGAAATGAAAACCCAGATATGATCTTCCTATAAGAAACTAAATGTTCGAGTAAAAAGATGCAAGAGATAAGCAGGAAAATTGGGAGAAGAATGAACTATCTAGAGGTAGAGGGAAATGGGATGGAAGGAGGACTGGAAACCTTTTGGAACCCCCACTCTTTTCATCTGGTTAATGCAAAAGCAACAAGATCTTATGTGTCCTTGGAGATGCAAATTATAGGAGAGCCTAGTACATATTTATGTACTAATTTGTATGGACCCCAAATATTAGAAGATAAGCTACTTCTTTTGGACTACCTCTCAAATCTACAACTTAGACACTCTGGTGTTAAAGGGATCTACGAGGGGGATTTTAATATCATTACCTCGTTAGGAGAAAAGAAAGGGGGATTGAGGAGGCTTAACCGAGATGAAGAGGCTCTTAGTCACTTCATTAGGTCCTCCAGGTTAATCGATATTCTCCCTAAGAGCGAGCTGTATACCTGGAATACAAGAGGGGAGGGGACATGCAGATTACTTTGAGACTCAACCGCTTCCTCATAACAGAAGACATCCTCCTAAAGGGAGTGACAGTGGCGATAGATATCATTGCAAGTGGGGTCTCCGACTACTGGCCTATCACCCTAGATGCTGCCATCTTGGAAACTCCAAATAACAGGCCCTTCAGGTTTGAAATATTATTGCTAGACCACCCTGATTTCAAATCAAAAATCAAACAATGGTGGCAAGAACCCCTTATGATTAGAGGTACGAAGATATTCTCTCTTCAAGAAAAGTTGAAACATATCAAAGCCCGACTTCGCACCTGGAACCATGAGGTGTTTGGAAACATATTCAAGGAGAAGATAGTCTTGGAAGAACAAATGGAAAGGATGCATAAGGACTAGATAAATGAGGGAATCTCCCCGGACTCAGTTCATGTTGAGCAGGACCTCATGAAACAATGGGTTGAAAGGTGTTTACAGGAGGAGATCCTGTGGAAACAGAAATCTCGGGTCCAATGCTTAAGGAAGGGGAGAAGAATACTAAATTTTTCCACAAATCAGCCATAGACTAGAGACGCACTAATAAGATCATCCATTTAAAATATGTACAAGGAAACTCTTATGAATCACATAAGGATATCTCTACCCTCCTGGTCAACCACTTTTCTAAAATAGCCACAGAACCAGATACGAACAGGCAAGGGGCCATCCGGGAAGTGGTTGCCTCCATCCCAATGATTTTATCAGAGGACCACAATCTGAATCTGGACTGCCCTGCAGATCTTCTCGAAGTGGAAGAATCGGTTCAAGAGATGCCTAATGGTAAGTCGCCTGGCCCGGATGGATTTACTATTGATTTTTTTAAAGCTTGTTGGGACACTATGCAGAATGAGATTTGGGAAGTGGTTGAAGATTCTCGTAAAACATCCTCCACCCTGAAATCCCTCAATTCTACTTTATTGCCTTGATTCCCAAGGAAGAGGCGGCTTGCACTCCGGTAAAATTCTACCCCATAGCCCTTTGCAATGTTCTCTATAAAATCATCTCTAAGGTGATGGCTAATAGATTGAAGCAAGTCCTCCCATTGATTATTTCAGAGGAGCAATTGGGCTTTGTTGAAGGTAGACAGATAATGGACAACATCCTTCTGGCGCATGAGATGATTCACTCCCTTTAGTCCCAGAAAAAAGCTGGCATGATTATCCAACTTGATTTGTCAAAAGCTTATGATAAAGTAAGTTGGAAGTACTTGGAGGCTGTCTTGGAAGCTTTTGGGTTTGGCCAACGTTGGATTAACTGGTGATGGCTATGGTTAAGTCCCCGAGTCTCTCTATCTTGGTTAATGGCGCCCCTGCTAACCCCTTCACTCCCTCCAAGGGGATCCGGCAAGGTGATCCGATATCTCCTTTCTTTTTGTCATTCTCATGGAGGGCCTAAGCCGAATTATTAAAACTGCAAAAGTGAAATCTAACATTGTGGGACTTCAACCTCTTCAAAATAGCCCAGCTACTACCCATCAACAATTTGTGGATGACACGATGCTCCATGGCATTCCTACTATTCAAGAGGCTCGAGGATTCAAAGCAATTCTTAACCTCTTTGGTCAAGCTTCGGGTATGGACCTGAACATCGACAAATCTACGGTTTTCTTCTTTAATACTCATGTGGATATTCAGAGGAACCTCACGGCCATCCTTGGCTTCAAAAGGAAGAGTCTCCCATCCAAATACGTAGGGATTCCCTTAATGGACAAACCTTGGCAGAAATTTCATTGGGAAAAACTGCTCTCCTCCCTCGAAGAACGCAGAAGGTATTGGATGAACATAGCCCTAATTTTTGTTAGAAGGTTGATCATGACGAAGGCGGTGCTGCAATTTATCCCACAATACATGTTGTCCATTCTTCCAGTGCCTAAGGGAGTCCTCGAAAAAATTAGGGATATTCAATGGAATTTCCTGTGATCTGGTAAAGCTAAAAGAAAGAAGTGGGCCCTGGTGGCATGGAAAAAGATCTGTAAACCTAAGATCCTGGGAAGTCTAGGGCTACAGGCCCCAGAAACTGTTAACAGAGCTTGTTGAGCCAAGCTCTGGTGGAGATGGCTTAAGGAACACACTACTCCTTTGGTGATGCTCTGGAAGGCCAAGTATACAGAGGATTGGCGCCCCCCCAGACTTAGTCAGAATGTCAAGGATGATCACCGGATCCCCTATTTAGAACTTAGCATGGGCTAATAGAAATATCATCCAAGACCACTGCTTCTGGGAAACCCGAAATGGCAGAACGACTTTCTTCTGGGAAGATGCCTGGCAACAATTACCAAAGCTGGAAATTCTAGAGTATCTTCTGATCCAACAAATTTTTCTAAGGCTTGGAAAAAAAAAAGGTTCACCACTACTGGGCCAACGATCACTTGGACCCTCAGTGGCGCCATTGGGCTCTAGACCTCCCCTCCCAGGATGTCCGAGTGGAGAACCTATTTCTTTCTCTGCGTCCTTGGGTGGACAAAAGAAGAGTGTGTCGCTCACAGGAGGAGGATTAGCTCCGGTGGGGAAAGATGGAAGGAGGTACCTTTAACCTCAAAGAGGTGAGGCACTACCTAGAACAGAGGGATTTAGAAGAAAAATTCCACTGGCATAACAATGTTTGGGATTCCATATACTGGCCTAAGATCAAAACCTTCTTGTGGCTCCTCATGCAACGAAAAATTCTCACCTGGGATAATTTACGCAGGAAAGGATTCATTTGCCCGTCGAGTTGTTTTCTATGTGGGGCGGAGGAGGAAAAAATGAACCACCTCTTGAACTCTTGCGAGTGGGCCAACAACTTATGGGATTGGTTGGCGGAGATTTTCCGGAAAACTGACAAAAGCAGAGACTCTATCCAAGAAGGCATTGCTAGGTGGAGGACTAAGTTTACTGAACATGAAACTATAAACCTTCTATGGCATCTTGGTCCCAGTTTTATCGTTTGGTCGGTTTGGAAGGAAAGGAACAGGAGAATTTTCCAATATGAGGTACGCCAACTTGACCAAATTAAAATTGAAATCATGAAGAACATGAGGGAAACAGTCCTTACTAAGGTCAAAGGGGATCATAGTGACAAGCCTTCGGCAAACGAGCAGCATATTATGAACCTATTTGGGATTGATGGCGCAACAGGCTCCAGTCTTCCTTTGTGCCAACCGCAGCCTCCACCGTCTCTTCTGACTTGGCAGCTCCCTCACCCAGGTTATTGTAAGCTGAATTTTGACGGTGCTTCGCGTGGAAACCTAGGTTTGGTTGGTTTTGGAGGAGTTATCAGAGATGACAAAGGAGAGATTAAGCATATCTACAACAGCCCGTTAGGTGAAGCTACAAATAATGAGGTGGAATTTGCGGCACTGGAACAAGGCCTGCGAACCTTGGTCTGGTTGAAGAATGGAAATGTTATTATGGAAGGGGACTCACTGTTAGCAATTAACGTGGCTAAACGACTACAGAATGGGTCGAAGCCCAGCAGGGTTACCAAACACAGGTGTCTCTCACAAGTCACTACTCCCATCTCCACCCAAATCTCCACTCTCAATGGTGTAGTGTTTCAGGCCATTAGGCGCTCAACAAATTCTATGGTGGATGTCCTTGCTAATCATGCGGTGGACAACCCAGAGATTATCCTTGACACTTGTTGGCAGAACATGCCACTTGATAATTTGGGAGAGGAGTGCGAACATATTTTCGTAAAGGACCTGGCTATATCGTCAGGTGGTGTGGACAGGTCACACAAAATTTCTCATTAATGTTAGATGAGATCCAGCAGGAATTGTAACTCAAGGCAGTGGTATCGAAGCCCAATGTCCTTTGGTTTGTGTGGTAAAGTGCAGGATATTTATCATACTGATAAGGGACAATACACCAGGTCCAATAAATTTAAGATGTGGCATAATCAAATTATGAGAAAGAGTGACAACCATTACGAGATAGATCAAAATGATAGGAGAAATATCCCTCACCTGCCCGTTGAACAACTTGTCAGATGAAAGGAAGGGAAAGGGTTGTCGTTTAATTCTAAAAATCCACGTAACGGTATGCAGATTATAAATACTGCATTAGGGAGCAGCAGAGAGACCATTGTTTTTGTGCGGACCATCCTAGATCTCGCACCCAAAGATCTTGAGTTGATTCTTGGCTTTAGTGAGCTGGGTGAGAAAGGGTAGAATTGCTAAATGGCTAAGCATATCCTCTGGAGCTCCAAGGTTGCCCATGAGTTGTAGGAGGCAGAGGAAGGTTTCAAAAATTATGTCTCCCATAAGGGTAAACATAAAATTGAGATCCTGCAAGTTGAAGTGGACAATGCTAGCGAAAGAGTGGAAGATAGGGACATTCGGGAAGAGGTGGATTGGATAACAGACCCTGCACTTCGACCACCAGGTCTACCTAGTTTTTGCGAACCCAGAGCATGGCTTGGAAAATGAAAACTATGTTGGCCAAGGCGCTGAACATGCAAGAGGCGGCTCATAGGGATGCTTACTAGGTTAGCACCCTCGCATCTACAAAAAATTCGGCTAGGCTGGATAGCTTGGAAGTCACTCTGAAATCCCTGGTAGAAGAGATGAAATCTCAGTCAAAGCATCTCGAGGGGTTCGTCAGGCTCTTCGAGATCTATCTGAAGCATGTGTTGAACATTTTGATCCAGCTGCCTGAGGAGAACAACAGGATCACCATCATCTGTCACTTCAAGCCTCGCAGTACACCTAATCGCGTGGACACTGCCGGCCCAAGTGTTGGAGGTGATTCTGCAGAGCAGAATAGAAACATTAAGGATTAATGCCCTGGTTGTTAGTCCTTCTTAGTATTGCCCATGGGTGTAGCTGGTTTATGTTTATGTTGTTTAATCCTGTAAGGAAACCTGGTAAGGTTGGCCAGTTTCCTATTTTCATCATTCTGGGAAGAGGACAAGCTTTTGTAATCCGCTACAGTATGGCTCCTGGCCTGCGAAGGCTTAGTTATAGGCTCTATCTATGTCTGTTGAAGTTTTTCTATGGTAGGCCTTGCCCTTTGCTTTTGTTCTGGGACAGACAAGCCCTTTTTATAAAATTATGTACTCCATTTTCGTTTTAATACAATTGCTGATTTACAAAAAAAGAAAAAAAAGAAAAAATCCCACACTTTTTCACACATTACATTTTATAGAATTTTTTTAAAAAGAAACTACAAAATAAAAAGAAATTTTTACGTCTTTTCATCATTAAAATTTATGTAAAATATAATTTCTGATAAAATAAAAGAGATTAAAAAAAATATTATTAAAGAATATAATTTCAAATATTTGAAAGTATATATTACAATCTAATTTAAAATTGAAAATTCTCGAGAACAAAATATTTTATTACAAAATGACCCTCAATCTCAAGTTTGATCTTCCTTTTTATTATAATTATTGTAATAAAGGAAAAAAAATCATCACAATGCTATGGACTAATTTGAAAGCCCCTCAATCCTTTAAATTAAAGGATATCTAAATGAATAGTTTATAAATTATAAATTTATTAAGGTTTTATAACCAAGGTGGCAAGTTATGCAATTTTCACCTTCAGAAGCTTAAGTATGCTTGAGAAAAAAGAATTTGGGATGGTTATTTCTTAGGAATTCTTAATTATTATTATTATAAATTATGAGGATTATTAGTGTTTTAATTTCACTTTTTCATTCTTATCACTGTCATTTGAATATTATATGAACTATTCAAGAAATTTGACCATATATTTAATGTTCATAGACATGGTCATGCATTAATCACTTAATCAGTTTAAGTAATCCAAAAAATGATTTTTCATATCTTACACTATGGAAGCTCATTAATTACTGGAAAGTCAAAAAAAATTATATTTAAATAATTCGTAAAGAACAATACTCCCTAAAGTTTTAAAAACAAAAAATCTAACTAAATAAATGTGGTAAAAAAAATCTTCGATTAAGCAACTTCCTGAAAACTCGAATACAAACCCTTATACTAAGAAGACATAAATCATGCCTTGTTGAATTCTTCTACATAGATAATCTCAACCTTAAAATCTCATTTCTTTAGATGGGTTTATAGTGATATTTCCATCATATTCTTTTTTTATAAAATCCCATATCAATAGAAACAAACTAAATTAAAATGCTTTAATATGAATCTAAATTGACATCGAAATAAAATTCTAATTAAATAACATTATAGTTTTAATTTCTTGTTTTTTTTGGTTCACTCTCTTTTTTATATAGGTTCTAAAATCTAAGCTAATCTAAAGGTTGTTAAAAGAAATAACCATTAGATTAACATTTTCATTTTTATTTTTATTTTAAAATAATTTCATTTTGTGTAAAGAGATATTTTTATGGTATGATATGGTATGATAGAGATAATGATAGAGTTAAGTTATATCAAAGTTAAAATAAAATATGAAATTAATAATTATATTTATAATTATAATTAATAATTAAACCAAATAGCGAGATGAATTGAATTTTTTTCACTTTAAAAGAGGTTTTGTCTCTCAAGAGATTCGATTCCTCTCGGTATTCGGTAGATTTGGAGTTAAGACAGATCTAGGCTAGTTATAGAAAATGATTTGACATAGGGTGAATGCATGAAGATGGGTTACACTTTTGGGCCAAATGTGCTGATGAAATTTCAAATTTTTTCTCTTTTATAGAATTGAAGCCCTCAAAATTCATTTAAGTATTGTGAATTTTGATTCGGAGTAAAAGGACAATTTGTGGAGAATTATGTTGTTGTCCTAATGATATTTTTTGTAAAAAATTTTAGTGCTATATAATCTGTCAATTTTCCATTAAATGAAATGCTTGTCCTTGCACATTTTCACATGTCTTAAAAGGTATGTGTGTGTTCCTGTAGCATAACTTAGTCATATATATATATATATATATATACACTCAAAGAAATAAGTTTTTGATATTAAAAAAATATATTTTTTATTCTTATTCGAAGTTGAAAAAGTAATATTCAATTGCATTTTGCAAAGTAATATCTTACATGTGTTTGCATAAGATATTTTTCAACTATTTAAATAAATTGAAAAACCAAGAGTGCATTTTGAAGAGGACTTGTAAATGAAGATAGTTGTATTTTTTGAAATTTTTTCGTTCTGTATATTTTATATTATTGATTTTTTATTTAGCCCTCTTGAAACCATTCAAAACAAATTCAAGAATTACGTTTAAAAGAAATTTGATGAAAAATATAATATGAATGTGCAAGTGTCAAAATCATATGCCATTGGATAAATAATTATTTTAGTGATTCAACATGATCAACTCCACCACTTAAGGACAAATCTGCCATAAATATGTGAGTGTACAAAATAGTGTTGCTGAGAAATTTGTAGAAGGGGAGGTAAAACTCTATTTTTAAGGCCCTCAGCAACTCGCTTGAGTGCTTAAAATGTTTGATTGAGTGTTTGAGATAAAATTTCAAATAAATCAATTGAGTGTTTAAGAAACCATCGTTTGAGCCCTTAATGTGGTTAAATCGAGGCTCGATCTAGCTGTAAGGGTTAATCTAGCCTATGGTTCGATCTAGCTTCAAGGCTAGATCTAGCCTATATAGATCAATTTAGATTTTGAGGCTTGATCTATCATTAAGGATCAATCAAGCCCATAGCTCGATTGAGCTCCTAGATAACCTTGGGTAACATAGGAGCTTGATCGTAGGTTTTTTTTAATGTTCGATCGAGCTATATTTAATCCCTCAAACAAATCAATTGAGGGCTCAAAGATTGATCTATCGAGTGCTTCAAATGACTCGATCCAGATGTTGTTTTTCACTCAAAACTCGTCTTCTCTTGATAAAAAGTGTAACCCAACTTCATTCATAGACCCAATAAAATAAAATAAATATATTTAATTTAATTACATTTTCAAATTAATTAATGTAAATTTTACAAAATTAGTTGGCTAATATTATGTATAGTTCATATCATGTATGGATTGTGAAAAAATCATAAATAAGAAAATGGAAATAAAAATATAATTAATTATATACCCCAAGGAGGGTACCCTAGATGGTGAGAAAACTCCATTACCTGAAATAAGAGTGGATAAATTAATGAAGGGCGGTGGACCTTCCACCAAATGGGCCTATGCATGGATGGTAGCACACCTGCAATTGGGCAATAATCTTATTGGTGCATGGGAGAGGATGGAGGCAAGGTTTATGGATGCGTGGGAGTTTGGAGAAGGACAAACAACCTTGCGCATAGACTTGAGAAGTCAACAAATGACCATCATGAATGAACAAGGGAGGAGTATGGTGTATGTTGATATTGGTTGGGTGAAGGATGATGACAAAAAGTGACCTACAACTTATATAACAACTCAAAGACCTTAATTTGTGCAAATTTTGTGGGTAGTTATTATCCTCTGTGGACTTATCATTCCTAGGAAAGGAAGGGTTAGGAAATAGGGGAATCAATGTCAGTTGGGGGATGGATATATTTTTTCATTTAGGGTTCCTAGATGTTCTCAGTTGGAAGTTGGTCATCCTAGAACACATCATGGTAGGGGCTCTGCTACCACAAAGAAAGATTTTTAGGTTTGCTATTTTCCTCGTTTCCATCTTGAATTTTTTTGCAATTGTATATTTTATGATACCAATTTTAACTAGGAATATTAGTTTCATAGCATTTTGGTTTTATGTACCCTCTTTGTGGCTTGTCAATTTTGGTTGAGATTCATTACATGGGGTTCTAAGTTGGTTTTCAAGCCTCCGTGCAATCTTTTTTTACATCTAGACTCCCATTTTAGACCTGCATCTTCCTATTTTTTCTTTGGTTTCTCTTCCTAGGTTTACATTTCCTTTAGAGGGTCCCTTTTTGTAGTTTCCCTCTCCACATTGTGTCACTTCCTTCTCTGTGTTGTTCTATATCCTACTCTCCACTCTAGTGTCTCCTCTCTCGTGGTGGTTTTTAGTAATTGGTATGGCCTTATGCTAGGCATTTCCCTTCATCCCGCCATCACAGAGGGAGAAGAGGTTGATTGGGTCCTTCCCTATCCTCTAACTCCCCTCATCCTATTGTGGATCAAACCCGCTCAGCTACCTGTTCCATAGTGGATAGATAATGAAGCTTTATCCCTACAGTAGTACATAGAGCCATTTCTAAAGTGGAAGACATGTATGAGAGGGTGGAAGATTTATTCCTGACAGGCATGTGGAAAGATAAACCAAAGATTAGATTCTCAATGTAGGAAGCTCTACCAGGGCTCATTCCTCATCCTATATTTAGAAAATCAACCTATATTGGCACATGAAAACACTAATTGAAAAAGTTCTTACTAACATAGCTAACACACAATAGGAGTTGATCATTTAAATGGCTAAAATAATGGAGAAGATTGATAAGATTGATCAGAAAATCAAAAGGCTTGCAAAGGCATTGGAAAATTATGATATTTTCCCCTCTGAAAATGATATTGAACAACAACTTCCTTTCTAGGTGGATTCTCCTCTTGAAGTATGATCAAGCGAGCTTGTTATTTGACGAGAAGTAAATCTCAGGGAACGGTTATGTTTACGTTTATCGGTTTACATTTCCCATTAGTTCATAGTTTTAATTTCAGTCTGAAAAATAATATGGTTATCCAAAACACCTTTAATAGGAAAATTTTAATTTTTTTCATCTAAAGAAATCGCACCTGGATAAACTCTTAGGCATACATAGTTGTTCCCGAAATTGGACCAAAAAACCTATAGAAACCAAACCTACCCACGTAATCATTGGACCACAACAACAAAACTAGGAAAATTTTAAACTTATGTTATTAATTTATTTTTACAAATAACAAAATAGTAACTAAAATATTTTTCATATATATTTATTTAATTGTAATATAAAAAACCTTACTTGAAATTTTTTTTTTATAATTAAATAAAATAGAAATCAATTTATTAAATAGTTTTTGTTAAAAAAAAATTATAATATTATTTTTTAATATTTAACTTAATTAACCAGATTATAATTTAAAATTAAGGTGTGAAATAATTAAAAGATAGTGGATAAATCCATATTGAACCATGACATCCTCGATTTTCCATCATGTTGTTTTTCTTCCTCATTGACCACGATAACAATGTTGTTCTCTAATATCATGCTTAATGTGCATCCCCAACCCTTATACGACACATCTGTATACAAACAAATATATACTTGGTCATAGTGATTTGGCATATATATTTTTCATTTTATCTCATATTTTTCTACACATATTTTCCTTTACATTAATACATGGTTAAAGATATCCCACTACTTGCATCTAGAAATATCTCATAAATATCGCATTGGAAAGGGGAGAAGTTCATTTACATGATATTCCATATCTTTTCAATATAATGTGATATTTCCTTCATTAATTAAGTTTTGAACAAAGGGTCTAACGTAACTAGTTTAGTTGAAGTCCATTTTTAATTGTTACATAAAGAAATATGTCCACGTGTTCATGGTTATGGAAGTAACACATGTTATAAATACAACTTACAATTTAAATGGAAGAATTCACTAAAATCATTAAAATATATCATTGCACCCAATTTTATTAAGTATACATTTTATTGACTATGTGGTATCACTGAAGACAAATCATACCACCCAATTATGAGGATAAACGAGAAAAGAGTTTTTTTTCTTTATCGTTGTTTTAATAAAAAAAAAATATGTACTTTTATTTATAAGGCTTACTTCAGTATATTCTTATGCATTCTTGTGGCACACATCCCTTCGAGTGTTCTTCATGTGTTTATACAAAATCCCAATTGTTAGGATAAATGAGAGATGGGGATTTTTTTTTTCTTTCTTTGCTCTTTTATTTTAATTTTTAATAAAAAAAAAGAGAGTATATAATTTCTATTTATAAGGCTTACATCAACATATGCTTATGCATTCTTGTCCCACACATACCTCTCAAGTGTTTTTCATGTGTTTATACAAAACGTGTTGCAGTTGTTATACACAACTGTCATGTACATAAATTTAGGCTTACATTAGTATTATGATTTGAAAAAAAAATGACAAAAATCTTATCCTTGAAACAATCTAGAAAACAAGAGATGCCTTCCAAGATAGTTATTAAAAAAATATACATATGGTTGATCTATAACTTGAGAATTAAAAATATTAAAATATTCAAGAAACTCCAACATATGGTTTCTTAATCGTCATTTTAGCAAAAAGTAAGTGACCCCATTATTTAATCAAGCCCAAGGGTCAAAAAGGGATTTTGTTTTGTGACATTCTTTAGTCTCATATATTTCTCAGCATGAGCCTCTGTTCAAATCCATTCTAATTTTTGAGTGTCGATCTATCTCTTTGTTTCGATGCTTGCATATGTGGTCAAAGGAAATATGTGAGAAAAATGATTTTTTTATTTTTTTTTAATTTCCAAGAGAGGAAAAAGGGTGAATTTTCCGAGAGTTGCTTTCTTTTGCATCTATTTTATAAGCACTTGAGAATCACTAGAAATATGAAGAGATCTGACATTCTTAGATATTACTAGAAGAATAATAATATATAGAGCAAAAAGTTCAACATGGTTGTTTGTAGTTAGCCCAATATTGGCTCAGAAAGAGAGAGAATGTGAGCATTATAGATGAAGAACACCTCGTGCACCTCTAATTGAGGGAAAGCTCTGAGCAATGGCATTGAAAAATTCCTAGGGAGTGTCAGTTTGCATGACAACAAGATCTAGAGGAGAGAAGTGGCTAATTGATGTAAATGAAGAGGATAATGAGAGAATTATCAGGCTTTGTGAAGAAACTTTAGTGGAATTTGGTATTCTATTCTCAAAAATAGTAACATTCATTTCAAGCTAGATTCCCCAACTAGAACATAGAGTGATTCCCTTGAGGTTGTCTAGAAGGTGGTGAGTGCCAAGGTTTTGGGGAGAGATTGATGTTTTTAGGTTCCCAATCAAATGCTTGAGGGAAATAGCTTTTAATGTATATCCATACTTATTTGGTAAAGGGGGAACTTTTGAAGAGATGATTTATGAATTCAACATCGGTTTTGTATAGAAGGCATGTGTTGGGACCTGAAAAGACCTCCTTTGGAGAATATCCTAGGTAAGAACCTTCCCCTTTAACATGAGCCATATGAACAATTTTTTTTTTGGAGGTTGGCTTAATTCGAAAGGAATTTCCCCCTATAGGGAGGATTTTCAATCTCATGTAGAAGGGATAGATATCCATATTTCAAAGCATATTTACCATGTAATATTTTGGTCCATATATGCTATTATTCATCATATGAAATGGTAACATTTGAGAATTATAAAGCTTTGATAAAATTTTCCCAAGAAGATGCATCCTCACCTTCAAGTTATAGATTAGTGGCCAACATTTATGATTGTTGACTTGTTGAGGGGCGTGAGATGGATACGTGGGCATGGGATAATTCCTTTTTAGTAGCCATAAGATGTATCAAGGGGTCAAGAAGTCGATGCCAGTGTCGACTACCAATCTGAGGATCCATTTCGAGAAGAACATTTTAGCCATTTCCCACCCTCTAGGAGAGATGATCACCAATGATAGGAAAACCCTTTAGGATTCCTTTACAAACAATAAAGACATTCAAAGAGATTTTTTGAGAAAAAATAAGAGAATTTGTTAATGTATTTATTTATTTTTGTTTTTATCATTTAACAATTTTTTTTTTCAATCATTTTTTTTCTTTCTTTCTTTTTATAATTTTATATTATTTCTATACTTTTAAAAAATAACAATAGTTAAAACCAATTCTAATATATATATATATATATATATATATAATAAAAATAATATCATTAATTTTATTGAAAATCGTTATTTAAAAAATAAAGATAAGGTAAATGAATACCCTTTATCATTCACCTTCTTTTATTTATTTAAAAATAAATTGCGTTCTCTTTTATCTGATAAAAATGACAGGATCAAATTTATTAAACAATATTGGTTAGCTCTACAGTGAGAGACTGCACCAAGAGGGACTGCATCCGCATGTCGCTCTAAATTTTCATTACAATACAAACAATATATAGCTTACATGCTTGTAGGGAAGTTAGAACCAATAAATAGGAACAAACTCCTAATCTAAGGTTCTGGTGAACCTACTCTCTCTAATTAAGTTTCTCCGTTATTTTCAACACTCCTCGTTAATGGAGAAAGGGTTCATAAACATTCCTAACATTTCCCTAAAAGTTTCAAATTTAATTCTACCAAGAGGCTTAGTAAAATTACCGGCAGCATTATCACAAGTATTACAATATTCGACATGAATTTATTTTGATTGAACTTTCTCCCTAACGAAGTGAAATTGTGTATCAATGTGCTTAGTTTTTTTATGAAACACCGGATTATTTGCAATTTTGATGGAGCTCTGGTTATCACATCTGATAATTGTTGCATATTTATATTCTTCTCCGGTATCCTGGAGAACTCTCCTCAACCAAATTTCTTTACACGTCATTGCACACATCGCTTGATACTCAGCTTCCATTGAAGACAAGGATATTTTGTTCTGATTTTTTCTGCTCCATGCAATGACCCCAGGCCCAGTGCTAAATGCATAGCTTATTATGGATCTCCTATCATCTACATTTCCAGCCCAATCATAGTCTGAAAAACGTATCAATTTAACATCACAAGAATCAGTGTTATAATTCCATAGTCTAAGGTTCCTCAAAGATACCTTAAGATGTCTTTCACTACAATCCAATGGATCTCAAGTGGATTGGACATAAATTGGCTCAATACACTAACTACATAAGCCAAATATGGTCTAGTAGTGGTTAAGAAGATTAAAATCCCAACCAATTGTCTGTACAATGTTGTATCTGCCTCCTTAGAACTATCATCACTCTGAAGTTTTGTATTCTACTGTAACGACACTACTACAAATTTACACTGATCCATCTTAAAAAAATTTAGTAGACTCCTGACATGCTTACCCTGTGATAGAAAATTATGTCCTTAATCTCTCCAGATCTTAAGACCCAAACAATAGTGAAGCTCACCGAGGTCTTTCATCTCAAACATTTGTGACATCTGATCTTTGATTTGTTTAATGAGTTTATCTGGATTTCCTGTAATGATAAGATCATCTACATATAAAAAAATCAAAACAATTCGCCCCTTTTCATCAAACACGGTATACATATTGGGATCATTTTTTCTTCTATTATAACTGTGATGCAGGAAAAATGAATCAATTTTATCATAGCATGGCCTGGGAGCCTGTTTTAGTCCATATAAATCTTTCTTCAATCTAAAGACTAAATGGTATTTCCCCTGTTTAACAAATCCCTCAGGTTGCTCTAAATACACTTCTTCTTTGAGCTCCCTATTTAAAAATGTAGATTTAACATCTAGTTGGTGCATCATCCAGTGATGTTTCGTAACTAAGGCAATTAACATTCTAATTGCATTAAGTTTAGCTACTGGGGCGAATTTTTCCTCATAGTATATACCTTCTTTTTGTGAATACCCCTTTACAACCAGCCTAGCTTTATATTTATCTATGCTCCCATTTCCTTTAAATTTGGGCTTGTAAAGCCTTTGCAACCTACAGTTTGATTGCCCTTAAGTAATTCAACTAATTCCCAAGTTTTGTTTTTAAGTATTGATTCATGTTTCTCTTCCATGGCTTCCCTCCATTCATTATATTGACTGGATTTTTTATAACTACAGGGTTCAACAACATTTAACATGCTAGTTATACAATAAATTTTCCTATATCTTGCTGGAAATTGAGTTTTCCTACCTGATCTCCTGAGTGTTGGAGTGGCATCAAACCTATTTTGATTATCCCTTGATGAACTTGGTTCAACGATTTCAACTGTAACATCTCCTTCTTCCTTTTTATGTTGTTGTTGCTACTCACAGTTGTCTCCTATTTCATTACTCCCTTCTTCCACCAACAAAGGAATGTCCCATTCTTCATTATTTTTTTCATTGTTTCCATCATGAACATGCTCATGAAAAACTACATCTCTACTGGCAAAAAATTTATGAGTAGAGGGATCAAACAATTTGTAAGCTTTAAATTCAGTACAATACCCAACAAAAGTGCATTTGATGGCCTTTGAATCCGGTTTCTTTCTATCCTCCTTTGGGACATGAGCAAAAGCTTTGGATCCGAAAATTCTTAAATGTTTAACTACAGGTTTAAAACCTAATAAGACTTCAAATGGAGTTTTAAATTCAAGATTCTTTGTTGGAATCTTGTTTTTCAAATACACTGCAGTATTTATCACTTCAACACAAAATCCATTAGGAAGATTCTTACCTTTCAGCATGTTGTGCGCACACTCCACAAGGGTTCTGTTTTTCCTCTCTGCAACCTCGTTCTGCTGAGGAATGTGGGGTGTTGTAAACTGCTGCAGTACTCCATCGTCTTTGCAATATTTGTTGAAATCAGCTTTCCTGTATTCTCCCCCTTGATCTAAGCAGAGAATCTTGATGAATTTACTTGTCTGCTTCTCAATTATGCTTCTGAACTGTTTAAAATATTCAAAAGTATGACTCTTTTTGCTGAGAAAATATACCCACATGAATCTTGTACAGTCATCAACAAACAATAAGAAATAATAAGCACCTCCCAATGACCTTGACTGCATTGGCCCACATAAATTAGTGTGGACTAGCTCTAGTATATATCTCAATTTTCTATTTACATTTACAGGAAACTCATCTTTGTGCATATTCGCAAGAGCACATGCTTCGCAATCAATATGAATATGCTTTAAATTAGGGAGACCATTGACCATACCTCTTTTCTGAAGTAGCAAAAAATCATTGAAATTAATATGGCCAAATCTTTGATGCCATAAATCTTCTGCAGAGATACCTGATGATGTCAAATATTGATGTGGTGCACTTCTCACAATCATCTTGTAAGGACCACCCAAACAAATCCATGTTGCAATTGTCTTCATACAATCCAGAAAATCCTTAACAACACAATATGACTTAAAAAATTATACTATAAGGTTCTGATCTATTATCATTGAAACATAAATCAGATTCTTATTAATTCTGGGTACATACATCACGTTTTGAATGTGCCTAGTATTTCCATCAAGAAATATTACAAGACCGTTACCATGCCCTTTGATTTGGTACCCTCTGTCGTCGCCAAGGTATATTTTTGCTCCATTGCTGGTTTCTTTGAAGTCTTCAATCCATTGTTTGTTACCTGTCATGTGGGTGGATTCTCCTGAATCCACATACCACATTTTTTCTTCATCATTCTCATCAGACTCAGCCATAAAAAGTCTGAGGTCCTGATTATGGTCATCATCAACAAAGTGTCTTGCATGTCTCTTTTATCTCTGCTTACCTTCATCAAACTTCTTCTTTCGACAGTGTTGAGCCATATGGCCAATTTTACCACAATAGAAACATTTTAATGTTGAATCATTCCTATTTGATGACATACCTTGAGATGGATTCAACCTTTTTTTTTATGTACCTCCACCTCTCTGTCCTCCATTTTCCTTCCGTCTAAAGGGCTTCTTCTTCGCCATTAAAGCAAGATATGAATATTGGGGTTTCAGGGTCATCCACATTTCCTCATCTTGCATCAAGATCCCTACCAATTCTTCAAATTTGGGGGCATTCTCTCTTGCATTCAAGCCTGTGATAAACATCGGATAGTCATCAGTCATACCGTTCATAGTAATTGCTACCAGATCAGTATTACTTACTGCCTCTCTTATGTCGCCAAGCTTGTCTTTGAGGTCCTTGATGCGAGAGATGAATGCAACTATTGTTTCATTCTCCTCCATTTTGATGGAAATAATATTTCTTTTTAGGAATAGTAGGCAATTTGTATTTCTAATTTTGTACAGATCCTTGAGAGTTGTCCAAATCTCGTGTACTGATTTGCAATCTCTGATGTGAGGGATAATGCATTCTTTGACTGCCATTTTCAACGTCGTTTTTGCCTTGTTCTCCCTCTTCTCCCAATCCTGTACCATCGCAGCTGTTGCACCTCTACAACTGTAGGTTTCACTTCATCGCCATTCACGATCCCCCATGCACTATGCCCTTTTAGCATAGTCTACAACTTGAATTTCCAATTAGAGTTATTGGAACCGTCAAGCTTGTTTCTCTCGTTCAAGTATACCTCCATCAAATTCTTCATCTTGACACTTAAAAAAAATGACTCCCAAAAATTGAAAAAAACCGGATCTGCAAACGAATCTACTCCAGATCCACAAAAAATAATGTCAAGAAACATATCTACCTGATCTTCGACCACTCTGGTAGGCTGCTTTGTGTACTGTACCACAGGCTCCTCTTCCACGACCTATTTTGTTGTGAGCTCACAGACTCCTCTATCATGGATCACGCTTGCAACGATCCTCACACTTTACTAGTGATCTAATACTGCCTCTGTTGCCACGACTCATTGGCTCCTCTGGCATGATCTCATTGGATCTTCAAGCATGAGCTCTCTGGCTCAGCAGGAACAAGCTCTTTGGCTCCACAGCGCTCCACAACATGAGCTCTCTAGATCCACGACGCTCCACAACATGAGCTCTCTAGCTCCTCCAACACGAGCTCACTGGCTCAATGATGCTCCTCAACACAAGCTCTATGGTTCCTTCAACACAAGCTCACTGGCTCAACAACGCTCCTCGGCCACTTAGATGTCGCGCTGGCTGTGTTGTGCAATAGTTTCACAAGGTTTTCAAGGATCAGCGTTGGTTCTCCAAACGATTCCACGTTGATTTCAGAGATCATTGTTGTTCTCTGGCACGGGTCTGCACTGATCGGAGTTTTCTTCATAAATATAAAACAACCTCACTCAGCCTCACTCAGGCCACCCCAGGGGCTTCTCTTTTGTTGCCTGGACACTCACTGGGATCAAAGCACTTTGGCTTTGATTCGGCCCTGAAGCTCCGATACCATGATAAAAATGGCAGGATTAGATTTATTAAACAATACTAGTTAGCTCTACAATGAGAGACTACACCAAGAGGGATTGCGTTCGCAGGTCGCTCTATGTTCTCATTACAATACAAACAATATATAGCTTACATGCTTGTAGGGAAGTTAGAACCAATAGTTAAGAAATAGGAACAAACTCCTAATCTAAGGTTCCAGTGAACCGACTCTCTCTAATTAAGTTTCTCCGTGATCTTCAACATTATCCCTATCCCTAAGTTACTATACTTATGTTTTCATTACTTTTTTTTATATATTTAATAACATAAAATCTATAATACTCCTCTCTTTTTATAAGAAATTTAAACACAATCTATAAATATAAATAGTAAATTTTGTGTGGTTTTTTAAGTAATAGATTAATAGCTAGCATAATTGTTTTAGTAAATGTGGTTGATATAGATGGATCAATGTCATTCATATATCTATTTGCAAATTAAAAGTTGAAAATAATTATCAATGTATATTAACCAAATTTATTAATGTAATTATGCTAATTGATAAATAACATAAAGAAAAATAATAAATAATAATTAATTAAAATTGACTATGAGTAAATAATAATAATAATATTATTATTATTATTATTATTGTTAATATTATTATTAATAATAATAATAAATCCCGACCATGTTACACAATAGCTAATATACAAAGTGAAGTAGAACATTTTATAATAGATATACAAATAATCAAATTACATAGAATATTTATATTTACAGAGATAATGTTGAATATAAATACATATAATAATTTAAAAATTACTTATTCACTAAATAAATAAATACAATTACTTTATTTATTTATTTTCCAATATTACAATAGATATAACACCATCACACCATTCAATACTACATAACCCCAGCATTAACTCCCCACCAAAGGGTAATCATGAGGGAAGGGAGCTTGATAGACATGACAGTTAGGAAAAAGAGGCTATATATATATATAATATAGAAACCCTGACCTAATAGCTACAACCTTCTCAACTAGCACGAGTCACGGTTGACAAGGTAAATCATCCCTTTCCTAACCCAGGTTCATCATAAGGTAAAACAAAAATATCTATATTTTGAAGAAGTGCAAGACAACTTACCAAAATAAACAGACAAAATCTTTCCTACCCAATTATCCGGATTGAAAGCGGTAGGACGATCAACTAAAATTGATTGAGGTGGCGTAAATTATGTCACCTAAGCTTCAACTCAACTTCAAGAGGACGTAGTCTACCACGACGGCTGTTCAATGCATCGAGTCTCTGCACAGAAGAAAACAAATATATATATATATATATATATATATATATATATATATATGTATGGCATTAAACACCATTCCCAAAATAAAAGTCCACGTTTCCAGGATGCACCCATGGTTTAGGAGAATCTAAGTTCACTGGGTCAAACGGAGCAGTACTTGACTGTTAGCTGTTCAACGGATGGAGGGGATTCACAAGTTATATAAACACAGCAGCATGTTAGCAGCAGCATGTTCCGTAAGACTCTTGTGTTCCAATCTCGAGCAAGATCATTCATAATGCTTCATGTGGTGTATCAATTGCTCTTTCTGCTGCTTTCTCTAATCATTGCCTCCCATGGCCACTCCAAACATGGTAACCTCCCTCTCAATCTCAATTACATTATCAGACATGATTGCTCTTTCGTAATTTTATCAATTTTTCGATCTCTCGGGAGCTTTTGGTTGCAGGAAACGAACTGCAAATTGGTATTGGCGAGGTGGATCCGTGGCTTTTGCAGGGCAGAAATATGAGAGAATTAGGGCATATGACGAAGAATTATGGGTACGAGCATACATCTGTGAAAATAAGCAGGAGGAGACAACCGCTGAGGCCACCTCCACCAAGAGCTAACAAGGGCACCACTTACTTTCGCCCTCTTCACCCTCCACCTCCACCTCCACCTCCACCTCCACCACCACCACCACCACCACCACCGCCATATGTGCGCTAAACCAATTTGGAGGAATCTGTGACCTATAGCAATAAGTGAGATCCACTTTTTAATTCCGATTTGTAGTGTCAATTTCCATCTTTGGTACATTAATATGTAATGAGTGAAATAACTCCAACCTGCTAGTCAGTCCTGGCCTGCTAACTTGTTTATGGACATGGCTGATTGACTGAGTTGAGTTGTTGGAAGACCAGTGATTAAGGTGCTAAATTGTAAATAATATTTCTTGTAATAGTTGCCTTGTGGTGGGTAGGGTTCGAATTTCAAATTTATCTTACTTTGTCCACCATGTGATGATGATGGTAGTTATTTGTTTTTAATATATGTGGTTTTATGGTGTAGATGATTGATTGATTGATTTACTTATTTTTATTAATTTTTAACTATTGGGAGGTAGGATGGAAGGTAGTTATTCTTAGAAAATGAAATTACAATATTTCACTAGTTTAGTTAATCTAGTTCTATAATACCAAAAAATTGTTTATCAAATGTTTTTCAATGGTAGCTAACTAGATAATGAGTACTCTAATCTTTCATAGTAATCCTTTTTATATGTATAAGAATCTCATTTCTAGCTAATTGTATGCCAATGGTGTCCAACTAGATAATGTCATTACTACCGTCTTTCTTATTATTCCTTTTTGTGCATATAATAATCTCATTTCCAACAAATCTTCCGAGGAATGATAATAAGAAATGGATTCTATAACTAAGTATATTGTCCAACTTTCCCTTTATCTAAATCACTCATTAAAATTTGCCCAATATCTAAATCACTCATTAAAATTTGCC
Organism: Pinus albicaulis; assembly: GCA_034641835.2. Lineage (NCBI taxonomy): Eukaryota > Viridiplantae > Streptophyta > Pinopsida > Pinales > Pinaceae > Pinus > Pinus albicaulis. The sequence goes on along the minus strand of CM076573.1, from coordinate 585,712,628 downwards.
CAGTGAGACAATGAACAAAATTCGACATCAAAAACACTGAAGTGCAACCCCATAAAAAATTAATGCACCAGTCCATCGCCCAATTCTCGCCTTCGATGTTATGAAATACATGATGTCTACAAACCTATTCATTCGAAATCCCCTACACCTGCAACCTGATGCACCTGTGAGATGATGAATGAAACTTAGCGTTGCAAACAATGAAGTGCAAGAATAAGTTATGGGTTATGCAAAAAATAATATGTGAAAGGAAAACACAAATTACCATTCTGGAAAGGAAATGTTGTTCTAGGTTGCTCTTTTAATTTATGCATTCAATACTATTGAGCCTGTGTCCCCTCACCCAAAAAATATACTCTAGGGAGGATTTTCAATCTCATGTAGATGGGATAGATATCCATATTTTAAAGCATATTTACCATGTGATATTTTGGTCCATATAAGCTAGTATTCATCATATGAAATTGTAACATTTGAGAATCATAAAGCTTTGATAAAATTTTCCCAAGAAGATGCATCCTCACCTTCAAGTTGTAGATTAGTGGCCAACATTTAGGATTGCTGACCTGTTGAGGGGCGTGAGATGGATATGTGGGCCTGGATAATTTCTTTTGAGTAGCCATAAGATGTATCAAGGGGTCAAGAAGTCGATGCCAGTGTCGACTTCCAATCTAAGGATCCCTTCCGAAAATAACATTTTGGCCATTTCCCACCTTCTAGGAGAGGTGATCACCAATGATAGGAAAACCCTTTAGGATTCCTTTCCAAACAATAAAGACATTCCAAGAGATTTTTTGAGAATAAATAAGAGAATTTGTTGATGTATTTATTTATTTTTGTTTTTATCATTTAACCATTTAAATTATTGTCCATCATTTTTTTTCTTTCCTTCTTTTTCTAATTTTATACTATTTCTATACTTTTAAAAAATAACAATAGTTAAAACCTATATATATAATCAAAAAAATATTATTAATTTTATTCAAAATCATTATTTAAAAAATAAATAAGATAAATGAATACCCTTTATCATTTACCTTTTTCTATTTATTTAAAATAAATTGTGTTCTCTTTTATCTGATAAAAATGACAGGATCAAATTTATTAAACAATATTGGTTAGCTCTACAGTGAGAGACTACACTAGGAGGGACTGCGTCCATAGGTCACTCTATATTCTCGTTACAATACAAACAATATATAGCTTACATGCTTGTAGGGAAGTTAGAACCAACGCCTAAGAAATAGGAACAAACTCCTAATCTAAGGTTCTGGTGAACCCAACTCTCTCTAATTAAGTTTCTCCATTATCTTCAACACTCCCCCTTACTGGAGAAAGTGTTCACAAACATTCCTAACATTTCCCTAAAAATTTCAAATTTAATTCTACCAAGAGGCTTAGTAAAAATACCAGCAGCATTATCACAAGAATTACAATATTCGACGTGAATTTTTTTTTATTGAACTTTATCCCTAACGAAGTGAAAATGTGTATCAATGTGCTTAGTGTTTTTATGAAGCACCAGATTATTTGCAAGTTTGATGGAGATTTGGTTATCACATCTGATAATTGTTGCATCTTTCTGTTCTTCTCCGGTATCCTAGAGAACTCTCCTCAACCAAACTGCTTCACACGTTGTTGCACACATCGCTTGATACTCAGTTTCCGCTAAATACAATGATATTGTGTTCTGCTTTTTGCTGCTCCATGCAATGACCCCAGACCCAGTGCTAAATGCATAACCTGTTATGGATCTCCTGTCATCTACATTTCCAGCCCAATTAGAGTCTGAAAAACCTGTCAATTTAACATCACAAGAATCAGTATATATAATGCCATAGTCTAAAGTTCCTTGAAGATACCTTAAGATGACTTTCGCTACAATCCAATGGATCTCAAGTGGTTTGGACATAAATTGGCTCAATACACTAACTACATAAGCCAAATCTGGTCTAGTAGTGGTTAAGTAGATTAAAATCCCAACCAATTGTCTATATAATGTTGCATCTGCCACCTTAGAACTGTCATCACTCTGAAGTTTTGTATTCTACCGTAACGACACTACTGCATATTTACACTGATCCATCTTAAAAAAATTTAGTAGACTCCTAGCATGCTTACCCTGCGATAGAAAAGTATGTCCTTAATCTCTCCAGATCTCAAGACCCAAACAATAGTGAAGCTCACTGAGGTCTTTCATATCAAACATTTGTGACATCTGATCTTTGATTTCTTTAATGAGTTTATCTGGATTTCCTGTAATGATAAGATCATCTACATATAAAGAAATCAAAACAATTCACCCCTTTTCATCAAACACAGTATACAGATTGGGATCATTTTTGCTTCTATTATCATTGTGTTGCAGAAAAAATGAATCAATTTTATCATAGCATGACCTAGGAGCCTGTTTTAGTCCATATAAATCTTTCTTCAATCTAAAGACTAAATTTTCTTTCCCCTATTTAAAAAATCCCTCAAGTTGCTCTAAATACACTTCTTCTTCAGCTCCTCATTCCAAAATGCGGGTTTAACATCTAGCTAGTGCATCATCCAGTGATGTTTCGCAACTAAGGCAATTAACATTCTAATTGCATTAGCTACAGGGGCGAAGGTTTCCTCGTATTCTATACCTTCTTTCTGTGAATACCCCTTTACAACCAGCCTAGATTTATATTTATCTATGCTCCCATTTCCTTTAAATTTGGGCCTGTAAAGCCATTTGCAACCCATGGTTTGTTTTCCCTCAAGTAATTCAACTAATTCCCAAGTTTTGTTTTTAAGTATTGATTCATGTTCCTCTTCCATGGCTTCCCTCCATTCATTATATTGACTGGCTTATTTATAAATAAAGGGTTCAACAACATTTAACATGCTAGTTATAAAATCATTTTCCCTATATCTTGCTAGAAATTGAGTTTTCCTACCTGATCTCATAAGTGTTGGAGTGGCATCAAACCTGTTCTAATTATCCCTTGATGGACTTGGTTCGACGATTTCAACTGTAACATCTGCTTCTTCCTTTTTATGTTGTTGTTGTTGCTCACGTTTGTCTCCTATTTCATTACTCCCTTCTTCCACCAAAAAAGGAATGTCCCATTCTTCATTGTTGTTTTCATTATTTGCATCATGAACCTGCTCATGAAAAACTACATCTCTACTCGCAAAAAAATTATGAGTAGAGGGATCAAACAATTTGCAAGCTTTAAATTTAGTACAATACCCAACAAAAGTGCATTTGATGGCCTTTGAATCCAGTTTCTTTCTATCCTCCTTTGGGACATGAGAAAAAGCTTTGGATCCAAAAATTATTAAATGTTTAACTACAGGTTTAAAACCTAATAAGGCTTCAAATGGATTTTTAAATTCAAGACTCTTTGTTAGACTTCTGTTTTTTAAATACACTGTAGTATTTATCGCTTCAGCCCAAAATCAATTAGAAAGATTCTTACCTTTCAGTATGTTTTGAGCACACTCCACAAGGGTTCTTTTTTTCCTCTCTGTAACCTCGTTCTACTGAGGAGTGTGGGGTACTGTAAACTGTTGCAGTATTCCATGGTCTTTGCAATATTTACTGAAATCAGCTTTCCTGTATTCTCCCCCTTGATTCGAGTGGAGAATCTTGATGAATTTACCTGTCTGCTTCTCAATTATGCTTCTGAACTGTTTGAAATATTCAAAAGTATGATTCTTTTCTTGAGAAAATATACCCACGTGAATCTTGTACAGTCATCAACAAATATTAAGAAATAATAAGCACCTCTCAATGACCTTGACTACATTGGCCCAAATAAATCAATGTGGACTTTACATTTACAGGAAACTCATCTCTGTGCATATTCCCAAGAGCACATGCTTCGCAATCAATATGAATATGCTCTAAATCAGGGAGATCATTGACCATACCTCTTTTCTGAAGTAGCAACAAATCATTGAAATTAATATGGCCAAATCGCTAATTCCATAAATATTCTGCAGACATACCTTATGATGTCAAAGCTTGATGTGGCACACTTCTCACAATCATCTTGTAAAGATCACCCGCACATATCCCTATTGCAATTTTCTTCATACAATCCAACAAATCCTTAACAACACAATATGACTTAAAAAACTATACCTTAAGGTTCTGATCTATTATCATTGAAACAGAAATCAGATTCTTATTAATTCTAGGTACATACATCATGTTTTGAATGTGCCTAGTATTTCCATCAAGAAATATTACAGGACCATTGCCATGCCCTTTAACTTGGTACCCTTTATTGTCTCCAAGGTAGATTTTTGCTCCATTGTTGGTTTCTTTGAAGTCTTCAATCCATTGTCTGTTACCTGTCATGTGGGTGGATGCTCCTGAATCCACATACCACATATCTACTTCATCATTCTCATCAGAATCAACCATAAACAGTCTAAGGTCCTAGTTATGGTCATCATCAACAAAGTGTCTTGCATGTCTCTTGTATCTCTGCTTACCTTCATCAAACTTCTTCTTTCAGCAGTGTTTAGCCATATGGCCAATTTTACCACAATAGAAACATTTTAATGCTGGATCATTCCTATTTGATGACATACCTTGAGATGGATTCAACCTTTTTTTTTACGTACCTACACCTCTCTATCCTCCATTTTCCTTCCCTCTAAAGGGATTCTTCTTCGCCATTAAAGCAAGATCTGAATATTGGGGTTTCAGGGTCATCCACATTTCCTCCTCTTGCATCAAGATTCCTACCAATTCTTCAAATTTGGGGGCTTTTTCTCTTGCATTCAAACCTGTGATAAACATTAGATAGTCGTCAGTCATACCATTCATATTAATTGTTACCAGATCAATATTACTTACTGCCTTTCTTATGTCGCCAAGCTTGTCTTTGAGGTCCTTGATGCGAGAGATGAACACAAATATTGTTTCATTCTCCATTTTGATGGACACAATCTTTCTTTTTAGGAATAGTAAGCAATTTGTATTTCTAATTTCGTACATATCCTTTAGATTTGTCCAGATCTCATGTACCAATATTCAATCTTTGATGTGAGGGATAATGCAGTCTTTGACTACCATTTTCAACATCATTTTTGCCTTGTTCTCCCTCTTCTCCCAATCCTGTACTGTCGTAGCTGTTACACCTCCTACAACTATAGGTTTCACTTCATCGCCATTCACGATCCCCCATGCATTATGCCCTTCCAGCATAGTCTGCAAATTCAATTTCCAATTAGAATAATTGGAAACGTCGAGCTTGTTTCTCTCGTTCAAGTATACCTCCATCATATTATTCATCTTGACACTTAAAAAAAATGACTCCCAACAATTGACAAAAACTGGATCTACAAACGGATCTACCAATCCACAAAAAATAATGTCAAGAAACATATCTACCTAATCTTCGACCACTCTGGTAGGCTGCTTTGCGTACTGTACCACAGGATCCTCTGCCACGACCTCTTTTGCTACGAGCTCATGGACTCCTCCGTCGTGGATCACGCTTGAAACGATCCTCACACTTTACTAGTGATTTGCTATTGCCTCTGCTGCCACGACTCACTGGCTCCTCTGACACGATCTCATTGTATCTTCAAGCACGATCTCTCTGGCTTAGCAAGCACAAGCTTTCTGGCTCAATCGAAAACCCACAACATAATATCTCTGGCTCCATGGCGCTCCAAAACACTAGCTCTCTAGATCCACGACGCTCCACAACACGAGCTCACTGGCTCAATGACGCTCCTCAACACAAGCTCTCTGGCTCCTCCAACACGAGCTCACTGGCTCAACGACGCTCCTCAACCACTTTGATCTCAACAACACTCCTCAGCCATTCTGATGCTGCATTGGCTGCGATGTGCAAAAGTTTCACAAGGTTTTCATGGATCAGCATTGGTTCTCCAAATGATTCCGTGTTGATTTCAGAGATCATCGTTGTTCTCTGGCATACGTCCGCATTGATCGGAGTTTCCTTCAAAAATAAAAAAACAACCTCACTCAGCCTCACTCAAGCCACCCCAAAGGCTTCTCTTCTGTTGCCTAGACACTCACTGGGATCAAAGCACTTTGGCTTTGATTCGGCCCTGAAGCTCCGATACCATGATAAAAATGGCAAGATCAAATTTATTAAACAATACTGGTTAGCTCTACAATGAGAGACTACACCAAGAGGGATTGCGTTCTCAAATCACTCTACATTCTCATTACAATACAAACAATATATAACTTACATGCTTGTAGGGAAGTTAGAACCAATAGTTAAGAAATAGGAACAAAGTCCTAATCTAAAGTTCCGATGAACCGACTCTCTCTAATTAAGTTTCTCCATTATCTTCAACATTATCCCTATCCCTAAGTTACTATACTTGTGTTTTAATTATTATTTTTATATATTTAATAACATAAAATCTATAATACTCCTCTCTTTTTATAAGAAATTTAGACACAATCTATAAATATAAATAGTAAATTTTGTGTGGTTTTTTAAGTGATAGATTAATATCCAGCATAATTGTTTTAGTAAATGTAGTTGATAGTTTTAGTAAATGTAGTTGATATAGGTGGATCAAAATCATTCATATGTCTATTTACAGATTAAAGTTAAAAATTAATATCAATATATATTAACCAAATTTATTAATGTGATTATGCTAGTTGATAAATAACATGAAAAGAAATAATAAATCATAATTAACTAAAATTGACTATAGGTAAATAATAATAATAATAATAATAATATTGTTGTTGTTGTTAATAATAATAATAATAAATCCTTAAAAAAATAGTAAAACCATGTTACACAATAGCTAATATACAAAGTGAAGTAAAACATTTATCCAAATAATCAGATTACATAAAATATTTATATTTAGAAATAATGTTAAATATAAATACATATAATAATTTAAATATTACTTATTCACTAAATAAATAAATACAAGTAATATTTAGAGATAATAAATATTACTTATTTTCCAATATTACAATAAATATACCACCATCACATATTTTCCAATATTACAATAGATATACCGCCATCACATCATTCAATACTACAAAACCATGCAAATACATACAACCAAGAAGTGCTTCATAAAGAAAAACAAAAATATATATATATTTTTAAGAAGCGCAAGACAACTTACCAAAAAATCAGACAAAATCTTTCCTGCCCAATTATCCGGATTGAAAGCGGTAGGACGATCAACTAAAATTGATTGAGGTGGCGTAAATTATGTCACCTAAGCTTCAACTCAACTTCAAGAGGGCGTAGCCTACCACGACGGCTATTCAATGCATCGAGTCTCTGCACAGAAGAAAACAAATATATATATATATTTATGACATTAAACACCTTTCCCAAAATAAAAATCCGCGTTTCCAGGCTGCTAGGAGAATCTAAGTTCGCTGGGTCAAACGCAGCCGTACAACGGATAGAGGGGATCAGGGATGGAATTTGACGGGCATTTTGCCCGTCATTAACCATTTTACACGTATTTGCAGGGTAAAATATATTGCTGCCCGTTTTCTCAGACGTGTGAGGAAGGAGAGAAAACTTCATTTTGACGTTTGAAAAAAAATTGAAAACGTTTTTATATGTTTATTTTATATTTATTAAAATTTTCTATTTTTTATTTATTAAAAATTTCATTTACCAATTGTATTTTTAAATATTAATATATTCTTATTTAAATATTACCATATTCTTATATATCTATTTTCTATTAGTTGTTTCTTAAATGTTATAACAAGTGCAACTGTAACTACATTCAAATATTAATAGAAAATATACAAAGCTTAACTTGCTTTGTGCTGCCAAATTCTAATTACAGAAAAACTATTTCATTTCCAAAAAAAGAATAAAGCCTTGGCTAGCCTTTAAAAGATTTAGTTTCAAAAATTTCAATAGTGAGTTTCTGCAGCCATCATATTGAATTTCAATAGTGAGTTGCTGCAGGTAGACTCAAGCAGCAAGGATGAATGGGTGCTGAAATTTCAGTGGTTTGTTGCTGCACGTAACTGTGAATCGCTGCCGAAATTTCATGGTGAGTTGCTGCACGCAAGGTGAATCGGTGCCGGTGGCCACAATTTCTATGAGGTTGGAGCTTGCGGCCTGTAGCATGGTAAGTCCAAAGTCCAACACACTTGCAAGTTGCCAGTAATTTAATTTTCATAGTTCAGTGATAAGGAATCAACATCAGAAATTAGACGGGACATTTTTTGCCAAATCCATTGCCATTTTTCCCTTAATCTGGAATTGAGTTTTGAATTTTATATAAAATATTCATATTATGTCTTTCAATTATGCAAAGAACTTTCAAAAATAATTTTAGATAATTGATTCAATAAGATTTACTAATAATTTAAATTTATTTAATGTCATTAATTTATTTAATTAAAATTAGAGACAATCAAATTTAAAGCTTGTTTAATTAGATTTACAAATAGTTTAAATTTAACTAAATTTACAAATAGTTTAAATTTATTTTACAGACCAACTGTTAGAGATAAAAATTTATTTAATTCCGCTAATTTATTTAACTGGAATGAAGGAGATAGGGTGATCTTTCCACCCCAGTCCTCTTTTTGAAAGCAGCAAATTAAAAATGGGTAGATGTGCTGACAGAAAATATTTTATGAGCACCACCTAAACTATGAAAGTTCTGCACTTATTTTTTCCCAAACTAATAGATTGGGTATATATAGACATGCTGTTTTTTTCTCTTAACAATATAACAGATTGGATATATATGGATTTTTATTTTTTATTTTCTTAACTATGTAATGGATATGCTTCTAAACGAAGAAAAAAAAAACTATGCACATCACATTACTGCTAGTTCTATTTTTTTTCAATTAAATATCAAGTTTTATAGAGTTGAAAGTGAAATCAATAATTACTTGTTAAGCAATAACATTAAATTTAATATCAGTAGCTGTTTTTTTTAAGTGATTTACATTTATTTTCTTTTCATTTCATTTAATTTTATGTTAAAGGAAGAGATAGGAGAAGACTAGATTTACAGGGTTATAAATAGTTGTAGTTGTTTTCTTACATAGTTTTCCTTTTTCCAATGAATGAAAGTGTGCAAAGAGTTAATTTTAATTTTGGATTGTGGTTGGTATTTGAAAACAGAAACGGTCTTTTTGTTTTAAACTTGGTAGATGCTCAAATTTTGTTTTTCTTTGTGTGATTTTCTCTAGATGAAACTAGATTCTAACCATACGACTATGGGTGATGCAGAAGTACAGACTCCTCGCAAATTGGATTCGGGGTTTTCTGGCCACATAAACGAGGACGACAATTGAAAACTAAGGTTGAATCACCAATATTTCTTTCTCACAAAAACTACCACTAAGTGGTCTCTAATTTTTACTTTTAATTTTAATTATCTAGATGAAATATGGTGAATTTAATGGTTTCTTTTTTAACTTGGTGGATCAATTTTTTCCTTATTTTAAAAACCAAACACATGCTGCCAATTTCTTAGAGTAAATTGGTGAAGGGTTAATTTATTATGAGAACATCACCAATGAAGGGCAAAATTTTAAAGATAACGTTTCTTGAAGGGGAGCATAATGACCCAAAACGTCAAAAAAAAATTCTGTGACGGGTAAAGAGAAATCCAAATTCCAACCCTGGAGGGGATTCCCAAGTAATTTTTTTCAAAGGAAAAAAAAAGGTTGTGTATTAATAATACTAGTTCATTAAATATACATTACATTCTCAACTATGGTTAAGTGAGGATACTATCAATTCCAATGCCACTCTTAAACATACTCTTTTCATAAAAAGAAATAGGGCAGTGTTCATATGGTGGCAAGACAAATTCTGAGTGTAAAGAGCACTCAATACATATTTCAGGCTCGCTTGGTAGAAAAAACTAAGTACTTTGCATCATGTAACATACAAAACATCGGCTGGTAAAACAAAAGCATCTATTACGGTCAATCATATATGATCAGATGCGAGAGCGCCTAAAAAGCCTTGATGTGAAAACTGGCTCGCTTGAATAATATGCAAGCTCGCTTGATAAGAGGTAGCAGGCTCACTTGAAAGTGACAAAAAACAATACCATGTGACATATGAATCCATCGACCTCGCTTGAATCATCGTAAAGAGCAGGCCGTCTTTGGAATAGAGTGTACGAGGGAAAAAAACTTAATGACAACATATAATGAAAAAAACACTGAGTCATGGCATAGGAATGGTGTTTTCCCATACAAGAGCACCATCTCTGAAATGTTGTACCTGAATACACCCAAAAAGTTCATTGATTCCTCTTTTTGATAGACCATCAACACGAGAGTTGTTCTCCCTGTATATATGCATGATAGGGGGTCGATTCAGCCTAATCCATATACATTTTGCTCTCTGATGCCAACCCTGTAATCCTGTAATGCTCAATTGGATGTTGCCCATGAAACAATCGACCATTGTTTTGGAATCCCCATAGAATTTGGCATTTTTCAATTGAAGGTTGATAGCAGCCAAACAAGCACCCCAAAATGCCACGAACTCCGCTTTGTTATTGGTCCCATTTCCACCATTCAAGAAATAGTGGATTCTTTCCTGCAGAGAGAGCTTGACCCATGCCCCGCATCCCATGATCGCATTCGAACAAGCACCATCAAAATAAACGGCCGGGATGGATATTCCATGGGGCCTAATTATGTGTGATCCATCAATCACCTTAACAGTCATCATAGGCATCTGTTCAATCCACCTAAGTATTGAAGTGTATGAATAGGAAATATCAAAAGGCACGCCATCAAATATCAAACGATTTCGGGCCAGCCACACCTCCCATATGAGGAAAAGAGGAAGTCGATTGAATCTGCCTTCAATCTTATCCCATGCTTCAACCGAAGAAATGAAATCAGTTGGGACCCATATTGGATTAAGCAGATATTTACTAAACAACTTCCATAGATTTAGCACTATTGCGCAGTTGAAAAAAATATGTGTTATAGATTCCTCTTCTTGGCAGCAAATTAGGCATCTACTAGGGCCACAATGGCCCCTCCCGACAAGGTTGTCCCAAGTCAATACACGACCCTTCCAGACCAACCACTTGAAAACTGATATTTTGGTCGGAATTCCATGGCCCCAATATTGAGAATAGGATGTGGAGCATTGGTCAGAATAGCTGGTGAAGTTTATACGCTGGTAAATCTCCTTTACAATCATAGACTCTCCCTTGCATTGGTTAGAATAGCTAGTGAAGTTTATATGCTGGTAAATCTCCTTTACAATCACAGACTCTCCCTTGATGGGACCATCCCAGGTAATATAGTCACCACCCCTATCAAATAACAACCCAGCGCTACTTAATAGCTTGATATATTGGCCCCATAGCATAGCAGCGTAACCCTCCAACCCGATCTGTTCGGCTGATTTAAATACTGGTGCACCAAAAGACCAATATGATATAGCTTGTTCGAAATTCATGCTCTCAACGTAACTTACGAACTTGTGTTCCAATTCGAAATTCATGCTCTCAACGAACTTGTTCATTCGAAATCCCTTACAACTACAGCCTGACGCGCCTGTGATACAATGAGCAAAACTCGACATCACAAACACTGAAGTGCAACTCTGCAACAAATTAATGGACTAGTCCATTGCCCAATTCCCGCCTTCGATGTTATAAAATACATGCTCTCTACAAACCTATTCATTCAAAATCCCCTACACCTACAACCCGATGCAACTGTGAGATGATGAGCGGAAATTAGCATCACAAACACTGAAGTGCAACAATAAGTTTTGGGTTATGCAGACAATACTATGTGAAAGGAAAACACAAATTACTATTTTGGAAAGGAAATGTTGTTTTGGGTTGCTCTTTTAATTTATGCATTCAATACTATGCAGCTTGTGTCCCCTCACCCAAAAAATATAGGAGAAAGAGGATATCCTTACAAAATATTCAGTTTTCAAGCATTGGGTATTCACTAATAGAGAAACCTGTAGTTTTAATGAAAATGGATTTTCTTATGCCATCTTTAGGCCATGTCTAATATATGTCTGCATTTCCCACATTTTTTTGGATATTAGACTTAAATTTGCAAACGTAGATAACTTATTTAGCAAGGATAGATGAAATGGTTCGTTGGTTCAACTTTGCAGCAACTCACTAGTTCAACTTTGCAACAACTCATTGGTTCAACTTTGCAACAACTCGCAAGTTCACCATTATGACAACTCATTGGTTCAACTTTGCAGCAACTCGTTGGTTGACAGTTGCGGAAACTCATGTAGAAACTATATACAAGATGCATGTATATATCCAGATTCTTCTAATCTAACAATATTTTATCTTCTTTCTAAATACAAAATCTTCCACTATTAATATTTTGCGGAAATTAAAATCAATTGCAAACACATGAAGCAATAAAAACAATCACACATAACACAGTTGTTTAGCGGGAAAAGCATAAAGTTGAAAACCCCAACTATCATGTATTATGTATCATGGAGATCATGTAACAATCTCATACAAAGCTTAGTACATCAAACTCTCAATACAATCAATCGTCGCACACTAATCAGAAGAAATATGCAAATCCATGCACTGATTTCTTGCCACCTGATAGCCTGCCTCCGCTGTGTAATCACTACTGTAGAATAGCCCTGAATGAATTCATATTACCCTTGCCTTGCAATGTGCAATCCTCATTGGCAACTCCAATGTGTGTGTGGTGCAATTAATGCATCACTATAGTCACAACAGATAGTCCATCTTGCCCTTTCACCTATCTCTCCACTGGGTCTCCAATGGAACTGACATGCACTGTAGTTAACTGCTGTATTTGTTCAGTTGATTAATGAGTTATTATTTGTGAATTAATTAACTAATTAATTCACTCCACTCTCACTAGTGTATCATTCAGTTAGACTAGATACAACTAGCTCAATTGAGTTTAACTCCATTAACTGAGTTAAACTAAATAACAACTCCATGAACTACTCTTCCAACTTTGTCATAACTTTTCCACTTCAATTCTAACTGAGTCCTCTATGCATGAGCCACCGTAAGAAACCAGAATTATAATTCCTTCAGCCCACTAATTTTCCAAATCTGTATACTGAAATAAAGTGCTCCAAGAGAATAAGTTGATATTTAGAGTCTGATTATTATTAAGGGATAATAATAATCGACACTTCTATTTTTAGATCGACGATCTATAAATAGACTTCCGCCAATATTCTAAAAATAGAATTTCATCTATTTTTTCCAACTTGACCAACCATCCACAAATAGCATCCTGCAACTTCTGAAATATGATCACCATGTCTAAAAATAGACATATTCTAAAAATAGACTTGCACCTAAAAATAGCCTGCGGGCCCACTTAGTGAAGGCGACTCATTTTCACTAAGCTCATCATCTTGTTGAATGTCAACACTCCCTCTCAACAAGATAGGGATTATCCTTCACCCCGATCCTGCCTCTATGGTATTTGAATTTTCTCCTAGTGAGCACCGTCGTCAGAATGTCTACATTTTGATCTTCCGTAGGAATGTACTCAAGCAACATGATCTTCCGCTGCACACAATCTCTGATATGATGATACCAGATATCAATATGTTTAGATCTATCATGAAACACATGATTAATTGAGAGTTTAATGCAACTCTGATTATCACAATGTATCATTGTAGGATCTAAATGTGAACCGAACAAACCGACCAGGATCTTCCTCATCCAGATAGCCTCACATGCAGCTTGACTCGCTGCCATGTATTCTGCTTTCGTTGAACTGAGTGCCATGGATATTTTTTTCCTACTGTACCAATAAACTTCTGTAGATCCGATACTAAAAACCCCTCTTAATGTGCTCTTTTCTGCATGCATTTACTTGTTTGCACCTTAATATGCATTCGTGAAGCCATGCAGCTTCACCTCATCCCAGTCTATCTGTACCATCGTGAAGCCATGCAACTTCCTCATCACAAATATATCTTGTACCATAAGCCATACTCGGATGTGCCCTGAGATATCTCGGGACATGCTTGCCTGCCTTCCAAAAGAGCTGGGTAGGCTTGACCATCGCTTGTGAAATTTGGTTCACCGCATAGCATATGGTCGGTCTTGTATTAACTAAATACACGATTTAACCCACCAACTATCGATAAACAGTGGCATCCACTACCTCTGCCGATGTAGCATCCTTTTTCCTCCAATTTTCTGGAAGAGGAGTGTCGATAGCCTTGTAGCCTTGCATGTGAAACTTCTCTAGTATCTCCCGAGCATACTTTCCTTGAGACACAAAGAGTTCACCTTCCCGCTGCCATATTTCCAATTCAAGGAAATAATGAAGGAGGCCCAAATCCTTCATCTCAAACTCCTTTGCAAGATCTGCCTTGCATGAGTGTATCAACTGCTCATCACCCGTTAGTATTAAATCATCAACATAAAGAACAATGATTAAAAGCTTACCCTCCACCACAATTTGGTACAGGTTTGCATCTGCCTCACTCTTGGTGAAGCCAAGTCCAGTGAAATATTTTTCGATACGTGTGTACCAAGCACGAGGTGCTTATTTCAGCCCTTACAATGCTCTTTTGAGCCTACACACATGTGACTCGCTGCTGAAGATCTCAAATCCTTCAGGTTGCTCAATGTACACCTCTTCCTCAATGATCCCATTAAGGAACATAGTATTCACATCCATCTAATGAATGTGCCAACCCATCTATGCTGAGAGAGAAAGGATGGTCCTTGTTATCGCTCTAGAGCCGGCCTAGAGTTGTGATAGACCGAGTGCCTTGGACATCTTAGCATAGCGAGGAGCGTGTAATATAATGTATGAAGTTGTCAGCTTCAACTCACATGCTATCTCCTGTAAACAGGGAAATAAACTAGAATGGGACCAAACTCTCAGAAAATGACACAGGAAAAGAGATATTGCAGAGGAAATATGCAGAACTCTAATACAAAAGCAACAGACAATTCAGAGACAGTTTACTGCAAAGCGGGCTGATTCAGAAATACTTCACAGACATAAATTATTAGAAGGTGTATGTAGTGAAAGAAATATTGAGAAGATATTAGTTAACATTGAGCTGATACCTAGATATACAATACCACCATGCATGGGCTTACCAATCTAAGAATCCATACATGATAATAGCATTTTAAAAGCACCCTCCCAAAGAAACTAATATAGCAGAAGTATGGTTTAGCTGAATAATGGAACAAAATATCATGCATGAGCCATATTTAAAGCGCTTGACTAATCCAAGCATGGGTATCAACTAGGATAAATCCATACCAAAAATTAGTGAGCCACTCGCATTCCAAAACATGATACAGGAAAGATGGATGAAATGAAATGATATATTAAAATAACACATAAGAGAAAGTTACAGACTGTGAAATACTAAAGACCAGAATCCTCTTTAACAGATGGAACTCCTCCTCACTGAGACCCTATGGGCTCTATGCCTTCATACAAGAGCTTTACAAAATGTATCCAAAAAGCCTTTCACTGCATCATTTTCTGATAAAATCTGGAACCCTTACAATGCGTTCCTTCATGGTTTTTATAGGAGAAACCAAAACCTAGTAAAAGACGTAGATGCTGAACATTTAATTTGCATAATTAAGGAAAAATGGCGGAAACATTCGCGCCCGTACTGCTGAATGACTAAGCTGTGTGGTTTGTACTCTGCAGCCTGCTTTCTGAAGTAAATGCACTGGGTAAAAATATCTTCAGGAACACGGTATAGAATTAAAATCACATGGACATTCCGTCTTTTCTTGGAGGAAAAACACCTGCTGAAATAAAACCTGGAGGGTATTGTTTCTTGTGCACAAATCTTTGGAGTGATCTGCAAGATCTTCGATTTGGTACTGCGCCTTCAAAAGGTTAGATCAAGGCCCTAAAATCTTCAATTATATGTCTTCAATTTCCAACCTTTCACTGATATTCTCTATCTGCTCCATTAATGTTTCCATATGCAAAATCTGTGTATTTTAATAACTCTGGAAGGTTTGACAGATTTTTCACCCCTGCTCCTTTAATGAGAGCCGTGTCGTAACAGCTTCCTGGATTTCCCTCATAAATTTTGCCTCTAAAAGATGTTCCTTTGATGCGTTCTCGACTTTTGAAACGGAAACTATGAATTATGGCGAATTTCTGCCGCTGTAACCCTGCAAAATCCACAAACTCGTTAAAAATAAACATGCTCTGGAAGGTGGATGCAATGGGGGAATAATGAGAAATGACAGCGCGGCATGGCGGACTGGTGAAAAAACTGTAGGGAAATGGTAGGAAATGCAGCGTAACAGTGTGGGATGGCCATGGAGAAAGATAATGTAATGTCAAAATGATTGTGAAAATATGAAAGAAACACAGGAATGAACCAAATATAGGTTCGGGGTGATGGAGAGTACGAGGACAACAATTTGAGGACAAGTGGCACGATACTAAGGCGATGGGAAATGGGTGACGTGGAGTGTTGACAGTGGGACCGGTCAATGGCGGGCACGATGAAATCTTGGCCATCTGATCTCAAGAGGAGATTGACGGTTGAAAGAGCGTCGGGGGCGATGGACAGTGGGCCAAGGGCGCATTTTCCACGGGTTAAAACTCGTGCAGCTTCGATGCGCGACGACCATTCGATGAGGGTCTCCAGATCCGACGGCTGACAGCGATATCTCTGCGCATCTCTTGCCGAACAATAGCGTGCGATGAACAGTGGTTTTGGAACCGTACGCTGAGATGCGTGGCAGACAGTGTAAGGAATCGCTGGCCTAAGGAGAATTACCGCCTACCGCCGAAAGGCGGTGCGATACATACCACCCGGTTTTTGGAATGGGAGCGGGAGTGGGGACCACCAGGACAGGCGGGCTATGGACCGTTGATTTCAAGGTTTTATTGGATGGTGGGCAGGTGAACTACGGGCGCGACGGGGATGAACAGTCGCTGTCTGATCTGTTACAGATCTACGGTTCAAAATGAGCCCGATATACATTTGATAAACGACTTCCGAGCTAGCACCTGGTTTAGCTTCCAGGTTACATGGAGGAAAAGGCAGAGGGGCTAGGGCCGAAGGAGCTAAACCTTGAATATTTTCAAATATGGATTTTCAACCTTTTAAAATGTGATTTTCAGGTGGAAAATGACACGATAGGCAGAAAACGATTTTTAGGCCAAAAGAGGGGGTTCGAAAGGTTTAAATGGAATTAATGGTCGGGATTTTTGGAAAAATACTAACATGGTCAACATTGGCTCCACCTGGGGGTGGCACACGTTCATCCACTGAGCGTGTCGAGAACCCGCCGAACCCGATCATCTTGTATCTGCAGGCCTACGCTCTTCCAACACTTTTACTTTTCACTTGATACTTCATCACAACACCGACATTATTCAAACGAACACATTATTCAAACGATGATGAAACAAAAACTAATATACGGTATGGTACATCGGGGGCTGTCTTTGCACCGAATCGGGAGCTGGAAATAGGGTTTAAGGAATTGACCATTTACGGGGCATCCGGCCAGAGTCGCCTGTAAATCCTCCAACTGAAAACCATTATTGCCCCCTGTTCCACAATTTTGAAAAGGACCCAACCGAGAGGGGGTCGAATTTACCATGTTTACCTTTTTCGGCTCTCGATATCCCACACAGGCACGGATCACCCGATCTGCAACTACTGTCTTTAGCATGGCGATCGAAAAGGTATTTCATCTTCTCTGATATTGTTGTTTGTGCTCAACCTAGTGTTCCTAAATTGAGTTCATTAATTGTCAACCAGGGTTGGTAAACTGCTGAAGTGTGGTGCACTATATGTGCCTAGGTATTTGTTTCTCACTACGTTGTGTTTAGTGTTTTATGATGTTTTTGGTTTTATGGTTTTATGTTTGAAAAGGGAAAGAACTAAGTGTTGGTGAAAAGAAGCTATTGGTTATATTAAAAGAGAACAAAGCCTAAACTATGGATGGCAAACAACAAATGCAAAGCTTGATAATGACTTCATTGCAAGGAAATAAATCACAACATGAGCTTGAACTTATCCAATTCATTCATTAAAGATGTGTTGGAAGAGCTTGAGAAATGGACAAGTTAAGTGTGAATGAAGTTCTCCTAAATAAACAATCATCTTACAATGTTACAACATCTCATCCATGATTAAAGGTTCATTGGAACATATTTGGAAAAGAACATTTGTAGCACAATAAGATTTTACTCTAAACTAACTTCTAATTCTGTTCTGCAACTCAATTTAGCACCACTAGGCCTCACTCAAAAGTTATAGGTTTATTTTTAGAATAGTCCTTGAGAAAAGGCTTATTTGTGAAATGGTAAAAAGGTTGCAAAATACTCCAGGCCTTAGACTGATACTAGCTTCTGTCCAGATGATTATGTATTAATATGAGGTTGGAACAAAATAAGTTTTTGTAAATAATGAAGACCGTGGTATCTAAATTTAACAACTAATACAATTTAAAATGCAATGGATAACAACTAAACTGGAATGCTAATACAGTGAGCTAAGACTAAACTAGAATGCTACTAATCTACTTGAAGTACAGTGAATAGAGTTAAATTAAAATTCCATTATCAAACTTGAAATGTAGTGACAGAGCTGAACTAAATGAAATCATCCTCCGGAGTGTTATGACTAAACTAACATGCAGCTAGTCTATTGGAATTCTACAGCCCATCTTGTTCAATGTGAATGATATTTTGGAAGAGTTTGTAAAAACAATTCTGGTTGTATTATTCAATGCAATTAAACATAAACATAAGATTTGAAAGCAAATACAATTAAAATCTAAGATACCACAGTTGTTTCTTATTCATTGTTAATGATGTTTTGGAAGAGTTTGTAGGAGTAAGACCAGCTGTGACACTTAGTGTAAACAAGCATAAATCATAAAATTCGAAAGGAAATGCAACTAAAACCTACAACACCACAGCTATGCCTTATTCATCGTGATGATATTTTGGAAGAGTTTATAAGAGTAAGTCTAGCTGTGATGATCAATGTAAACAAGCATGAAACATAAACTTCAAAAATGTGCTTAAGCTAGAAATGAAAAACGAGACTAAAATACTTATCTAAACTGTATAAACAAGGCTACTCAGGAGGTAGGGGCCCTCTACCACCGGAGTAGCACGCAAAATCTACTTCAAGATTGAATCAGTGCTTTCAATAAAGTGATACTTCTTGCATTAGAGAGAAATTACTTCAAAACAGAGTGTTTTCGTACTTCTGAAATCTAGCAATCAACCACAAAATCTAACCTTGTCCCTCGGTTTCCCGAGCTATATTTGTAACAAATTTACATAACTGTTTTGAGATAACCTAGGGATAATTTTCTTTCCAAATAAAAACCAAACTAGGACTCTGATGGTGGTCACGTAATAGAATTAAGGACATTTGGACTGTCCTTGTCCTATTAGGAGTCTCTCTCCTAGTTTGAGTTCCCACGTACATAACCGCCTACAGAATTCCGTTCAAGCTTCGTGGAGAGAAACAAATGATGAGGGAATGATGTGGAATACACCCATATGTGTTTTTCTCCAAGATGACACCTGGAACCTGCGTAGACATGAAGACAGCTGCAGAATCGGCAACTAGCTACAGAATGTCTGCATTCTGTAGCTAGATCTAGTTCAAAAAGTACTACAATGACAAAATCATAAAAACATAGCAATTTAGTCATGATATTCATTCTTAAAGAAATTTTAACTAATTCTACTGATCATTTGAGCCTGTGATTAATAATGGACAAAGAAAATGGAGTGGAATGTGGTGGAAGAAAGAACATCTTTGGAGCTCAACAATTCTATTAACCTCTGATTCACCTGGCCCTGTGTTTCTTCTAATTCCACCAATTGATTGATTCTCCTGATCATATCATCAGGTTCCTCCTGGCTTTCTTGCATGAAGCGGGCCACTGGTAAAGCCAGCTGTACAGGAAAAACTGTTGCTCGTCCATATACCAATTCATAGGGAGATTTCCCAGTTGCTCTCTTGCTGGTGATTCTATTAGCCCATAGAGCAAATTTCAATTGGGAATCCCAATTCTTCTGATTTTCATTGATAGTCTTCTTCAAGGCCCTCACCAGAGTTTTATTTGAAGACTCTGCCAAGCCATTTCCTTGTGGATAGTAAGTTGTAGAGTGACTCAGTATGATATTGTATTGCTGGCAGAAATTCATAAATTTTGCAGACTTGAAGACCTGTGCATTATCAGTCACTATCCTAGCAAGACAGCCAAACCTGGATATGATGTTTTCCTCCATGACCTTTATGATCATAGTATCTTTAGCATTCCTTGCAGGTATGGCTTCCACCCATTTAGTGAAATAATCTGTGGCTGTTAATATCCATTTATGTTTTCCACTCGATGGAGGATGTATTTCACCTATAAAATAAATACCCCATTGATGAAATGGTTCATCCACATGCACTGGAATCAGGGGAAATGGTGTCGATTTCTGTCTCTCAGCAAATTTATGACATTTATCACATGCTCTTATTCTGGAAAAAACATCTACAAAAAGCTTTGGCCAATAGAAGCTAGCTTTCAGAATTTTATGAGCTGTGGCCCTCTAGCTGTAATGACCTCCACAGATCCCTTCATGAAATTCTGCTATAATACTCTCGACTTCATTCTCTGTGAGACACATGAGTAAGATGCATGAGGGATCTCGCCAGTATAGCTGGCCATTGGTGACTATGTACTTCTGTGATTTCAATCTCAGCGCTCTGTATTTAGTTTTATCACAACTTGGAGGGCAGCTGAGTGTAAGGAGATATTCTACTATCTCTTTGTACCACGGACTGATGAGTTACTTTAGATGTGTTTCTGGAGTAGCTACTCCAATTCTCTGTCATTCTTCTTTCTCCTCAGATTCCTCACCTGCTATAATGGACAAATTTATGCCCAGAGCTTGATAGTTTGATTCAGATAGCATTTTGGCAAGTCCCTATCCTTTGATCAGCTTAGTAGGGTGTATGTCTAAGTCATACTCCTGTATTTTGGCAATCCACTTACCCCTTTTTCCTTCACTATCCCCCTGAATAAGAATATCTTTTACAGCAGCTGCAGGCACAAATGCAGTGATGTGGGACTGTAAGATATATACACGGAATGCTTTGAGGGATTTCACTAGGGCGTATGCTTGCTTTTCCAATATGTTGTATTTTAATTCTGCATCACGGAGCACCTGACTGAAAAAGGCAATAGGCTGCTCATACCCTTCATCATTTTTCTACAATAAAACTCCTGCTATTGTATGAGGTGATGCAAAAGAAAAGATCATAAAAGGTTTGTCATAATCTGGCCCGGCTAGCACAGGAGCTTCTGCAAAAGCATTTTTTATCCTGGTAAATGCCTCTCATGATTCCTGTGACCACTTTACTTCATTATTCTTCTTGAGCATGTCATTTATATGCCTAACTATCTCAGCATAGTTAGGGATGAACCTCCTTAGGAAATTAATATGCCCGAGGAATACCTGTACCTCTTTCTTATTTCTGGGAAAAGTTATACTATTTATAACCTCTACCCTCTTAGGGTCTATCTTCACCCCATCTTTAGTCACAATATGGCCCAGCAGTTTACCCTCTTCTAATGCAAATAAAGATTTTTGAGGATTCAGAGAGAGACCATACCTTCTACATTTCTCAAAAGTTCTCCGCAGATGTTCAATGTGCTCAGCATCATTTTTGGAAAATACAGTGATATCATCAAGGTAGACCACTAGGAATTTATCTTGCTCCCCAACAAAAGCAATGTCCATTGCCCTCTGAAAAGTGGCCCCTGCATTAATCAATCCAAATGGCATCTTGGCATACATAAATTTACCCCATGGTGTGGTGAAAGTAGTCTTCTTTTGATCCTCTGGAAGTACAGCCACCTGGTTATAACCAGAGAATCCATCCATCATTGACATCCTAGAAGCTCCAACCACTCTCTGCAAGATGTGATCCATCTTAGGCAGTGGATAATTATCCTTTAAGGATGCTCTGTTTAAATTTCTAAAATCCACACACAGCCTTATTTCTCCATTCTTCTTTCGTACAGGGACAAGGTTTGCCACCCATTCAGAGTACCTCAATGGTACAATTATTTTGGCCTTTAACAGCTTCTTAATTTCCTTCTCAATAGAAGGAAGCAGCAGGGGATTGATTTGTCTGAGCTTCTGCTTATGGGGCTTTGCATCTCCCTTCAGTGGAATTTTGTGCTGCATAATACTGATATCAAAAGTTTTCAAGTCCTGATAGGACCATGCAAACACATCTTTGTAAGACTGAAACAATTTCTGATATAGCTTTTTATATTCTCCAGGGATTTTCTTAGACAATTTTACAATTTTGGGGTTAGCCTCAGTACCAAGATTCAGGTCTTCTACCTGATTTTCTTCTACCACTTTGCTCGGCTGCAATGAGACATCATTCTTGTCAAATAATCTTTCTAGAGGCACCAGCCCTCTAGGTATCATGTTTCCCTTCAATTGCAACACTTTATTACCTGCCACTTTCTCCTCCCAATTTCTTTCTGAAGTGTTTTCAGACTCAACCTCTTCTTCATCAGTATCAATCTCCATATTGGAGAATTCTCCCATTGTTTCTAGGAATCTCTTCATCTGTTCTTCATCCTAAAACACCTGCCAGTGTTTGATGTTATCTGGGATTGAAGGCCGATAACACACCTCAACTTCATATCTTAAAAGAGGGTTCTGAGGTGGTCGAAATGTACTAGCAGCCACATCAAGGGAATCAACCATCCTATTCTGTTCTCGGGGCATGAACTAGATATTGAATGCCAAGAAGAAATTTTCTACCATGTCCCAAACTTCATTCCTATAAGCCCTTAGCCTAGGATGTTTGGTCTGACACTGATTTTTGACTTGCCTAACCACCAGTTCTGAATCTCCCAGAACTTTTAAGCTTTGTATACCCATGCTCCTAGCTGTATGTAATCCCAATAGAAGTGCTTCATATTCAGCCACATTATTGGTGGCTTCATATTCTAGTTTGAAAGACAATGGTACCCATTTGCCTGAAGGAGAAATCAATAGCACTCCGGCTCCATTACCTTCTCTTGAATTTGCTCCATCAAAATGGAGTGTCCAGATTCTTGCTTCCATGTTCTCTAAGGGCTGCTCAGTCTTGATCTGGCAAAAGGATGGTTCATGAGCATAATCTTGATCTTCTTATAGCATTAAGCATGAGAAATCACCTTCTTTACTGTAGACTGGAGAATTAACTGAGTTGTCAGCCTTAGTCACCATCTTGAAAAATCTAGTCTCCCTGTACAATCTCCTCTCTTGGCCACCAAAAACTGGGATTGTGGCATATGTTAAATCCATCTTGAGTGATCCACTGATTTTTGTTCCCCAGGACCTTGATAGAAACATACCAAGACGAGCTGGGATGTCAGCCACCACTATGTCCATTACCACACTTTTTGCTGGGATTTGGGCCAAATTGACTACCAAATATTTGATCATCCCCAAGCATTTAACTCTTTTGGAGTCAAATGAATAGAGATCCTTGTATGGATAGGTGATTTGTAATCCTAGTTGTTCCATGACTGATAGAGGCATAAGATTGTGGGAAGCTCCAGAATCTAGCATACAGTTATGTAGTAGCAGGTCATGAATCACTAGAGACACATTGAAGGGAGGAGTAGAGGGATCTAACTCCTCAACATGTGGGCCAAAAACTACCATGGGTCTTTCTTCTTGAAGGTTGAGACTATCTGGGATGATTGGTGCTTCTGGAGGGAGCATGAAAGAGGTGACTTGAGATTGATATGCTGGCTGTTTCAACAGTTCAGTCAAGGGGACTGGGATTTTGACCTTTTCAAGTTCCTTTTGCAGACTAAAAGCAGGAGGGGACTTTTCTATCACAACCTCTTTTGATTCTTTATTTTCAGCTGGGGGTTTGACTTCCTTTGACACAGACTCGGTATTAGGAGGAATGACTACTTTTGGAGCGGAAGGAATTTGATCATTAGACTGCAAAGGTTTGTTTAGAGGGCCCTTACCTTTGTCTGCAACTTTCTGCATTGTAGCCTCCTTCTGAGCAAGTGCTTCCTTCTGAGTAGGTGCTTCCTTCTGGGGTAGCTCTTCTTCTTGCTCTTGGGTACGAGTCCTCTTCCTAGAAGATCTGAGGTCATATCTTCTATTGAAATGTGCTTGCAGGAAATCATCAAATTGTTTACAATAACGATCAAATTCTGCTTCTTCTGTGTCTCTGGTCTTTTCTTCTTTTTGCCATGAGCACCCAGCTTCATCATTCCCTTGCAAAGGGCATTCTTCTCCATCACTATTTGAAAAGGCAAGATTTGCATCCTCCAGTCCATAGGCAGTGTCTTCAATAGAATCATCTACTGGACCTTCCAGGTACAATGGGTGTGGCACTTGATCCTGTTGCTCCTTCGCTTCCCTTGGCAATATTTGCAAGGGTGGTTTCCTGTACTGAGGATTGTAACCTCTGTTTGGAGCATTTTGGAAATTCTTGAAGGCTGTGTTCTTGGCTTCCAATTCAAGCTTGACCATTTTCTTAATCAATTTGCTCATTTCTTCCATTTATCATTGGCTGAGTCTTTGTCTTGGTTAGAGGTAGATGCCTCTTCTTTGCCCCTTCTTCTGGTATCTTGTTCAGATCTTCCTTTTGATTTACCAGTGGAGGCAAAGTTTGCTTCCAACTCTAGTGCATCTGCCTGAGCATCATCCAAAGTAGCAGGCTTTCTTTCTCTGAGAGAGAAACCAAAATCTGAATCAAAAGCTGCTACAAAAACAACCTTAGCAGCAGTTTGATGAGGCTTCATATCAGCAGGAAGACTCAAATACAGTTTATTAAATCTCTTGATAAATTATGACACTCCTTCATTGTGTCTTTTCTTTAGTGTATTGAACTCAATGACACAATTTCCATGATCTTTCTTCTCCCCCCATTTCCTGAGAAAAGTGTCTTCCATGTTATCCCAAGTAGTAATAGAACGGCCAGCCAATGTCTTGAACCATTTTCGAGCTTCACCATCTAGAGATTGCACAAACAGTCTTAAGACCACATCTAAATGTTCAACATTAAAGTTTTCTGCAAAGGAGCAGAAAGTCTCAAGATGTTTTTGAGCATCAATCTCATTTTCCCCATTGAATCTGGGCAAGATCTTCAGATAATCCTAGGGCATATCATTCAACACTTGGGGTAATGCCAGGGGAGCATATTTATTCATCAAGAAGGTCGGAACATTGGCCATTGGAGGAGGTGGAGGTAGTGCAATAGTTTGATGAGTAAGAGGAGGAGGAGGAGGTGGAAGTGGAGTATGAATAATAATAGGAATATACTCAACTGCAGCTTGAGGGGTTGAGGGGAACAAAGGTCTATTAACAGCAGATACTTCGGTTACTTCCTTGACCTCTTCAACCTCAGGAGTAGGATGAAGACTGTTTTTATTTCTGATACCCTCTCGGGGTGGACTATCCGAATAATAATAATCAGTATCTCCCACAGTGGAGTCGGGATCTGGCACTTGAGCTTCTTGAGAAGAAGAGGATGGAAAGTCTTCTATAGATAGTTCAGGGATTTCGGAACGGGATGATTTCCTTTCCCTCCAATTTCTTCTATGTATAATCTGGTCAGGGTCAGACACTGAAGGTGTCTTTGGCTTAGACATATCTGACCTCAGGTGTGGCTTACGAGGAGCCAGGACTGCAAATAGATTTATCAAATGAACAAATGTGGAGTCGCCAAGGTGAGGGATCTACAACTCTCAACTCTCCATACTCACCTTCTTGAAGAGTGAATTAGATTTTGTCGAGGCCCAGGGATTCTAAAATTTCTCAACTTCGTCCCCGACAACGGCGCCAGAAAGATGTTGTCGCTCCTAGAGACAGCCTAGAGTTGTGATAGACCAGTGCCTAGGACATCTTAGCATAGCAAGGAGCGTATAATATAATGTATGAAGTTGTCAACTTCAGCTCACATGCTATCTCCTGTAAACAGGGAAATAAACTAGAATGGGACCAAACTCTCAGAAACTGATACAGGAAAAGAAATACTGCAGAGGCAAGGTGTAAAACTCTAATACAAAGCATCAGACAATTCAGAGACAGTTTACTGCAAAGCGGACCGATTCAGAAATACTTCACAGACATAGGTTATCAAAAGGTGTATGTAGTGAAAGAAATATTGAGAAGATATTAGTTAACATTGAGCTGATACCCAGATATACAATACCACCATGCATGGGCTTACCAATCTAAGAATCCATACATGATAATAGCATTTTAAAAGCACCCTCCCAAAGAAACTAATATAGCAGAAGTATGGTTAGCTGAATAATGGAATAGAATATCATGCATGAGCCATATTTAAAGCGCTTGACTGATTCGAACATGGGCATAAACTAGGATGAATCCATACCAAAAATCAGTGAGCCACTCGCATTCCAAAACATGATACAAGAAATATGGATGAAATGAACTGTTCTATTAATATAACACAATAAAGAAAGTTACAGAATGTGAAATACCAAAGACCAGAATCCTCTTTGATAGATAGAACTCCTCCTCACTGAGACCCTATGGGCTCTGTGCCTTCATACCAAAATTTTACAAAAATTTTACAAAAAGCCTTTCACTGCATCATTTTCTGATAAAATCTGGAACCCTTACAATGTGTTCCTTCATGGTTTTTATAGGATAAATCAAAACCTAGTAAAAGAGGTAGATGATGAACATTTAATTTTCATAATTAAGGAAAAATGGCGGAAACATTCGCGCCCATATTTCTGAATGACTATGTTGTGTTGTTTTTACTCTGCTGCCTGCTTTCTGAAGTAAATGCACTGGGTAAAAGTATCTTCAGGAACACGGTATAGAATTAAAATCTCATGGACATTCCGTCCTTTCATGGAGGAAAAACACCTACTAAAATAAAACTTGGAGGGTATTGTTTCCTGTGCACAAATCTTTGGAGTGATTTGCAAGATCTTCGATCTGGTACTGCGCATTCAAAAGGTTAGATCAAGGCCCTAAAATCATCAATTATATGTCTTCAATTTCCAACCTTTCTCTGATATTCTCTATCTTCTCCATTAATGTTTCCATCTGCAAAATCTGTGTATTTTAATAACTCTAGAAGGTTTGACATATTTTTCACCCCTGCTCCTTTAATGAGAGTCGTGTTGTAACAGCTTCCTAGATTTCCCTCATAAATTCTGCCTCAGAAAGATGGTCCTTTGATGAGTTCTCGACTTTTGAAATGGAAACTGTGAATTATGACGACTTTCTGCCACTGTAACCCTACAAAATCCACAAACTCGTTAAAAATAAACATGCTCGGGAAGGTGGATGCAATGGGGAATAATGAGAAATGACAACGTGGCATGGCGGACTAGTGAAAAAGAACTGTAGGGCAATGGTAGGAAATGCGGCGTAACAGTGTGGGATGGCCATCGAGAAAGATAATGTAATGTGAAAATGATCGTGAAAATACGAAATAAACGCAGGAATGAACGAATATGAGTCGGGGTGATGGAGAGTACGTGGAGAAAAATTTGAGGACGAGGGTAGGCGCGATGCGTTGCGATGGGAAATGGATCGACTGACGTGGAGTGTTGACGGTGGGACCGATCAACGGCGGGATGTTGAAATCTTAATCATCCAATCTCGGAGGAGATCGACGGTTGAAAAGGCGATGGAGGCGATAGGCAGGTGGGCCGGGGGTGCATTTCCGTGGTTTCAAACTCATGCGGCTTCGATGCGCGACGACCATTCGATGAAGGTCTCCATATCCGACGGCTGACGGCGATATCACTGGGCATCGTGTTCCGATCAATAACGCGCAATGAATGGTGGTTTTGGAACCATACGCTGGGATGCGGGGCAGACAGTGTATGGAATCGCTGGCCCAATGAGAATTACCGCTCTCCGCCGAAAGGCGGTGCGATACATACCACCCGGTTTTGCAATGGGAGCGGGCGTGGGGACCACCGGGACAGGAGGGCTGCGGACCGTTGATTTCAAGGTTTGATCGGACGGTAGGCAGGTGAACTACGGGCGCGATGGGGATGAACAGTCGTCGTCCGATCTGTTACAGATCTACGGTTCAAAATGAGCCCGATATACATTTGATAAGCGCCTTTCGGGCTGGCGCCTGGTCTAGCGTCCAGGTTACATGGAGGAAAAGACAGAGGGACTAGGGCCGAAGGAGCTAAACCTTGAATATTTTCAAATATGGATTTTCAGCCTTTTAAAATGTGATTTGCGGGTAGGAAATGGCATGATAGGCAGAGAAAGATTTTTAGGCCAAAAGAGGGGATTCGAAAGGTTTAAGCGAAATTAATGGTCGGGACTTTTGGAGAAAATGCGACATGGTCAACGGTGCTTATGGAAGAATACCACTCTTGACAGGGTACCAAAGGTTTTCGCTATGTCAATCCCCTTGATGCGGCAGAAGCCCCGGGCAACAAATCTTGCCTTATACTTCTCGACACCCCCATCAGCAACTTGCTTTACCTTGTAGATCCATCTTGATCCTAAAACTAATTTACCCACTAGCCTTGAAACAATCTCCCAAACACTATTTCTGACAATGGAGTCATACTCCTCCACCATGGAATCTACCTATGTGGGCTCCTGCACTACTTCTTCAAAAGAAGATGGCTCTATCACAATACACTTGCTCATCAGAGCCATGTATCTAGTAAATTGGTTAGGTCACTGTCTCTATCTGCGCTGTGATGTAGGGACTCCTACATTCTATGCCACATCAAGCTTCAATCTCTTAGCTTCTGTGGTACGTTTTCTGCCTTGTCTAATGTTTGGTTCTGCATGAGTGGACTCTTCCACTCCATGAATCTCCTCCTGTGGCTGATCCACATCTAGAGGTTCATCTTTGGGAACAAGAAGTTCCTCCCCTGCATGGAAGTCTAGCTCCCTCTCAAGCATAGCTCGTGCAACACCCACGATCATTATGTTCTTCCTCTCTGCGACCCCATTCTGCTGTGGGTTATGAGGTGCTATGGGTTCTCTGTGAATTCCTTGTTTGCTATAGAAGTCTTTGAATTTTCCTAAGATGTATTCACCACCATTATCGCTCCATAGAGCTTTCACTTGCTTCCCCGAATCCTTCTCCACAAATGCTTTAAACTCACAGAACTTTGAGAATGTTTCACTCTTCTTCTACATGAAGAAGATCCAGCATTTATGAAAATAGTCTTAAAAAAATATAGCATAATACATGTGTTTTGCTGTTGAAGCAACCGAGAAAGGTCCACACACGTCTGTGTGAATTCTCTCCAGGATCACCGAAGCACGGTTTTCCTTCTCATGAAAGGTGGTCTTCAAAAACTTACCCATAGACATCCCTTGCACTGATCTGACTGCGCAAGAGTACCCTTGGGAAGTCTAGTAGAAATATCCTGCAAAATCTTCAAATCGCCATGTTGAAGATGGCCCAATCTCCTGTGCCATAACTCGCCCTCATCTCGGCTCACCACTTCTTCTATTTTTCCCACCATTGCAGCGCAGCCATCTACCTCCAGCTTGTAGATATTCTTAACTCGAATCCCTATCCTCTTGGTTTGACCCGTTGTTTTATGTCGCAGGAAATATTTTCCATCGCTAAAAACAACGTCATAACCTCTGTCTTCCAAAATTGCGACTGAAACCAAGTTCTTCTTCAGACTTGGAACATGCATAACATCTTTCAACAGAAATAGATTACCCGACTCCCTCTCAAAGGTAATGGTCCCAATTCCGGTCACACCATATTGACCATCGTCGCCCATCTCTATATACATTTGAAGGTCCTTCTCCTCCAAATCACTAAACAACTCCTTGTCTCCCGTCATATGGAAAGACACACCACTATCAAGATACCACACCGATCCCATTGCGCTTGAAACCAAGCATGTGATCAAAGAGAAATCAAGTTCAAATTGTGAGGCTAAGGCCTCTTCGGCTGCAGCTCCAACAACCTTCTTGTTGTTCTTCTTCTATGGGCAATTAGTGGCGAAATGCCCATGTTCGTGACAGTGAAAACACTTCACCTTGGACAAATCCTGCTTCTTTCCTTTAGCTTTGGATTTTGAAGGAAATTTCTTCCCCTTCCCTTTCCTTGCTTTGGCAGCCAAAGCGCAATTTTATTCATCTTCATTCTTCGATGAAGAGCCATCCCTGGTACTTCGCCTTATCTCCTCCTGCACAAGATCCGACCAAAGTCGCTCCCAACCCGGCAGTTTCTCCCGTCCATTGATAGAGTCTTTGTA
The DNA here is from genome assembly GCA_034641835.2 of Pinus albicaulis. Taxonomy (NCBI): domain Eukaryota; kingdom Viridiplantae; phylum Streptophyta; class Pinopsida; order Pinales; family Pinaceae; genus Pinus; species Pinus albicaulis. The sequence goes on along the minus strand of CM076573.1, from coordinate 585,682,382 downwards.
GCTATGCCAACACTTCGGAACCCCAAGGAGAGCCAAGCTCACCAAGTATTCATCATCAATAGTAATCCCCGAACTTCCTTATTCATCCCTATAGTGGACAAACTTCGTGAGATATTTTGGAATATTGTCGCCCTTCTCCATTTTTATTTTTCTAAGCTTATCCTTCAACGCACCCTTCCTCTGGTCACTACTGCTTTGGAAAAAATTTGTCAAAGCCTTCCACATTGCAAATAGAGTGGCTTTCCCATGAAGGCTGGACACAATATGGTCCTTCACACCTTCCAACAAAATTCTTCTTGTCTTTGCTACCTTCTTTTGCCATGCATCAAGTAATGCAGCATCGCTAGATCCCGGCTTAGGAACATCGCTATCGATGAACTATTTTAGTCCAATATCCTCCAGCACCACCTCCATCCTATCCTTCCAGGCTATGTAATTTGAGATGCCATCAAGGGCATACTCCAATCACAACCCATTGAAATACATTTCAATGTATACTCAACTTTCGCACCAAGAATTTTATGAAGAAAATTTGAATTGTCCACTAGCACAAACTCATCAGTTATTCACTATTGCAATCTTCAAGAATTAACACTGCTATGATACCATGTAGAAATTATATACAAGATGCATGTATATATCCAGATTCTCCTGATCTAAAAATATTTTATCTTCTTGCTAAAACAGAATCCTTCCACTGTTAATATTTTGCGGAAATTAAAATCAATTGGAAACACATGAAGAGATAAAAACAATTGCACATAACACGGTTGTTTAACAGGAAAGCCTGAAGCTGAAAACCCCAACTATCATATATTATGTATCATGGAGGTCATGTAACAATCTCATACAAAGCTTAGTACATCAAGCTCCCAGTACAATCAATCGTCACACACTAATCAAAAGAAATCTGCAAATCCATGCACTAATTTCTTGCCACCTGATAGCCTGCCTCCATTGCGCAATCCCTACTGAAGAATAGCTCTGAATGAATTCGAATTACCCTTGCCTTGCACTCCGTAATCCTCATTGGCAACTCTAATGTGTGTGTGGGGCAACCAATGCATCACTATAGTCACAACGGATAGTCCATCTTTCCCTTTCACCTATCTCTCCACTGGGTCTCCACTAGAATTGACATGCACTGTAGTTAACTATTGTATTGTTCAGTTGATTAATGATTTATTATTTGTGAATTAATTAAATAATTAATTCACTCCACTCTCACTAGTGTCTCATTCATTTAGACTAGATACAACTATCTTAACTGAGCTTAACTCCATTAACTGAGTTAAACTGAATAACAACTCCATGAACTACTCTTCCAACTCTATCATAACTTTGCCACTTCATTTCTAACTGAGTCCTCCATGCATGAACCACCAATAAACCCTAGGAATTGCGTAATTCCTTCAGCCCACTGATTTGCCAAACTTGTACACTGAAATTAAGTGCTGCAAGAGAATAAGTTGTAGTTTATTGTCGGATTATTATTAAGAGCTAATAATAATCGACACTTCTATTTTTAGATCGATGATCTATAAATAGACTTCACCCAATATTCTAAAAATAGAATTTCATCCATTTTTTCCAACTTGACCAACCATCCACAAATAGCATCCTACAGCTTATGAAATATGATCACCATGTCTAAAAATAAACATATTCTAAAAATAGACTTGCACCTAAAAATAGCCTGTGGGACCACTTAGTGAAGGCAACTCATTTTCACTAAGCTCATCATCTTGTTGAATCTCAAAAACTTGTTGGTTCACCATTGCGGAAACACGCTGGGCCATTGCAGCAAATTTTTGGGTCATCGTTACAACAAATTTATGGGTCAGCATTGCAACAACTTGCAGGGTCATTGTTGCAACAACTCCTTGGGTCAAAAAATGGTAAAGCAAGTCAAATGGGAAACGACAATCTCCCTTTCGATGCAAGACCTTAAAGAAAATGTAATCTTTTCTATAATGGATTTAGATTGGTTTGAGTACATGGAAATAACATGGAGATTGATTGGATTGAAAACATAGAATTCTAGAATTTATTAGAGGAGAGGAAATGGATCGAGATGCTCCATGTTCTTTCACCCGGGTTGATCCGAATGGAAAATGGCATCAACCCATGGTATTCATCTACCCATGTTATCCATCCACCCATGGAATTTACCCATGATATTGTAAGTGGCATCAACCCATGGTATTCATCCACCCATGATATTTATTTGCCCATGGTATTGTAAGTGACCCATGGTATGTATCCACCCATGGTATTCATCCACACATGGGATTTACCCATGGTATTGTAAGTGGTATCTACTCATGGTATTGGCCTATGGTATTTACACATGGTATTGTGACTCAAAAAAGGCTATAAATTACAAGCTTTAGTTTGTATAAGGACAGATGGTCTGCCACAATGTAGCTTCTATTTTTATTCTCTGTTTTAATAAAACAAGTTTCTTTGTGGTTCAAAGAAAAAAAAAAAAAAAAAAACCAAGAAAATAAAACCACAAAGAAACTTGTTTTATTAAAACAGAGAATAACAATAGAAGCTACATTGTGGTAGACCATCTTTCCTTTTACAAACTAAGGCTTGTTATTTATAGCCTTTTTTGAGTCACAATACCATGTGTAAATACCATAGGCCAATACCATGAGTAGATACCACTTACAATACCATGGGTAAATCCCATGTGTGGATGAATACCATGGGTGGATACATACCATGGGTCACTTACAATACCATGGGCGAATAAATATCATGGGTGGATGAATACCATGGGTCGATTCCATTTACAATACCATGGGTAAATTCCATGGGTGGATGGATAACATGGGTAGATGAATACCATGGGTTGATGCCATTTTCCATTTAGATCACGGGTACAAAATAAATTCCCAGACTCAAGGCCTACTACTTCATTGTGATATGAAGTGTAATTTTTTTAGAGATGCATTGTTTAGATGTTGGTATTAACATGCTCGATCATTTTTCATATGTATTGAACTTTCAAAAAAAATTATGCCACTATGCTTATTCATATGGCCCCGAGGATAGAAGAGGACAAAATTAAATGAAACAAAGATCCTCATTTGCCAAAAATAAGGGTTTCCAATGCCATTTCATTGTAAAAGTTATTGTTCAAATCCTCGACATATAGATAATAACATATAACATGTATGAACATGAAGATAGCCAAAGATGGCCTTGTCATGGCTAGCACGACACTTTGGGTGATGCTAGGTCCCTGCGTCAACCAAAGTTATCAAGGGACATGGTTTCCTATGTAGAGGGTTGTTTCTTCTTGGAAATGTCGATTGAATCAGTTTGTAAAATGCATGTTACAAAATATGTTGACATGGATGCCACAACTCGAGATAGGGATTTCTTTTTGTGTAGGAAATATGTTAACATCTATGATTGTCTAATGAAATTATAGTATCAGTTGCATAAGAAGGATGAACTGTATGTGAACCTTTGGTATAAAAAACACCATGATGATTTTTTCTTTTATCAAAATCCCAATGGTGGAGAGGTCCCTTTTATAGTTGGAATTCAAATGAAGTGGATGTTGGAGACCATGGTCAAGCTATTGAATAATAGCTTAATAGCCATATATTCAACATTCAACACAAATAAATATGGGGTGGGTGTATTAAGAATGATTGATCTAGTACAATAATTTGTTTTGTAGTGATTGATAATGATTAATGAGCTAAAGTTGACTTCATATGTTTTTTGAATGTGATAGTATCAATTGTACACACTCATGGTGTTTTATGAGCAACAAAGTGGGGTGTCAGTTGCATGGGTCATGGCATCACATAATACATCACATGACATTTCACTATGGTCGGAACACCTCATGCATAGGTGTCACCAAGTTGATCATAATTGAAATTTAATGCCTTCATGGTTGTTGATGCATTAGCTAAAATTAGTACTTTAAGGTAACTTCAATCTTCTTATTTTATATTAAAACTTGTGTTTATTCTAAAAAGAACGTGCTTGAAATGAATTGAATGTGGTAGGAGATTCACAAGGTGCAATGTTATCTTGTGTGTTTGGCACGTATGTAGAGCATGGCTAAAAAATTTCAATCGAATGACCAGTAGTTCAAAAAAAGAAAAAGAGTTGTTTAGGGATTTGGGTTTGATTATGAGAGATTGTTATAGTAATGAAGTGAGCATTGCAATTAATGTGTTCTTCAAAAATTTTTTTAATGAAGAGATGTTATTAAATTATTTCCACAAGAATTGGATTGTTGGTGAAAATATTTTTAAGTTCTCACACTCTTTATTAGATTTCTCTCTTTGGTTTTCATACAGACAAATTATATTCATTAACCCAAGTTTTCTATTATTAGGGATGTGGGTAAAAGGATGTCGGGATTTTTCCCATGGAAATTAGGAGAAAAATAATGTTGTGGAGTCATATCATTATTACCTAAAGAAAAATTTTCTACTTGGTAGAAGAAGAAATGTGCTCGTAGGATCAATTGGTTGGTATATATTTTTATAACAAATGTTGAACCCTGTTATTGGTTTAAGGAAATTCTAAAAAAGGAAGGATATTTGAATAATCACAAGAAAGAAAAATAGTTTGAATCATTATTGGAAAAAACAAAAAGAATTCTAGATAGTGTTTTCAGCCCTCATGAGAGAATGTCTCATGATTTTTGGGCGAGGATTCAATCTAAGCCTAATAAGAAATACATTTTCACTTCTCATCACACAAATTTCATAACTTGTGATTGCCCATGGTCTATTCATGGCAACACTGTTGTAAGCATGCCATAAAAGTGGGTTGGTTTTGTTCTCGTTCAATGGCTTCAAACCCATTAATAAATTATCAGACTACAATTGATTCATACAATAACCCTCCTGATATCAATATAGAGGCATTGTATCTTATTTAATATGCAGACACAATTAGAACAAGAGGATTCATTTGGATACATAGACTTGCTTTGAAACAATCCTCCTGCTAATTTGACCAAGATTGAACAATTGATTGATTTGGCTAAACAAATGTTGGATGAAGGCAACACTATTCATATAATGGATAATGAATTCACGTGCGAGTTGGGTGCTTTTGAGTAATATTTGAAGAGGAAGAAGAGTTTTCTGAGCCCAAATAAGAGAAGAAAAACAATCAAACAAAATGCAAGATTGGAAATTGATTTGAATATCGTTGCATATGAAGATGAACCATTTGAGTTCGAACAACTCAAAAAGTGAGGCTGCCCTCACTCCAACAATGAATGATTTTTCAGGTTTGTTGTGATATTTTTGTTTTCAATTTGTTTTTAATATTTATTAGTGTATTACATGTATTTAATGTATTATTTTTGTGATGAATATGTTAATGTATTTTTGATAGGTTGTGAGGCTATGTTTGTTGATTTGGGAAATTTGTCCTAATTGTCAAATAAGATCAATAAAAAACTACATGCATCTACATTCAGTATTTAAATACATTGATTGTTTAGTATGTTATGGAAGATAGCACTAAGACTAATACAAGATGATGATGATGATGTATACAACTAAGACTAAGACATTATATGATGTATTCGACTAAAACTAAAACTATCACTAAGACATTAGATGATATTCCATTCTTCATCTTATTCATTATATGATGTATATGACTAAGACTATCACAAGCACATTAGTAAATGTGGTTGATATACCCAGATAGGTGTCAAAATGTTTCCTCATAAAGATCTTTAATATTGGATACAATTCTAATGAATCTATTACATCTGAATTTCTATAAAATATTTCATTTCATGCAAAATTAACAACTCCAATATAGAATTTTAAAAAACCCTAATTCTAAACCCTAGATGGTTCCCAAACTCTATAAAAGTCGAACCAAAAAAAGTTGATGCCAAAATTTTTTCATAAGAAACTTTGAAATGCTACAATTGTATATCTAAGGGTAACTAAATTAAAACTCACATTGTAGATGTGGCTACATGCTACTTCCTACCTTGAAATCCTCTTAAGATAACCATGAATATAAAGGCCCAAACAATATATCAAAAAAATTCCTAAAATTTTTATTTAGTAGTAGTAAAGTAAACACAATATAGAAACAAAAATGTCACTTCAATATGACATATATCTTAGCTGAATGTGGATTTTCATAGCCTACAAAAAATAAAGAATGGATGATTCACCATATAACCTAAAACCCTAAAGAATAAATGATTTATTGTATCTAATATATCTATGCATATATAATTATTAATGTTTATCATAAATAAGAAACTGTAACAATAAATTTAAAATATGAAAGAAATTAATTGATTTATGAAACCCAATATTTATAGGTAACAAACATGAAATCTAAATTGAAATTAAAGCAATGGAAATGTAACAAAATTTGCAGCAACAAAATTTAACCTTAGAGAAAAAAAAGGAAACCATGTAAAACATGATTTTACGAGTAATTGGTAATTGCTAATTGTTAATGATGATATATTACAAGAGAAATATATGTATTACAACAACAAAGTTCATGTGTCTACTAACTATGATTTGTCGAAACATTGTCAATGAGTGTGAGCAACAACGAGCCAATGAGTGTCACCAACGGCGAGGGAGTGAATGTCAGCTATGGTGAGTTAGTGAATGTCAACAAAAAAACATCGGTCACACTAAATCTGAGAGTGAAAGGGGACATTCATGAAGATTTTTGATACTATATTCACTATGTCCTGCTTCATCAGCACGAAGATACCTTGATTTTTCCGGAATTTCATTCCAACATGCAAGCTCTTCTTCCTTTTTCAGGTTATAAGACTTTTATATGTCCTTCTTGGCATCCAGATCATTTGATAATAAAAATTAAGACATATAAAATTATTCCCACATTCTTGCATGCAATAAATATATTTAGACACCCTTGTTAAGGCTATCTTTATAAAGTTATGGTGATAAAAGGGATCTTTATCTCGGGTTCATTTTTCTAAGGAATCCCACTTACTTTACATCGTATTTTTGCATCAATATTCAATGTTGCAATCTAGTCTGTGAAATATGCAATGGTCTGCTTCCTCTTGCTGATGATAATATTTGCATCCTATGAGGAATTGTCCCACATTTGTTGTTCTTGTATCACCTATATAGGTAGTTACACCATTTTTTGGTCATCTAACCCATTATCGTTAGATGAACCCAAATACACCATGTAAGACCAATTTTACCCCAAGTAAAATCACTTTCACCACATTTGTTTACATTTCTTGGTCATATTTAACCCAAAACAAGGTAATCAATTAAATAAATCATTATTTATTTAATTATTTCCTAAGAATAAGTTATTTAAATCATTATTTAAATAATATTCTTAATTAAATTTGACTAAATCACATATAAATAATTAAATAAACCATTATTTATTTAATTATATTCCCCTCATCTCCCTTAAAATAATAAATAAATCATTTATTTATTTGTTATTTATAAATAAAGGAATTGACCCAAGTCAAAAGCCCTTTTCCCTCCAATAAATATAATAAAATATTCCTAAAGGATGATTCTAGAATTTGATTAATAATATTTTATTCATGCACCGAGTTCTAGAACACCCCAATATTTTGTTATAAATAGGAGGGTTTTCCCCATTCATTAGTCACCTCCATTGTATTAGATCACACTAGATCTACTCTTGGTCACCATTTCCATTTGTTTGCATTTTGAACTCCCATTGAGTTCCATGTTTGTTAGGGTTTTCCACATTAACCAAAGAGAGGAATTTTAGATCTGAAACACTGAGGACTTCCAAGAACCCATCCCACTAAGGAGAACTGGAAAACACATTTCTTGTTTTCCTCTTAGGTGCCCCATTCTTTAATATAATATAATATTCTTTTTATACATTGTTCTTGTCTTGTTCATTGGATGCATGGAGCTATTTTATATCTTATCTGCTTAATATCTTTTATGCTTAGATCTAATTTTATGCAGCAAACTTAAGGATATTTTGCAGCCATACTTGATGTTAGGGCTACTTGATATGCATAGCTAAAGTGATCTTTTACGACGAAAGAATCATACTAACAATTGGCGACTCCACACGGGTTTTCTTTTGCGACCACTGTCGTTTTCTATCTTCCTGCATATCCAGCTATTTCAGACCCTAGGGTTTCTCTTCCATTTTTTATTTTTCCTATTTTTTCCCATTTTTATGTTAGTTTTCCCCTCTAAAACCCTCAAACATTCCAATTTTTAACTTCCGTGTGTTTCTGGCCTTTTTGCGCAGGTGACCGACATCAACCGCTGCTGAGATGGCAAAATTTTATGAAATCTGCCGCCACCAGACCCGGATCTGCAGGTTGCACTTATCGGCCCAAAAAGTGTGACCTGGCCTTGAGGTTGCACTTTTCTACCCTAAATCTGCGACCTGGCCTGAAAACAGGCCCAAATCTGCGACCTGCAATTTTTTCTGCAATCTGCCAGCACTTTTTCTGGGTTTCACTGAAGCTTCTGTCAGGGTTTTCCAACCTCTGTCTCCACCTGTTCATACCTGTTACTGATCAATTTCACTCACCTAAGTGGGACTCACCTAAGTGGGACTCTTGCCCCTTAGGGCTTTAGTTCCCTCCACTTTTTGTGGGAGATTTTTTTGTTGTTTTTAGACATCTGAATTTCCAGAAGTTTCAGCCTTATTTCAGATCTGATACCTCCTGTTCAGATCCTCACAGGTCAGCTTTTCTTCCCTTTTTATACACTACCTTTCGCTTTGTTTGGGTTCATCTCTAGGGCCACCTCTTTGACCCCCCTCTTTTTAGTTGATCTCCTTTTTTCTAGCAGCAACCTTGCCCTTGCCTCTTTGCTGCTTTTTGCACCCCTTTCCAGCAAATTTCTCCATTAGATCCCAGTCCCTCCGGACCTTAGATCTATTGATCTCTTGTTAGCATGCTCTGCCCCTGCTAGACTAGTTTTGAGAGACCCACCTTCTTGGGTTCAATTGCTGCCTTTTTAGTTGCTCGTTTTCTGTTCTTTCACTCTTATTTACTGCAGATTTATTTTCCATTACGCAGCACACTTTTTCTTTTACTCTCAAAACGTCTGGGTTTAATCAATTAAAATTAACGCATGCCACACACTAACCCTAAGTGAAGAAGAGCCTGGTTAACACCGCCTGGAAAAGACTCTAAAATTAATAGACACTGCAACTCCTTGCCCTTGTTGCGTCTTTCTTTTGCACCTTGCTGCCCTTGTCGGTCGTTCTTCTTCCCGTCATCGTTTTGCCTCCAAGGCGTTTATCCCGGCGACTTCTTGGCCTTCACCCTCAGTTTCTGGTTGGTCGACTTCCTCCTTCCCGTTGTCATCGAGTAAGTCCTCCCCTGAGTCCACACTCTGACTCTTCCTCTGATTGTTTGGGTTCTCCCCGTCCTTCTGGTTCTCCCCCCTTTACCTCCACCATGTCTAGTTCTGGACCTAGCCCTAACCCCAGTTCTATTGCTGGGTCTTCTTCCAGTGGAACCACTACGGGACCTACCTCGACTGCCCCATTACTTCCGTATATGGCCAACCTCAGTCTCCCTGACTTCAATCAACTTATCAATGATCCTATCCGCCATGATGTCAGTTGGCCTGCTATGCCAACCAAGCTCCCCTCCAACATTCCCAAGTTCGAAGGCCTTGCTAGTGAAGATCCCTCCAATCATATCCGATCTTTCCACATGTGGTGCTCCTCTAATTCCATCATCGATGACTCCATTCGTCTTCATTTATTCCAACGCACCCTTACTGGCGAAGCGTCCAAATGGTATGTTGATCAAGCCACCTCTTCCCATACCACTTTTGCAACCATTGCCCCAGCCTTTTTGTCTTATTTCCAGCTCCCTCTCTGATACGACACTGGCACTGAACTATTGACATCCTTTCATCAATCCTCTTCAACGCGTCTCTCCTCTCATGTCCAGGAGTGGCGACGATGATGAAGCTTATGCCATGATCCCCCCTTTGAAGATTGCGTTTACATGGATTGGTTCCTTCGCTCTCTCTTACCTCCCATTGGTAAAGACGTCGCCTCCCATTTCCTCCAAACCGAAGAAGTCGCCCTTCAAATCGCCTTAAAATATGACCTTATCTATGCCCAGTCTGGTTATGTTTATACTGTCCTTCCTGATCTCCCCAAGCTCGAGGGCACTAACGCCTTCGGGACCTCTCACTCTGCCGACGGTATCATCAGAGCCATGTCTCATACCTCCGCTCAACCTCTTATGCCCTATGGTTTTCCTCCCGGCGGGGCCAGCACCTCCAGCACCTTTCCCCATCTCGGTACCATGTATCCAGGATTTGGCATGCCTCCCCCTTTTACCCACTTTCCTGCTTACCTCAATTTTTCCCATTATCACCCTTACCCTTATCCGCAGCCTGGTGTCCCAGCTCCTCCAGCATTTGGACCTCTCGCTCCCTTGCCTCCTCCACCCCCACAGCCACACTTAATTCCCCCTCCAGGGCACGTATTTGTGCAACCAAGTGCAACTCCTCTTCCTTCACAACGAAAGAGGAAAGGCACTCCCTCCGCTTCCGGTAATCGTCGACCCAATCCTTCCCATCTTAATTCTGACACTACTGACTAGCCTCAGAGCTCTCAGCCCAAGCAAGACAGGCCACTTCGCAGCAATAAGCCATGTTCATGTTGTAGTGTTTACGGTCATTACACTCACGATTGTCCCCCGTTACCACAAATACGGCACATGTGGGAATCTCAGGCCACTGTGTAGGGACAACACTCTTCTCCTTCTATCCCTTCCCATACGGCTACGTCTCAACCCGCTATGTTTCCCGATCCTTTCCCTCAACAAAGACTCGTGGCCACCCAGTCACCTCATGGCCCGGAACCCACTCAACATTCTCCTTCTGGTTCCTCTGATTACCAGATCCTCATGATGGCCTCAGACCAATCTCTCACCGCCAATCCTTCCCTTCAAACTCGGTCTCCCGTTCCTTCTACCCCCGAGTTCCCATCCTCAGGCCCTACTAAGCCTCTATCGACACCCAATGGTCCCTTGCCAATTCCTCCACCCAACGCCAAGATTCATACCCAAATTCCTAAGGGCCCATTACGTTGAAATGCTGTCTCTGATCAGATTTCCCTGGATGTTGTCGACCCTACCGATGACCAGTTAATTGTTTTCGATCCCCGTCAACTTGACCATCCCCCTCTTCCTGCGTCTGTTGCTTTCCAAATCTCGGTCCAAATCCAAAATGCCACTATTACTCGATGCGTTATTGATGAGGGGGCATATACCTGTTTCATGTCCGCTTCGGTTTGGCAACAACTCAGATCTCCTGCGTTGGCCCCTTCCACAATCATCATTCGTGTGTGGGATGGCCATGCTTCCTAGCCCGTCGGCCTCTTCCATCGCTGTCCTATTACTCTTGCAGGCAAGACTGTGTGTGTCGACATTGAAGCGATCAACGCCCCTCTCGACTACAACATCCTCTTGGGGCGTAGTTACACCTATGCCATGTCTGTCATCCCATCCGCAGTTTACCGCAAGATGTTCTTCCCACATAATGGAAAAATCGTCACCATCGACCAGTTATCGTATCAATCTCAGATTTCCCCTGAGCCCTGTATTTCCACTGCCACTACGTCTTGGCCCAGTGTCTCTCCCGGCCTCTTTAAAGACTCCTCCTTGCTCGACACCTTTCTTGACCCACCTACCCTCTCTGACCCTAGCCTGGCAAGCGTTTGCATGATGCAATCATCTTGGGCTGACCTTACACGACCCACTTTGGCTAGTCAGTAACCTCAACTTTCCCCAACTACTCCGTCTCCTAGCCCTTCGCCCCTGCTAGCCAGTATTTTTCCTTCAGAATCTCCCCTCCCTACTGGATCAATTCCGCCCGATTTCAATCCCCTCGGCCGCATCCCTCCTGGCCATTTTCCTGCTGGTCAGATTCCTTTCCTCACTCCCCCTCCTGGAGCTTCTTCCGTCCCTATCTTGGCTACCCTCTCCCTACCCAACTTGACCTTGGGTATACCCATCTAGTATCTAAGCCCCCCTGCCCCTACCCTGCCTGGTCAACCCAAGCCGTATCTTGCTTTGACTCCGGTTCAACCAATACCCATGACCTCTTCCACTGCTCCACCACCTCAATCTCCTCACCCAGCACCTCCTCCTATTACAACCATGTCCGGTCACAATAGCAAATCTCACAGGGGGGCACCGAAGGACACGGTAGCGTTGAAAACTTCCACCCCTCCTCACCTTCCAAAACATCCCATCCAGTGCGCCTTGTGCGACGTTGTCGGCCACGCCACCCATACCTGTCCTGAATTACCACACCTCAAAACCGTGGTCAATGAAACGTTTCCAGAATTTGATATTCCCAAGGTCCAGGTCACCCTCCCTGGTTCCCTTCCCAAACTTAAAAACTTGCGCACCAACCACCCTTGTTCTTTATGCGACTTCCATGGGCATTATACCCACCTTTGCCCCCATCTTGATGAGTATCGTGCTTCTTTGGCCGCTTACCGCCAATTCGAAGTCGCGCTTGCCCGTCCTCCTTTTTTAACCCCCGACCACGTGTCCACTGACATGACCGAACCTTTCGCCACTATTTCCTACCTTGCCTCATCACCGCGTTCCCCGGCATCCAACCCCTTAGCCCCGCCCCCCGCTGTTTTGCCTACCCACTCATCTATTGACCCCGCTGTCACTTCTCATATCGACACAAACATAAGCCTTTCCCCTCAACATCAGATATCTCATATTTCTACCTCTTCGGTTCATACTATGTCCTCCACTATTCCCCTCTTCCAGTCCGATGAAGACAGCATGGATGCCATGACCGAACCTGACTTTCCATGGGACGATATGCACCATCGTGCATACTTCCTACCACATCAATCACATGACCAATATGCTCTCAAATCCAAAGACTTCATTCCCAATAAAGTTGATTGGTTCAAAAACCCCATCCCTGCCCCTGATGCTTTCGAAGAAGGCAATATGGCTAACATCTCCCCTACCATCAAAATAGACATTTCTGTCAAACCAGGTATCGAAGAACACATCACCATGGGCGCCCACTACACTTCGGAAGAAATTGAAGCCTACACCAAACTCTTAAAAGAATTCCGTGATGTTTTCACCTGGTCCTACTCAGAAATGCCAGGACTCGATCCGGCCATTGTCGAACACCACATCGACACATGGCCTGACGCCATTCCGGTCCGTCAAAAGTTAAGACCCATTCATCCATCTAGACGTGAAGCCATCAAAGCTGAAATCGATAAGCTCCAGCAGGCTGGTTTTAATTACCCCATTGAGTACACCACTTGGGTGTCCAACCCAGTTCCTGTTCTCAGAAAACAAGGCACCATTCGTGTTTGCACTGACTTTCACGATCTGAACAAAGCTTGTCCCAAAGACAACTTCCCCACACCATTTATTGACCAAATCATTGATGAGTGTGCGGGGCATGAGGTCTTATCCTTTATGGATGGCTTCACAAGATACAACCAAATCGTTATATGTCATGCTGATCAACTTAAAACTGCGTTCATTAGTCCGTGGGGCACTTTTGCATACCGAGTCATGCCATTTGGTCTTAAAAACGCTGGTGCCACTTTTCAACGAGCCATGTCTTATTGTTTCCATGAATTAGCTCATATTATCCTCACCTATTTAGATGACCTTACTGCGCGTTCTAAACATCGGGCACAACACCTCCATGATCTGCATACCATTTTCCTCCGCTATCGCAAGTATAACATCCATCTTAACCCTTTGAAATGTGTCTTTTGTGTTCTCGCCGGTCGTCTCCTCGGCTTCATCGTATCTAAAGACGGGATAAATCTTGACTCTTTGAAAGTTCAAGCCATTCTTGAACTGTCTATCCCTCGAACCTTACGACAACTCCAAAGCCTCCAAGGCAAAGCTAATTTTCTTCGCCGATTCATTCCAGACTATGCGACCACCGCGCATTGTTTCCTTTGACTTCTTCACTCCCACACTTCTTTTGTCTGGGATACCTACGCTCAACAATCTTTTGATGCCCTCAAACATGTTCTCACCTCTGCCCCCTTGATCCGTCATCCTAACTTTGACCGAGATTTCATCCTTTACATCTCCGCTTCCACCCATTTGATTGCTGGTTTCCTTAGTCAAGAAGATGATAACGGCCTTGAGCATGTGATCTATTATGTCAGTAAAAACCTTTTTGGCCCACCTGTGTCCTACTCACATGAAGAAAAGTTAGCACTAGCTGTTGTGTTCTCGGTCCAAAAACTGCGTCATTATATCCTCCTGCATTCCACCAAGGTTGTGACTGATTCCAACCCCATGGCTTTCCTGTTGAGTCGACGCATCCTCAGTGGGAAGTACGCTCGTTGGGTCATTATTCTCCAAGAATTTGACCTTGAATTTGTCACCCCAAAAAGTAAGAAAGGTTTAGCCCTCGCTGAACTCATTTCTGATTTGCCTACTGGGACGTAAGACACTCCTATTAATGATGATTTTCTCGATGAAAATTTATTTGCCATCACCACTGATGATCCTTGGTACGGTGATATCCTTAATTACCTACGAACCCAAAAGTTTTCCCTTCATCTTGATCGTGCTGCTCGCACGCTGAAGCTGAACAAGTCCTCAACGCCTGCCATAGCGGTGCTTGTGGGGGCCACCTTTCCGGCCTTGCCACCGCCCAAAAAATCATGCATGCTGGGTATTTTTGGCCTTCTCTCTTCAGTGATTGCATTGAAGTAGTCAAAAACTATTCCAATTGCCAACATTTCGCCCCCAAGGTGCGAGCTCCTCCCGCTCCCCTCCATCCTGTCATCACAGCTGGCCCTTTTTGCAAATGGGCCATTGACTTTATGGAATGTAGACCTCCCTCCACCGGTAACCACAAATACATCATCGTGGCAGTTGACTATTTCACCAAATGGGCTGAAGCTATGCCGACATTAAACAATACGGCAGCCACTACAGCCCTCTTTTTCTTTAACCATGTCATCACTCGATTCGGAGTTCCAAAACAGTTAGTCTCTGACCATGGCCGACATTTCAAAGATGAGATCTGGCATGAGCTATCCTCACTCTTGGGTTTTGAGCACCAATATTCATCTTCCTATTACCCCCAAGGTAATGGCAAAGTTGAAGTGGTCAATAAAATTCTTAAGACCATGCTTCAAAGAACGGTGAATAAGCACAAAAACAATTGGCACCTTATGCTCTTCCCTGCTTTGTGGGCTTATCGGACTTCGGTTAAAACCGCCACTGGTTTCACTCCTTTCCACCTTGTCTTCGATGAGGAGGCATTCCTACCAATCGAGTGTGAAATCCCTTCCCTTCACCTGGCCGTTGAACTCCTCCCTGATACCCAACCTCTAGAACAATGACTTATCATGCTTGAGCGCGCCTCTGAAGACCGTCGTGTTGCATTGCAAACTCTTGAAGAGGCCAAAAAGCGCACCAAAGCTTAGTATGACAAAAAGATACACCCTCGCCAATTCACGAAGGTGACCTTGTTCTAGTCTATGACCAGGCCCATGATACCCTTGGTCATGGGAAGTTCGACTCACTATGGCTCGGTCCTTACATTATCAGTAAAGACCTTGGGAAGGGGGCCTATCTTTTAGAGGACTTTGAAGGCCACCCCCTTCCTAATCCTCGCAATGCACTCTATCTCAAGAAATATTACCCCTAGCATTTCCCGCTCGAAATGCACGTTTTATTTTTCTTGTAGATAGCCAGCATATATTTGTTTTCACATTTCGCTACTTCACCACGACACCCACTATCCACGAAGTCTTCCCTCACATCCCCTTAAAATCATATTTTCTCACTTACACCACAGTTCAGTGGGGGGCACCACTTTGCCCACACACTCATCTCTGTTCATGATAATTTCCTTCATGAGTTACCAGTTTGTACTCATGATTTTTATGGTCCCCATTGGCACCATCCCTCATTTCATCATCATCCTTAGTTACGTCTGTGCGTCGCTCCACTATTTTCTCCCGTGCCTTAATTGAGATTCCCTTACTACCTCACCTATGGCGGACCTACTTCTGTCGACATCAGCCCATTTACTCCAGAAGTCAGGTCTAGGGGGGCAATGTACCTTGGTTCGAGCCCTTTTCAACCCACTCACGATCTACACACTTGATGGTTCAGTGATGCAGCAGCAGCTATTGGTGATATCCGGGTGTGTGTGAGATGTCTCAGCCCTCATGAGCGGGTGGCCCTGTAGGTAGCCCCCCACACACCCGGATGACTTCTTCATTCCAGCCCTTGATGCAGCTCCTCTCCTTTGATGATATCGGCCTCAGTCGCTTGTAGCACCTCTTCGATTTGCACATGTCGGTCCGATTTTGCGAACCCTTCCCCGTGTGTAGGGGGGCATTTGGGTGTATTTATATCTCATGTACTACAAAACTATTGTATAAGTCCTGACGATTATTCCAGGCATAACATGTATGTGGGATTCATCCTTCTTGTTTTCTAGCTCATGTTTAGGCCAGCACTGGCTTTACTATTGCGTTCCATGGTTTTCCGGGTGCCTTATCCTTTGTACTATTGTCTCGGTGGGCATAGGTATGCCTTCCCTGCTGCCTTTCACATTGGTACCACATCATACACTTGAGACTTGTTGCACCTGTATGTCTCGTCTCCTCTGGGTCTAGTCCTCCACCACTTTAGATCACCTTACATTCCTCTCTTTCATTTTTATCTTACTATCTAATGCTTAAGTTCTTACAACGTACTTCGGTCATACGATTTGCTCCTAACACTCGTACGTTGGGGGGCAATCTGTTACACCATTTTTTGGTCCTCTAACCCATTATCGTTAGATGAACCCAAGTACACCATGTAAGACCAATTTTACCCCAAGTAAAATTGCTTTCACCACATTTGTTTACGTTTCTTGGTCATATTTAACCCAAAACAAGGTAATCAATTAAATAAATCATTATTTATTTAATTATTTCTTAAGAATAAGTTATTTAAATCATTATTTAAATAATATTCTTAGTTAAATTTGACTAAATCACATATAAATAATTAAATAAACCATTATTTATTTAATTATATTCCCCTCATCTCCCTTAAATAATAAATAAATCATTTATTTATTTTTTATTTATAAATAAAGGAATTGACCCAAGTCAAAAACCCTTTTCCCTCCAACAAATATAATAAAATATTCCTAAAGGGTGATTCTAGAATTTGATTAACAATATTTTATTCATGCACCAAGTTCTAGAACACCCCAATATTTTGTTATAAATAGAAGGGTTTTCCCCATTCATTAGTCACCTCCATTGCATTAGATCACACTAGATCTACTCTTGGTCACCAATTTCATTTGTTTGCATTTTGAACTCCCATTGAGTTCCATGTTTGTTAGGGTTTTCCACATTAACCAAAGAGAGAAATTTTAGATCTGAAACACTGAGGAATTCCAAGAACCCATCCCACTGAGGAGAACTGGAAAACACCTTTCTTGTTTTCCTCTCAGGTGCCCCATTCTTTAATATAATATAAGATTATTTTTATACATTGTTCTTGTCTTGTTCATTGGATGCATGGAGCTATTTTATATCAGGTATTTCATATTCTCCTCTATCCCACATACTTCTCTCGATATTTTCTCAATGAATGCAAATTTTTGTCAACCAACTGACCTAATTTCTCAAATAATATACAAAGGCTATCAACTGGACATCCCCTACACAAGGGTTGGGATTCCACATTTTGTAAAAAGGCATAAAAAAATTGTGTTGGCACAGTTCACAAACCAATTATTTTTCTTGATTCATACAGACCATGTATGATTCTATAGAAATTATATACAAGATGCATGTATATATCCAGATTCTCCTGATCTAAAAATATTTTATCTTCTGGCTAAATATAGAATCCTTCCACTATTAATATTTTGCAGAAATTTAAAAACTCAATTGCAAACACATGAGCTAATAAAAACAATTGCACATAACACAGTAGTTTAACGGGAAGCCTGAAGCTGAAAACCCCAACTATCATATATTATGTATCATGTATATCATGTAACAATCTCATACAAAGCTTAGTGCATCAAGCTCTCAGTACAATCAATCGTCACACACTAATTAGAAGAAATCTGCAAATCCATGCACCAATTTCTTGCCACCTGATAGCCCGCCTCCACTGCGCAATCCTTGCTGAAGAAGACCCCTAAATGAATTCAAATATACCTTGATTTCACTGTGCAATTATCATTGGCAACTCCAATGTGTGTGTGGTGCAATCAATGCATCACTATAGTCAAAATGGATAGTCCATCTTGCCCTTTCAACTATCTCTCCATTGGGTCTCTAATGGAACTGACATGCACTATAGTTAACTGTTGTATTTGTTCAGTTGATTAATGAGTTATTATTTGTGAATTAATTAACTAATTAATTCACTCCACTCTCACTAGTGTATCGTTCAGTTAGACTAGATACAACTAGCTCAACTGAGTTTAACTCCATTAACTGAGTTAAATTGAATAACAATTCCATGAACTACTCTTCCAACTCTGTCATAAATTTTCCACTTCAGTTCTAACTGAGTCCTCCATGCATGAGCCACCAGTAAACCCTAGGAATTGTGTAATTCCTTCAACCCACTAATTTTCCAAATCTGTATACAGAAATAAAGTGCTCTAAGAGAATAAGTTGATATCTAGAGTCTAATTATTTTTAAGGGATAATAATAATCAACACTTCTATTTTTAGATCGACGATATATAAATAGACTTCGCCCAATATTCTAAAAATATAATTTCATCTATTTTTCCAACTTGACCAACCATTCACAAATAGCATCCTGCAACTTTTGAAATATGATCACTAAGTCTAAAAAAATACATAGTCTAAAAATAGACTTACACCTAAAAATAGCCTGCGGGCCCACTTAGTGAAGGGGATTGTTTTTCACTAAGCTCATCATCTTGTTGAATCTCAACACTCCCTCTCAACAATATAGGGATTATCCTTCACCCCGATCATGCCTCTATGGTATTCGAATTTTCTCATAGTGAGCGCCTTCGTCAGAATGTCTGCATCTTGATTTTCCGTAGGAATTTACTGAAGCAACATGATCTTCCGCTGCACACAATCTCTAATATGATGATACCAGATATCAATATGTTTAGATCTATCATGAAACATAGGATTAATCAAGAGTTTAATGCAACTCTGATTA
This sequence comes from Pinus albicaulis, assembly GCA_034641835.2. Classification (NCBI taxonomy): domain Eukaryota; kingdom Viridiplantae; phylum Streptophyta; class Pinopsida; order Pinales; family Pinaceae; genus Pinus; species Pinus albicaulis. The sequence continues at coordinate 585,663,160 of CM076573.1, read as the reverse complement.
TCACAATGTATCACTGTAGGATCTAAATGTGAACTGAACAAACCGACCAGGATCTTCCTCATCCAGATAGCCTCACATGTAGCTTGACTTCTTGCCATGTATTCTTCTTCCGCTGAAATGAGTGCCACAGATAGTTTTTTCCTACTATACTAAGAAATTGTTGTAGATCAAATACTGAAAACCCCCCTTGATGTGCTATTTCTGTCCGTTGGGCTACCTGCCCAATCTGCATCCATGAGGCCATGCAACTTCACCTCATCTGTTTGTCTGTACCATAAGCCATACTCAGATGTGCCCCTGAGATACCTCAGGACATGCTTTCCTGCCTTCCAAAAGAGCTTGGTAGGCTTAACCATCGCTTGTGAAATATGGTTCACCGCATAGCATATGTCCGGTCTTGTATTAACTAAATACATAAGCGAACCCACCAACTGTCGATAAACAGTGGCATCCACTGCCTCTAATGATGTAGCATCCTCTTTCCTCCAATTTCTTGGAAGAGGAGTATCAATAGGCTTTCATCCTTGCATGTGAAACTTCTCCAGTATCTCCCGAGCATACTTGCCTTGAGACACAAACAGTTCACCTTCCCGCTGCCATATTTCTAATCGAAGGAAATAATGAAGGAGGCCCAAATCCTTCATCTCAAACTCCTTTGCAAGATCTGCCTTGCATGAGTGTATCAAATGATCATCACCCATTAGTATTAAATCATCAACATAAAGAACAATGATTAAAAGCTTACCCTCCACCACAATTTGGTACAGGTTTGCATCCGCCTCACTATTGGTGAAGCCAAGTCCAGTGAAATAGTTGTCGATCCGAGTGTACCAAGCACGTGGTTCTTGCTTCAGCCCATACAAAACTCTTTTGAGCCTACACACATGTGACTCGCTGCTGAAGATATCAAATCCTTCAGGCTGCTCAATGTACACCTCTTCCTCAATGATCCCATTAAGGAACACAGTCTTCACATCCATCTACTGAATGTGACAACCCATATGCACTGAGAGAGAAAGGATGGTCCTTATGGAATAATACCGTGCAACAGGTGCAATGTTTTCTTCATAATCAATCCCCTCAATCTGTGAGAAGCCTTTGGCAAAAAATCTTGCCTTATACTTCTTGACGCTCCCATCAGTAGCTTTCTTTACCTTGTAGATCCATCTTCATCCTACAACTGATTTACCCACCAGCCTTGGAACAATCTCCCAAGCACTATTTCTAACAATGGAGTCATACTCCTCCACCATGGCATCTACCCATGTGGGCTCCTGCACTGCTTCTTCAAAAGAAGGTGGCTTTGTCATGATACACTTGCTCTTGAGAGCCATGTATCCAGTAAAACGGTCAGGTGACTGTCTCTGTCTGCGTTGTGATGTAGGGACTCCTACATTTTGTGTCACATCAAGCTTCAGTCTCTCAGCTTCTGTGGTATGCTTTCTGCTATTTATGATGTTTGGCTTTGCATGAGTGGACTCCTCCACTCCATGAATCTCCTCCTGTGGCTGATCCACATCTAGAGCTCATCTTTGGGAACAAGAAGTTCCTCCTCTGCATGCAAGTGTAGCTCCCTCTCAAGCAACAAATTCATGACTTTCACCTCATTGAATTTTATATCTCGTTGCACCACAATTATTCGACTATCTGGAAAATACACACGATGATTATGGGTGTTTCTATGTACCCCAAAAATATCCCAACTTCTGCATTCGGCTCTAGCTTATTCCTGGCATCCTTTGTTACATGAATGTAAACAAATGAGCCAAAAATATTCAAACGAGAAATATCAGGCTTCTTACAAGTAAAAGCTTCTTCAGGTGTACTCATGCCAAGTACTCTATGAGGACAACGATTTTGCACATAAACCGTAGTGTTGCATGCTTCCACCCACAAGTGCATTGGTAGGCCCTGGTCATGCAGCATCACTCGTGCAACACCCACAATTTTTCTGTACTTCCTCTCCGTGATCCCATTCTGATATGGGTTATGAGGCACTATGAGTTCTCTTCGAATTCCTTCTTTGCTACAGAAGTCTTTGAATTCACCCGAGATATATTCACCACCATTATTGCTCCATAGAGCTTACACTTGCTTCCCCGACTCCTTCTCCACCAATGCTTTAAACTCACAGAACTTTGAGAATGTTTCGCTCTTCTTTTGGATGAAGAAGATCCAAATCTACGAGAATAGTCATCAACAAATATAACATAATACCTGTGTTTTTCTATTGAAGCAACTGAGAAAGGTCCACACACGTCTGTGTGAATTCTCTCAAGGATCACCGAAGCATGGTTCTCCTTCTCATGAACGGTGGTCTTCAAAAACTTACCCATAGTACATCCCTTGCACTAATCTGATTGCACAAGAGTACCCTTGGGAAGTCCAGTAGAAATCTTTTGCAAAATCTTCAAAGTGCCATGGTGAAGATGGCCCAATCTCCTATGCCATAATTCGATCTCATCTCGAATCACCACTTCTTCTGATTTTCCCATCATTGCAGTGCAGCCATCTACCTCCAGCTTGTAGATATTCTTAACTCAAATCCCTATCCTTTTGGTTTGACCCATTTTTTTATGTCACAGGAAAGCTTTTCCCTCACTGAAAACAATGTCATAACCTCTGTCTTCCAACTTTGCGATCGAGACCAAGTTCTTCTTCAGACCTGGAACATGCATAACATATTTCAATAGAAATGGATTACCTGACTCCCTCTCAAAGGTAATGGTCCCAATTCTAGTAGCACTGTATCGACCATCGTCACCCCTCTCTTTATACATTTGAAGGTCCTTCTCTTCCAAGTCACTAAACAAATCCTTGTCTCTCTTCATATGGAAAGATGCACCACTATCAAGATACCACACCGATCCCATTGTGCTTGAAACCAAGCATGCGATCAAAGAGAAATCAAGTTCAAATTGCGAGGCTAAGGCCTCACCCGCTGTAGCTCTAGCAACCTTCTTGTTCTTCTTCTTATGTGGGAAGTTAGTGGCAAAATGCGCATGTTCGTGACAGTGAAAACACTTCACCTTGGACAAATATTGCTTCTTGCCTTTAGCTTCGGATTTTAAATGTGATTTCTTCCCCTTCCCTTTCCTTACTTTTGCAACCAAAGTGCAATTCTCTTCATCTTCATTCTTCGATGAAGAGCCATCCCTAGTACTTCACCTTATCTCCTCCTGCACAAGATCCTACCAAAGTAACTCCCAACCCAGTAGTTTCTCTCGTCCATTGACAGAGTCTTCGTAGCTATGCCAACTCTTCGGAAGCCCAAGGAGAGCCAAGCTCACCAAGTCTTCATCATCAACAGTAATACCCACACTTCCCAGTTCATCCCTACAGTGGACAAACTTCGTGAGATATTTTGGAATACTTTTGCCTTTCTCTATTTTTATTTTTCTGAGCTTACTTTTAGTGCCAACTTCCTCTGGTCACTGCTGCTTTGGAACAAATCTGTCAAAGCCTTCCACATTGCAAATGGGGTGGCTTTCCCTTGAAGGCTAGACACAATATGGTCCTTCACACCTTATAACAAAATTTTTCTTGTCTTTTCTACCTTCTTTTTCCATGTGTCAAGTAATGCAGCATCGCTAGATTCCGACTTAGGAACATCTTTATCAATGAAATCCTTCAGTCCATTATCTTCTAGAACCGCCTCCATCCTATCCTTCCAGGCTATGTAATTCGAGCTATCATCAAGGGCATACTCTAATCGCAACCCATTGAAAGACATTTCAATGTATACTCAACTGTCACACCAAGAAATTTCTGCAACAAATTCGAATTTTCCACCACCACAAACTTAGAAATTCTTCACAATTGCAATATTCAAGAATTAACACTACTCTGATACCATGTAGAAATTATATACAAGATGCATGTATATATCCAGATTCTCCTGATCTAACAATATTTTATCTTCTTGCTAAATACAGAATCCTTCCATTGTTAATATTTTGCAGAAATTTAAAAACTCAATTGCAAACACATGAAGCAATAAAAACAATTTCACATAACACAGTTGTTTAATGGGAAAGCCTGAAGCTGAAAACCCCAAATATCATATATTATGTATCATGGAGATCATGTAACAATCTCATACAAAGCTTAGCACATCAAGCTCTCAGTACAATCAATCTTCACACAGTAATCAAAAGAAATTTGCAAATCCATGCACCGATTTCTTGCCACCTGATAGCTTGCCTCCACTGTGCAATCCCTGTTGAAGAAGACCCCTGAATGAATTTGAATCTACCTTGATTTCACTACATAATCGTCATTGGCAACTCCAATGTGTATGTGGTGCAATCAATGCATCACTATAGTCACAACGGATAGTCCATCTTTCCCTTTCACCTATCTCTCCACTGGGTCTCCATTGGAACTGACATGCAATTTAGTTAACTGTTGTATTGTTCAGTTGATTAATCAGTTATTATTTGTGAATTAATTAACTAATTAATTCACTCCACTCTCACTAGTGTATCATTCAATTAGACTAGATACACCTAGTTCAACTGATTTTAACTCCATTAACTGAGTTAAACTAAATAACAACTCCATGAACTACTCTTCCAACTCTGTCATAACTTTTCCACTTCAGTTCTAACTGAGTCCTCCATGCATGAGCCACTAATAAACCCTAGGAATTGTGTAATTCCTTCAACCCACTGATTTTCCAAATCTGTATACTGAAATAAAGTGCTCCAAGAGAATAAGTTGATATTTAGAGTTTGATTATTATTAAGGGCTAATAATAATCAACACTTCTATTTTTAGATCAACGATCTATAAATAGACTTCGCCCAATATTCTAAAAATAGAGTTTCATCTATTTTTCCAACTTGACCAAGCATTCACAAATAACATCCTGCAACTTCTGAAATATGATCACCATGTCTAAAAATAGACATAGTCTAAAAATACACTTACACCTAAAAATAGCCTGCGGGCCGACTTAGTGAAGGTGACTGATTTTCACTAAGCTCATCATATTGTTGAATCTCAACAGCTTCTATAATTTCATTTGAGATATCAACTTGGAAATTATTATTGGTGATGATAGTATAATTTTTCAACATCATAATTTTTTCCATCAAGTACATATTGTAATTAGTTGAAGGAACCCTGCAACTAAGTCCATAATGAATTAACTATCTGAGCTGTATCTTCTCATACTCCATCATGGCCACCTTCATTGATAGCTCAACCAATATGTTTTTATGTTCTCCTTTAAATTTTATTATATATTCTTCCCATTTATCACAAGGTCACAAATTATTTTTTCATGCTCTTGCAAATATATTACTTTTTGCTCATATGAGGGTGTCCATAAGGCTAATGTATCCTTTTTTTCTTTCATCAAAGGATCTGGTATCTCCTGTTGAACACTCTTTTCCTATACCATCCTTCGTTCTATTTCCTTATCCTATTCTAGCACAACAATGTCTTTGGTCAATTTCTTTCCTTTTTCCTTAGAAGAGGCTATCAACTGGGCCAATTTATCCTCTATTTACTTTATCAAAGGATTTGGCCACTTGAATAGCCTTTTCCTCTACCATTCTTCCTAATATATAAGTAGAAATATGGGCTATGTATAGTTCCTCATCCTCTGTTTGCATAACAATGCCATGATCTATTTTTTGCCAAGGCATATAACTTCTTGGACCCTAGGAGAAGGTATATCTATGATACCCATGGTTAGGGAGTATGCAACATAGGCCAAGCAATTTAATTTTTTAAAAGAATATTTTTCTATGATCTCATCTATTATGGTTTTAAATGTGTGTTGAAGTTATCTATTTTTCATCTAGAGAACCTCATTCTTCCTTAACAATGAAATATACAAAGGAATATTTGAAGGGGTACTTACTATTTTAACACACTTGTTTTTGAATTATGGTGTGATTTATTTTTCCTCCAAATCATCCCCATATAACACTATAATTGAGATGAGGCCCTCTCCTACGTAATATGGGGCTACTTGTTGTATGTAATCAAGGTCGTTTATTTCTATTTCCATCCCTACATCCAACATAGGCCCATCATGTCTTTTCTTCATTACCTCTGGTGGTTGTTGTGTATCAACAGGGGAAACCTCCTCAATTGGTTCTTTTTTGTTATCAAGGTGGTCAAATCCTTGTTCCATCAATACATCTTATACATGCTTTGGTGTAACATCAAGGGAAACCTCAACCATTGTTTCTTCTATAACAACAGGGAGGATTTCAGGAATTGTAGAAACATGGGATCACTTTTTATTCTTCTTCTTCGCTTTTGGCACCATATCTAGGCACTTCTTGTATCCTCTCAATCTTCTATTGTGAACGGAATCTAGATTAGGGGCAAAAATTTGCCAAAAATTCAAAGTGCTCAGAATTGCACCAAACTAAAATGATAGCGACCAGCTCGTCACCAGGAATACAACAAAACTTGTTTTGTCAACAACTGAGTTCGGATGAAGAATTTATAGCCTATTGATCATCGTTCAGAATGGGGAAAAAAAAAAAAAAAATCGCTGAACATGTACAGGCTGAGGACATGGTAGCCCAGTCAGCATGAAGGGAATCTTCTTCAGTTTTTTCCCAGTGGAAATATGACAAGTGTCACAACTGGATTCACTAGGTTTGGTTTCAGAAGGTAAAATTTCCCAATGTCCTCCTAAGGTTGAATTCAATTTTTTTTATGTGGGAGAACAACCCAACCAGGGACTGCCACGTGTCCCCCTTGGTGGACCCCATCTCCAAGGTCTGATTCGAATTTCATTCTTTGGATTGAATTTCAATGCTGAGGTTCAAATTTCTAGTTCGAATTACATTTCAACTATGGTCAAATTCCAATTATATAGTATAGTGGCATATTAAACTATGGGTTCAATGCATATTATGGAGTGTATTTTATATATGGTGCATATTACAAAAAGCCAGTAGTTTGGATAATACAATTATGGAGGCACATATTTTCCCAAGTGCGAAGACCAAGTTCGAATTTAATATATGGTGGCATTACATTGGATACAAACCATATTCTGATTGGTGGAAAATCATTTGAAAGGTTTGAATTAAATCAAATACAAATGTTTTGCAACATGTATTTTAATGGGAAAAATATATATGACAAGGAGCGGAGGTTGGGATCGAACCCTTGACATCCCTCCACATAACCACATGCCCTACCAATGGGCTGTTGGTAGGCCTTGTGATATGGCGGCCACAAAATATTGTTTGAATTACAAACGAGATTCGATGGAAGGAAGGATGGGGCTAGCCATCCTCCCATGTGATCGTGCCACATGAACTCCCACAAGTGCTCAAACAAAACGTGCTTATGTGAATTCAAACCATGCTTATCTGACCTTAAGTGCTACTTAGCACTAATTAACCTTAGATTAATATGGCGGAGTTTTTGGCAGCACCTCCAAATCTGACACCTCCTCTAGAATTGTCAGAGCTAACTGGACTCTCTCTATTTTTAGAGGCAGTTTACTAGGAAAAATTGAATGAGGCCCATCTTGAGAATTTTTCGACCAATTTTATCTCAAGATGAGTCATTCCTAGCAGATTGGCATGCTTTGAATCCATTGGAACAACTTGCAAAGGTAGAGGAGAAATTCGATAGAGGTTTTTGTCACCTTGAAGAATTTTGAAGCCTAGGGTCATGAGGAGGGAAGGCCATGCCCAGATCAACTGAAGACCAATCTTGGCTCAAGGAGAGTCATTTTTAGATGTATTTGATGCTCTGAACATAGTGGTAAAATTTTCAGAGGCATTGGATCACTTCTGAAATTTTTTTTGTCACTTTGGAGATTAAACAAGCCCAGGGCCACCAGGATGGGAGGTCAAGCCTAGATCAGCTGGAAACTGATTTCAGAGATTGAATAGTCATTTTTTAGGCTTTTAGGTATTCTGAAGCCAATGAATAAGCTTTTATAGCCACTGGATCACAAAAGGTCCTTGTAGTCATAAATTTGACTCTTAATCCCAAGAGGGCCTAGCTAGTTGAAGCATGTCCATGGAGATGTAGCCTAGGAGAGGTGAACTTCGTTATCATCCATTGTGTTATGTGTATGTTGTATGTTATTTATATTCATTTTATTTGTTGTACATGATATTTTAACAACTAATTAACTCATAATTTGATCGTCAAAGACACATAAAACTTGACACATAAACCCTTTCACAATTGGTTAACTTGAAACGATCCTAAACACACATTTTTAATACTAATGAGGGAGCTAGCATAGCAATAACTAGTTTTCCCATTTTCAGATCAAGTTGGTATCAGAGAAAATTTTAGCTCATTTTAGCCAAGGTTAGCTAGAAGAATTAGATATTGGGTTTTGAATTTGTGCAAGGAGAATTAACTGTGTGCAAGTTTATGTGTGAAGGAAAAGGTCAAGATTGAGAGCTCAATTCTCAAATCACAACAAATAAGCTTTGTATGCATTGCAGGTGTGATGGAAGCTTCATTAAGCACTATTTCTAGTCAACATTCTTTAGAAAAACTCTTTGATAAAGAGATGTTGCAGAAGCTCTACATCATGATTGATAAGGTGCAAGAGAAGTATGAAGATAAGAGGGAGATCATTATACTTCAAAAGAAGTTTATTTCCATGAAGAAGGAGAATCAAGAGCTTCTTGAAAAGATGCATGAGATGGAGACTCAGCTTCATGATGCCAAGGAATCCTTAGCTATGTATGTACATGAAAAAGAGGCATGCAATTCAATTTTATCTTCAATTTCATCTCAAAATGAATGTGTAGGTGATTTTGAAAGACACACTAGACGAATAGGGTCCAAATTATTGATGAAAATGGGCTATGAAGGTAAAGGATTGGGAAAACATGCACAAGGCATAGTTGAGCCAATTGTTGTTGAGGAAAGGCCTAAGTATTTGGGTCTTAGTTATGGACAACATGATGGAGAAATATCTAAAGCCAAGGAGGCACATGAAGGTGTTCCAAGAAGGACTTTCATTTCATGTTCATTACCAAAAGCTTGTGAATATTGTGTTCATGAGGAATGCAAAAGTTTTACACCCACTTTGCAAGAAGGTGCTCATAAGCATGAAACTAATGAGAATGGAGAAAAAGAGCATGTTGAAAGCTCTAAAGTCATTGAATGCATTGTTGGTATTTTGAAGAGAGCCACTACCTCATCAAATTCACCTCCTCAAGAAGGTGACAAAGGTGAATTTTCAAGGTATAAATCTATTTATATCAAGTTTCTTTTGATTATGATCAACATGGTAAATATTCACATAAGATTTGGAGAACGTTTGCATGTTCTTTTTGTGGTTTGGATAACCATAATGTTTCAAGACGTTGGAAGAAGATAGCCATGCACAGGAAAATTTTAAGGCAAAGGAGGCAGAAAGCCAAAGGTCCATTGGATAATGGAAACCATGTTGAAAAGAAGATGAAATTGTTTTGCACTCACTTCCATAAGCAAGATCATATTTTAGACAAGTGTTGGAATTTGCATCCAACGAGTCATCCACTAAATTTGAAGAAGGTGGAGAAAGAGAATGGAAAGAATGGAAAAGAAGATTCCATAATCGATGTGGGTCAAGATGATTCATATGATGAAGTGCAACTGAAAGAAGCGACATTGAAATGATTTGGTAAGAGATGGTTAGATTTCTTATCCAATTAAGGCTTTGCATTTCTTTTGATGTTTATACATTTCTTTTCCAAATGAATTCATGTTGCATGTTTACGCCAAGAAGGTGATTGAAAGTGAAGTATATTGACTCACTTTATTGCAGAAAAATTTGTTCATTTCAGCTCTTTAAGTACATGTACATATGAATAGGGTTCTTGTACTTATGATTGTACTTGTGAGAGACTTGAAGAATTGTATACATGCATGAGATTTTGTGTGTATGAATAGTGGAATTTTGATGGTTTCATTGTGCTTAAACATGCATGGGTAATTGACTTGTGGTGGTTGCTTTCTTTTTTTAACATGTATGTCTTCAACTTGAGAGTGTCGATCACTTGCACATGCATGTGTCAACTTGTGTTGGTAGATTGTGCATTACATGCATGTTATATCAACTTGGAAGAGTTTATTTTATCTCCAAAGATGAAAATGAGATGTTGACTAAGTGTTTCATGAAATGTGAAATTCATTTTGTTTTGGGAAAAGAATCATCAAATTATTACACATGTTTATGCTTGACTTGAGAGTCATTCGTTTGAAGAGGCATGTTCTGTTGACTTGTGTTTGGTCAATGAGTTTTGACATCAAGATGTAAGAGTACATGGCGATGTTCTCATGATGTGAAATTCGTTGCTTTGAAGGAGTAAGAGGATATGTTGTCAGGTTATGTTTCTTTCATGATGTGTTTTTCAGATTTATGGTTGTGTTTGTGAAAATATGTAAAAAAAAGAAGTTTGCAGCCATCGTAGACCATTTTATGTGTTGACGCCAAGAAGAGAAGGGGATGGTGAATGCATTTTTCCAGATGTGGAATTTGGAACCGTGGAGGTAAAATAATGGCCATTACTTTTCTTGTTATTACTAATGTTGGAACTCATTGTTGTAGTTCACTCAGATGGGCTTAATTTGGAAAAGTGGTTTCTAAGGAGAAGCTTGCATCGAATGCATGTTTGTGCAAAGAAGGAACATGATTCTCAGTGGGAAGGAAATCAGTTAGTTTTCCAAGTGCTGAGGAATCAATTTGGTACATAAAAGTGTTATATCATTCAGCAAGCATCCAACAAGTGTTGGATTGGGTTAGCAGCAAAATGAGAACATTGGTTGAAGAGCCAATCCATTTACAAGTTAAGGCATGTCAGTGAACCCAAGTGGTTTGCATGGTGATTTTTTCAAGTAGAATCAAGATGATAGAACTTGGGAAACAAAAGAGTATTAAACTCTCATGAGATAACCATATTTTGCATGTCAGAGGGAAGGAGCGATCGGAATATGGATTAGGGGAAAAAATTTGCCAAAAATTCAAAATGCTCATAATTGCACCAAACTAGAACGACAGCAACTGACCCATTGCCAGGAATCCAACACAACTCGTTTTGTCGAAAACCGAGTTCGGATGAAGAAGATATAGCCTGCTGATCACCGTTTAGAACAAGAAAAATAAATAAAAGAACTACAGAACATGTACAGGTTGATGACATGGCATCCCAGTTAGCATGCAAGGAATCTTCTTCAGTTTTTTCCTAGTGGCATTGTGATAAGTGTCACAACTGGATTCGCCAGGTTTGGTTTTAGAAGGTGAAATTGCCCAGTGTCTTCCTAAGGTCCTCATAAGGTTGAATTCGATATTTTTATGTGGGAGGACAGCCTAACCAAGGACTGCCATGTGTCCCCCTTGGTGGACCCCATCTCCAAGGTCTAATTTGAATTTCATGGTCTTGCTCGAATTTCAATGCTAAGTTTCGAATTTCTGGTTTGAATTAGATTTTAACTATGGTCAAATTTCAATTATATAGTATGGTGACATTTTAAACTATGGGTTTAATACATATTATGGAGCGTATTTTATATATGGTGCATATTACATAAAAACCATATTTTGGATAATACAATAGTGGAGGCGCATATTTTCCCAAGTCAGAAGACCAACTTTGAATTTAATTTACGGTGGCATTGAAATGGATATAAACCATAGTTTGATTAGTGGAAAATAATTTGCAAGTTTTGAATTAAATCAAATAAAAAGGTGTTTAAACGTGTATTTTAATGGGCAAAATATATATGACAAGGAGTGGAGATCGGGGTCAAACCCTTGACCTCCTTCCACATAATTGCACGTCCTACCAATAGGATGTGGGAAGGTCTTGTGATATGGCGGCCACATAATATTATTTGAATTGTAAACGAGATTCGATGGTGGGAAGGAGGGGGCCAGTTCGTGGGCCAGCCCTCCTCCCATGAAACCATGCCACATGACCTCCCACAAGTGTTTAAACAAAATGTGCTTATGCACATTAAAACCATGTTTATCTTCCCTTAAGTTCCACTTAGCACTAATTAACCTCAGATTATACGGTGGATTTTTTGGTAGCACCTCCAAATATGGCACCACCTTCAAAATTGTCAGAGCTAACTGGAATCTCTGCAGTTTTAGAGGCAGTTTACTAGGCAAAATTAAATGAGGCCTATATTGAGCAATTTTTGACCAATTTTGGCTTAGGAATAGTCTTTCCCAGTAGATTGGCATGCTCTGAATCCGTTGGAACAACTTGTAGAGGTATAGGATCAATTCTACAGAGGTTTTGGTCACCTTGAATAATTTTGAAGCCTAGGGTCACCAGGAGGGAAGGCCATGCCCATATCAGCTGAAGAACAATCGTGGCTTAAGAAGAGTCATTTTTAGATGTATTTGATGCTTTGAACATAGTGGTATATTTTATAGAGGTGTTGGAGCACTTTTGAATTTTTTTTGTCACTTTCGATATTAAACAAGCCTAGGGCCGCTAGGATGGGAGGTCAAGCCTAGATCAACTGGAAACCAATTCCAAAGATTGAATAGTCATTTTTGAGGTTTTTGGGTCTTCTGAAGCTAATGGAGTAGGTTTCACAGCCATTGGAGCACATCGGATGCTTGTAATAATACATTTTTATCTTAATCCCAAGAGGGCATAACTAGTTGAAGCAGGTACATGGATATGTAGCCTAGGAGGGGTGGACTCTGTTATCATCCATTGTGTTATGTGTATGTTGTATGTTATTTATCTACATTTAATTTTTTGTATATGATTTTTTAACAGCTAATTAACTCATAAATTGATCATAAAAAAACCATAAACCCCTTCACAATTGTTTAACTTGAGATGATCCTAAACACACATTTTTAATTCTCATGAGGGAGCTAGCATAGCAATACCTAGTTTTCCCATATTCAGATCACATTGGTAGGTTTACTCCCAATATTTCTACATCATAATTATCTTTTTCATATTATTTCTATGGTGAATTAGCAACAGAATCCTTAGGAACCCTCGTAATTCGAACACAGAGTAGCTCGTTTTCCATATGGCAAGGTTCTGTGGGAATTGATGTAGTTGTGAGGTCACGGGGTGGAGTTTTAGGTGCTATGGAATCATATAGTGAGGTATCAACATATGCATGCAATGGCCTTCCAATTATGTTATCCCAAGTTCTCCCCTCCTATTGCAGAACACTAATAACGAAAATTTTAATAAACCCATGGTAGGACATGATTTCGAATGGTTTCTTAGATTTCTATACTAGTAGGGCCATATCCTCTAGGGTTTTTGCAAGAAAAAAGGTCATGTTAACCAACCTTCCATGGCACAAGTGGTATAACAATTAGATGTGTTTTAGATAAAAAAATTTATATCTCCCTTCGCACATGAAAAATATTTGGACAATCAATGCAACATAATTCTAGGGTTGTGGTAATGACTTCCTTTCAAATCATGCGCCTTTCAGCATGAACCATTCACCCGCCTCAAGGAATTTTCACAAAATATCATGTTGGGATTTTCGAGTGGCAGACCATTGTTCTCTCATTTTGGGTAACCCCGTTGCTTTTACAATTTCTTCTTATTTCACATGGATCACTTCCCCTGCCACCTTAGATTTTCTTTCCCTGAAATGCATGGAAAATTATAAATCTATCTCCTCGTCATCCCCTGCAATATTTGAATATATTCCATCCAACTACCTTCTTCAAACAATTCTCTAATCTGTTGATATTACTGTAGAAATCCTTTGGTAGGTTCTTTGTGAATTCTTGGTCCTGCCATATTTAATCAAAGTTCAGAGTGGTTGTGGTTGTGTTTGGAAAGGGAGTGGAACAATTTGAATTAGTGAGAGAAAAAAAGAAATGGTACATGCTAATGAATTTCGTTATGATGCCAATTATTTAATCATGTAGTGCCACTTCATGCAACCTTCATTTGTCATCATACATTCGGTGTGTTTGCAGGAGACTCCCCTTGTACATAGTCCAGAGTTTCCGTAGCAACAATCATTCGAATGGGAGGGAGATAGGGATTTTTTATTATAATAGGAGCCAAAATTTAAACTTTTTTGACGTGCAAGTTTTTAGGACCACGCACTGGGTTGAAAAACCTTAAATTATGTGCTTTATAAAGTTCAAAAAGCTCAAAAGGCCTTATAATAATAACTAGATAATATTATTTCTTACATTTTATTAGTTATCCTTAAGTGCATATTATAATTTCACATGCTTATCATATTATATTAATTGATTTGTAGGTTTTTCATATTATCTTCACTGTTTTGTAGGCTTAGCAGTTGTTTCTGTGATGTTTGGTTTAGCGAACATTTCACATATAATATTATATGAACCCAAAAGGAGTAGACCTTGTGTTCCTGGATGCCTTCCACTACATTGCTCATATAACTTAAGAAGTATATGATTAAGATAATTTTTAAATTGTTCCATTGCTGAGTGTTACTAAAAGATAATGATAATTATTTTTTGGCCTTATTTATTGATCTTGTTGGAAACCTAATCCTCTAAGGGTTAAGGTGTGGAATTTGGACACTCAAAGGGAGTCCAAGAGACATTGGAATATGAATCCAACAATCACAAGAATGTATTATAAATGTACATCTATTTTAATAGTAAATTCAATTCATGATTTACCTTTCATGCCTTGTCTATGTTTAACATGGCATCAGAGCTGCAGACATATTCCTTCCCTGCATAATTATTGTGAGACACTGGTTTGGTGGCCTAGCCTAATTTTACATCTATGCTAGTTTTCCATTTTCCAACATGTACCTATCCTTCTCAGGTCCTATAGTTCTACCACACTTAAGAGTTTTGTGTGTTTCTCTATATTCTGAAATATGCACATCTTAATTTAGCGTTTTTTACCCACTAGTTCTATCAATCTTGTGCCTTAGTAGTCAGAAAAACTTCCTAGTCTATTTCTCCACCTATGTGTGTGAACTGAGATAAATATAAGTGTTTTTTGGACTACATACCACAAATTTTTAACATATATGTTGGCTCTTATATCAAACTCTGATTTTTGATACCACTACTTTTCTTTTACCATTATTTGTGTTTTGATTTAGCCCGAAATCTTCATAGCTCTGGGCATAGTGCCATATTAGTAACATATGACACCCATTTGTGTTACAGTATCCAAAATCTCATGCAGCCTCCCAGTCTTCAATTATTTTCCTCAAACTCTTCTTGGATGGCTTCACAATGTCGCATGATCCACCCAAAAAATTTCAACAAATAAAATATGTATGATTCAAAAAGTTGGTTATGGTAGGAAAAATATGAGCATGTGGTGTCATGTGTTGTTGATATTGTGTTTTTCAGGCATGTGAAGATTGTTGATTATAGGAAGGATAAGAGTAATCCAGTGGAGAGATAATTGAAGTCCCCATCTAATGATCTAGTACACTATAATATTGTTGTTATATTGCTGGAGCACAACGATTATTTTCTGCAGCTCCAACAACATAGACTTCCCCCTATTTTGTGGCTAGGGATTCACACACAAGTTTTGGATACCATTATCTTGGTTATGGTTTTGCAGTCAAGGTCATATTATCTTTTCTATGGATGGTTGTGAGTATGTATGCATCAAGCCTTGTGAAGACTGTTAACTCATTAACATGTGATTTGTGTGTACATTTTACTAAAATCAACATTACATTTATACTTAAATAACTAACTGATCTAATTGATTATAACTAACTACCTAACCTAAATGAATAGAATCCCATAGGATTACAAAATTTCCTCACTTAATTTAAAGGGACATCTGACATACCAAGTAAGGATCTAAATTTTTCAAACTTTTCACGCCCTAATGCTTTGGTAAAAATATCTGCAATTTGTTCAGAAGTTGGACAATATATCAAATGAATTATTTTGGCCTATACATGATGTCGAATCAAATGATATTTGGTGTTGATATGTTTGGTTCGATCATGAAACTTTGGATCCCTGGCCAATTGAATTGCAGAAGAGTTGTCGGCAAATAGAGGAGTTGAATATTTTTGTTTCTCCTGCAAATATTCGAGTATTTTCTGAAGCCAAATGATTTCCTTAGTGGCTTGAGATGCTGCAACATATTCGGCCTTGGTGGTAGAATCAGTAGGAATAGATTGCTTGCGCGATCTCTAATTGACGGCTGCTGATCCAAGATTCATCAAATATCCGGAAGTTGAGATTCGATTTTCTTTATCTCCATCAAAATCTGAATCTCAATAACCAACAAGATGGAAGTCTAAAACTTTGGAATATTTGATGCGGTAAGTTTGACTTCCTTTTAAATGTTTCAAAACTCTTTTTGCTGCTACCCAATGCCCCTCACAAGGATGATGCATAAACTTGGAAAGAATTTCGACAGCAAAGTTTATATCAGGACGAGTAATAGGCAAATAAATCAAACTTCCAACAAGATTTTTGTACTTTGTTGGATCTTCAAACGACTTTCCTTCTTCAGAAGTGAGTTTCAAAGTTTTCTCCATTGGAGTAGAAACAGGATTACATTATGTCATACTATATCTGTTCAATAACTTATCAACATATTTCTTCCAAGAGATGAAAATATGTTGTGGTTTTTCATCAACTTCAATACCAAGATAATAATGAAGTAAACCTAAATATGTCATATCAAAAACATTTTTCAATTCCTTATTTATAGATGATATATATTCATCATTGTTTCCCGTGATCATCAAATCATCAACATATACAACTAGATAAACAATTGATCATCCAACTTTCTTAACGAAAAGAGTTGCATTATCTAGGTCAAAATGTTTATAGTTTAATTTAAGAATATGTTCAGTTAGCTTCTCATACCATGCTCCTGGTGCTTGTTTCAAGATGTACAAAGACTTCATTAGTTTGCAAACCTTTTGTTCTTTCCCTTTAATGGAAAAAACTTTTGGCTGAAACATGTAAACATCTTCTTTCAAATCTCCATTTAGAAAGGCAGTTTTGACATCCATATGATGAATTTTCCATTCTTTCTACGTTGAAATAGCAAACGAAGATCTAATTGTGCCCCATTTAGCTATAGGACCAAAAGTCTCTGTATATTCTATACCATCTTTCTATGCATATCCCTTTACTACTAGCCTCCATGTGCCATTTTTTATGAGAGCATCATATTCCTTTTTCATTGCATCTTTCCACTGTTCATAACTAGCAGCTTCTTCAAAACAAGTAGGTTCACAATCCATAGAAAAAAATAAATTCACAATGAGAATAGTTACCCGAGGAACTTCTAGCATTAAACACATCATATTTCTTTGGAAATGTTCGAATACGAGTTGACCTTCGCAAATGTTGTGTAGGAAGTTGTTCATGAAGTTGCTCATCTTCTTCATTTGGCTCAGTTTTTGCCACTTCTGTCATTGTTTCTGTAGAAACACTTGCATCAACTAATTCCTCATCAGAAACAACTGAATTATCATCATAAACCACAACCAATTTCTCATTATTGAAATAAGGAAACTCCACATAATGATCTAATATAGGAATCCCCCCTTAGGGATGGAAAGTTTATTATCTGACTCATAATAAAAATTTTGAGGCACAAACTTTTCTATTTGATTAAGTTGTCTATCAACAATGAGGGAATCTTTATTAGTTTAAAGAAAAATTACATTTCTTGACAAAATAATTTTGTTGTTCTCTTCATCATACAATCGGTATGCCTTACTATTCATGGAATACCCTAAAAATATACATTTTCTGCTTCGTTCACTCAGCTTATTCCTCTGATGTTTAGGAATCAAAGCATAACATTGAGAACCCAAAATTTGGAAATGTTTAACAACAGGAAGACAACTATACCACATTTCATATGGAGTTTTGTTGTTGATGATAGAGGAAGTGCACTAATTTCTAATGTATGTTGCACAGAGCACGGCTTCTCCCCAAAACATTAATTTTACATTCTTAAAAAACATCATTGACCTTACCATATGAATCAATGTTTAGTTCATTCTTTCAGCAACACTGTTTTGTTGTAGATTATATGGTATTGTGGTCTAATGTTTAATGCTATTCTCTTGCAAATATGTTTCAAAATCATGTGAAGTATATGTTCCTTCATTATCATTCTTTATAGTACCAATAGTAAGTTGTGCTTCATTTGTTATCAAGAGATGAAATTTCTTAAACACATCAAAAACTTGTGATTTTTCTTTAAGCAGATAAACCCATCACATCCTCGAATAATCTTCAATAAAAGTGAGTATGTATTTATTTCCATTTGCAGTTGGTACAAGCATTGGACCACATAATTCAGAGTGTATGAGACTTAATTTTCTTGTAGCTCTAGACTTAGAATTCTAGAAAGACTATTTGTGATGCTTGCCCAATATACAAGCATTACATGGGGTCAATTTTCTAGAAACTGTTGGAAGTCCCTTAATCCCATGTTGTTTCATAATACGAATACTTTCATAATTAACATGACCAAAGCGTGCATGCCATAATAAAGAAGATGATAGAGTATCGTTTTGTTGAACCGAATAATTTGTGTTCAATGCAACAAACGACACACCATGCAACTTCAATAATTTATCTTCTTCCACACCAGTCATTACAGTTTTATTATCAGTTTTGCTTCTAATTTCTACTTTACCATCAAATATGTGAATCAAATGTCCCTACTATCTTATTTGTATAATGGATAACAAATTTCTTTGAAATTGCGAAATGTAAAGAACATCATTCAAAATATAATTTGAAAGTCTGGGAATTTTTAACTGAATTGAACCAATCCCTGATGATTTGATTTGGGAATTATCAATAAAATACACTACTCCGTCAATATTATCATTGAATTGATCAAAAAAATCTCTTTGAAAGGTCATATGACACGTGGCACTTGTGTCTAGAACCCAACTGCCATACCATGAAGAAAAATAAGTACTAAAAACATCTTCCATGTGGAAATTACAATGTGCGACAACATAATGTGCATTCTCAGAAGACTGTCCTCTATCTGGAATTATATGATCTTTATTTTCAAGCTTTTGTTCTCTTTTTTCATTAATTTTATTCGAAGGAATTCTACAATTTGTAGAAATTTGCTGAATAATGATTAATTATCCACCGATACTATCCTAATCACATATCAATTCGAATTCATATGCAACACATAAACTCTTCCACTCAGATCATCACACATGCGGAAATAAAACAAGCGATAGCACATCAAATCATCATACACATTAACATAGTATGTATGGGGAAAGCCTATAGCTGAAAACCCCGTAGCTATTGTGTATATTATAATGGAGAAAACATGTAACAAAATCAGTACAATACTCCTCACAAGTACTCAGTACTTTCTCATAAAGTTACACACAAACTAGCTTGGTTTTGAACAGGTTACTGGTTCAAAACTCACCACTAATTGCCTTGCCTCTATTGCGAAATCATGGCCTGTCTAAATAGAGATCCAAGGTTCGAATCTCCTTGGCTTGACAGCGCAATCATCATGGGAAATTCCTCCAAGTGTGGTGCAAATCTCATGCACAACTGATGTCGCCACCGATAGCTAACTCCACCCTTTCATCTACCTCTTTCACTGGTCTCCACTGAACTGTCCATGCACTGTAGTGAACTGATGTGTTCTTGAGTTGAATAATGAGTTACTAATTAATGAATTAAATAATATTTAATTCACTCCACTCATTACTAGTTGATTAGCTAGTTAAATTAATCTCAACTAGTTCAACTAAGTTAAACCGAAAACAACTCCACTAGTTGTCTCATTAACTCCACCAAAATTCTGCCACTGAAGTCCTAACTGAAGTCAACCATGCATGAGCTCACCAAACCCCTAGGAATAGCGTAATTCCTCTATCAGATGCATGAGCCACTTCCAAGGCTCGAACTAAAGTGCTCCAAGAGAGTAAACTGAAGTTTATAGTCTAAATATTATTAAGGGTAAATAATATTTGACTTCTCTATTTTTAGGATAGGCAGTCTAAATATAGACTTAGACCTATAGGTTAAAAAATAGAAGTCCATCTATTTTTACCAACATGACCAATACTCCAAGAATAACATACTGCAACCCCTGGACCATGCTCCATATGTCTAAAAATAGACATAGTCTAAAAATAGACTTTGCGCCAGAATTTGCCTGCGGGCCCACTTAGTGAAGGCGACTTCATTTCACTAAGCTCCATCATCTTGCTGCATTTTCAACACTTCCTCTCAGCAAGATATGGATTATCTGCAACCCCTATCCTGCCTCTGTGGAATTCGAACTTGCTCCTGGTGAGCGCCTTCGTCAAGATGTCAGCATCTTGATCCTCCGTGGGAACATATGAAAGTAACATGATTCTCCGCTGAACACAATCTCTGATATGATGGTACCTGATGTCGATGTGTTTGGATCTATCATGAAATACTGGATTAGCCGAGAGTTTAATGCAACTCTGGTTATCACAGTAAATCACTGTAGGCTCCAAATGCAACCCGAACAATCCAACGAGGATCTTTCTCATCCAAATAGCCTCGCATGCAGCCAAGCTAGCTGCCATGTACTCAGCCTCTTCTGAACTGAGTGCCACAGATCTCTGCTTCTTGTTGTACCAGGAACTGCTGTCGACCCAATGCTGAAAACTCCTCCAGATGTGCTCTTCCGGTCCGTTGGGCTCCCTTCCCAATCTGCATCAGTGAAGCCAGAAAGCTTCGCTCCATCCTCCTGTCTGTACCATAGACCATATCCCAATGTGCCTCTAATATAGCGCAATACATGCTTTCCTGCCTTCCAAAATAACTTGGTAGGCTTAACCATAGCTTGCGAAAGCTGGTTAACTGCATAGCATATATCGGGTCGTGTATTGACCAGATACATAAGCGACCCCACCAACTGTCGATAGACAGTGGCATCCACTACCTCCGCTGAAGTAGCATCCTCCTTCCTCCAACCACCAGGAAGAGGAGTGTCAACAGGCTTGCAGCCTTGCATGTTGAACCTCTCGAGAATCTCCCGGGCATACTTGCCCTGAGAAACAAACAGTCCTCCGCTGCGCTGCCAAATCTCCAATCCCAGGAAATAATGAAGGATGCCCAAGTCCTTCATCTCAAACTCTCGTGCAAGATCCTCCTTGCATGAAAGTATCAACTGCTCATCGCCAGTCAAAATCAGATCATCTACATACAGTACGATGATCAACGGCTTCCCCTCCACCACAATCTGGTACAGGTTAGGATCCGCCTCACTCTTGGAGAATCCAAGCCCGGTGAAGTAGCTGTCTATGCGAGTGTACCAAGCACGAGGTGCTTGCTTCAGCCCGTACGGTGCTCTCTTGAGTCGGCACACATGCGACTCACTGTTGAAGATCTCGAAACCTTCAGGCTGCTCTATGTACACCTCCTCCTCAATGACTCCGTTGAGGAACGCAGTCTTCACATCCATCTGATGGATGTGCCATCCCATCTGCGTTGAGAGAGCAAGGATCGTCCGTATGGAAGAGTACCTTGCGACAGGTGCAAAAGTCTCCTCATAATCGATCCCCTCGATCTGTGAGAAGCCACGGGCGACAAATCTCGCCTTGTACTTCTCCACACTCCCGTCAGCCGCCTGCTTCACTTTGTAGATCCATCGTGAACCCACCATTGATTTCCCCTTCGGTCTTGGGACAATCTCCCATGCACTGTTCCTGACGATCGAATCATATTCTTCGATCATGGCATCAACCCATGCGGGTTCCTCCACAGCTTCCTCAAAAGAGGATGGCTCCGTCACGACACATTGACTCACAAGAGCCATGTATCTAGTGTACCGATCCGGTGACTGTCTCTGTCTGCGCTGTGCTGTAGGTGGTCCTAAAACCTTCTCTGCATCTCGAGCCAGTCGCTCAGCTTCTGTAGTGCGCATGCGCCCTCTGATGGTTGGCGCTGCATGGGTGGTTTCTTCCACCTCATGAACTTCCTCTTGTGGCTGATCCACATCCGGAAGCTCCTCCTTAGGAACTAACAGCTCCTCATCTGCATGCAAGTGTAGCTCCCTCTCAAGCGAACACTGCATGGCTTTCTCCTCCTGAAACTTGATATCCCGTCGCACAACAGTCTTTCGACTGTCTGACAAATACACCCGATAGTTGTGGGGTGTATCAGTGTACCCCACAAATATTCCAACCTTTGCGGTTGGATCCAGCTTCTTTCTGGCATCCTTCGTCACATGCATGTAGACAGGAGAACCAAAAATCCGCAAATGGGAAATGTCAGGCCTCTTGCTAGAATAAGCCTCCTCCGGTGTACTCATGCCAAGAACCTTGTGAGGACAACGGTTCTGCACATACACTGCTGTATTGCATGCCTCGGCCCACAAGTGAAGGGGTAGGCCCTGATCATGCAACATCGCCCGTGCAGCACCCACGATCGTTCTGTTCTTCCGCTCAGCCACCCCGTTCTGCTATGGGTTATGGGGTGCGATGAGCTCTCTCCAAATCCCTTCTGCGCTGCAGAACTCCTTGAATTCAGCCGAGATGAATTCACCACCGTTATCACTCCTTAGAGCAATCACCTTCTTCCCCGACTCCTTCTCGACCAGTGCTTTAAACTCACAAAACTTCGTGAATGTATCGCTCTTCTTCTGCATGAAGAAGATCCAGCACTTTCGAGAGAAATCATCAACAAAGATCACATAATACCTGTGCTTTGCTGTCGAAGCAACTGAGAAAGGACCACACACGTCTGTGTGAACTCTCTCAAGGATCGTTGTGGCGCAACTATCCTTCTCGTGAAAGGTGGCTTTCACATACTTCCCCAAGGTACACCCCTTGCACTGATCTGATTGCGCAAGAGTGCCCTTAGGAAGCCCAGTAGAAATCTGCTGTAGAATCTTCAAAGCTCCATGGTGAAGGTGGCCCAATCTCCTGTGCCACAGTTCGCCCTCATCATCCCGGCTCGCCACTTCTCCCGCCTTGCATGCCATAGCTGCGCAGCCATCTACCTGCAACTGATAAAGGTTCTTGGTTTGAACCCCTATCTTCCGGGTCTCTCCAGTAGTCTTACTGTGCAGGAAGGCTTTTCCTTCGCTGAAGACCACATCATACCCCTTATCCTCCAACATCGCCACAGAGATCAAGTTCTTCTTCAATCCCGGTACATGCATGACATCCTTCAGTACAAAGGGTTTACCAGACTCCCTCTGAAAGGATATGGTACCGATACCAGTCGCACTGTATCTACCATCATCGCCCATCTCGATGTGCACACCCAAATCTTTGTCCTCTAGATATGAAAACAAATCCCGATCTCCCGTCATATGAAATGACGCACCGCTGTCCAAGAACCACACCAATCCCATCACACTTGAAACCAAGCATGTGATCAGTGAAAATTCAAGCTCGAACTGTGAAGCCAAAGCTTCTCCATCTGCAGATCTTCTCGCTTGCTTGTTTTTCTTCTTCTTCGGACAATTGGTAGCATAATGTCCGTGATCATGGCAGTGAAAACACTTCACTTTCACCATATCCTGCTTCTTGCCCTTTGCACCGGAATGAGAATTTTTCTTACCCTTCCCCTTCTTTGCTTTGGAAACCAAAGCGCAATTTTCTTCATCAGCTCCCTTTGATGAAGATCCATCTCGAGTAGTCCTCCTTATCTCCTCCTGCATGAGATCCGCCCAAAGGTGCTCCCATCCCGGTAGCTTCTCCCGACCATTGACACTATCTTGATATGAGTGCCAAGCCTTCGGAAGACCAAGGAGAGCCAGGTCGACCATGTCCTCATCTTCGACAGTTACCCCCACACTTCCCAGCTCATCTCTGCATTGAGTGAACTTCGTGAGGTATTTGGCGATACTGTCGCCTTTCTCCATCTTGATGTTTCTGAGCTTATCTTTGAGTTCCAGCTTCCTTTGGTCGCTCTTACTCTGGAATAGATCCGTCAAAGATTTCCACATTAAATATGGAGAAGCTTTTCCATGCAGGCTAGATACAATATGATCCTTGACGCCCTCCAACAGAATCCTTCGACATTTCGCCATCTTCTTTTGCCAAGCTTCGACTTCAGCAGGATCAGTGGGCTTTTGGACATCCGTATCTATGAACTCCTTCAGTCCATTATCTTCTAATACTGCCTCCATGCGATCCTTCCATGCAACATAATTCGAACTACCTTCAAGAGCATATTCGAGTCGCAAACCGTTGAAAGACATTTTCAACTTCGGCACCAAGAAAAAAAAACAATTATTTCTAGCATAGAGATTGACTGCAAGGGGCGTTTACTGGATATATCACCTTTCAAAGAAAGGATGGATCCAGAGGCTACCTGGCCCGCATGCAGACTCTGTCTACCGAAATAAGTTTGTAATCACTGTGATGATCAATCTCTGCTTCAATACCTCTGATACCATGTAGAAATTTGCTGAATAATGATTAATTATCCACCGAGACTATCCCGATCACATATCAATTCGAATTCATATGCAACACATAATCTCTTCCACTCAGATCATCACACATGCAGAAATAAAACAAGCGATAGCACATCAAATCATCATACACATTAACACAGTATGTATGGGGAAATATTATAGCTGAAAACCCCACAGCTATTGTGTATATTATAATGGAGAAATCATGTAACAAACTCAGTACAATACTCCTCACAAGTACTCAGTACTTTCTCATAAAGTTACACACAAACTAGCTTGGTTTTGAACAGGTTACTGGTTCAAAACTCACCACTAATTGCCTTGCCTCTATTGCGCAATCATGGCCTGTCTAAATATAGATCCAAGGTTCGAATCTCCTTGGCTTGACAGTGCAATCATCATGGGCAATTCCTCCAAGTGTGGTGCAAATCTCATGCACAACTGATGTCGCCACTAATAGCTAACTCCACCCTTTCATCTTCCTCTTTCACTAGTCTCCACTGAACTGTCCATGCCCTGTAGTGAACTGATGTGTTCTTGAGTTGAATAATGAGTTACTAATTAATGAATTAAATAATATTTAATTCACTCCACTCATTACTAGTTGATTAGCTAGTTAAACTAATCTCAACTAGTGCAACTAAGTTAAATCGAACACAACTCCACTAGCTGTCTCATTAACTCCACCAAACTTCGCCATCAAGTCCTAATCAAGTCAACCATGCATGAGCTCACCAAACTCTTAGGAATAGCGTAATTCCTCTGTCAGATGCATGAGCCACTTCCAAGGCTCGAACTGAAGTGCTCCAAGAGAGTAAACTGAAGTTTATAGTCCAAATATTATTAAGGGTAAATAATATTTGACTTCCCTATTTTTAGGATAGGCAGTCTAAATATAGACTTCGACCTATAGGTCAAAAAATAGAAGTCCATATATTTTTACCAACATGACCAATACTCCAAGAATAACATACTGCAACCCCTGGACCATGCTCCATATGTCTAAAAATAGACATAGTCTAAAAATAGACTTTGCGCCAAAATTTGCCTGCAGGCCCACTTAGTGAAGGCGACTTCATTTCACTAAGCTCCATCATCTTGCTGCATTTTCAACACAATTTGTAGTAGAATGTCCAAGTTTAACACATCTAAAACATTTTACAGCTGGTTTATCAAAAAAATTTCTTTGTTGTTCATTCTATTGTCTATCTCCCTGAATATTTATACCCCCTCTGCCTCTATAAGTCTTCCTACCTCGACCTCTATTACCTCTAGTATTTCTGAAAGATTCCTCCTGAGGTTTTTGGTCTTTTTGAGCAAGACATAGGGTTTCAGTATTGGAGCTATGTGATGCTTCTTTCTTGCCAAAAGCATTCTCTCTTTCTGCAATTTTCCCTACTAATTTGTCAAAATCTATATCTTTTAATTGCCCACTAGCTTGGAGAGATTCCAAGTAGTGTGAATAACTAGGGTAAAAAGATTTTATAAAGGCAATAAGTAGAAAATAAACTTTAACTCCAGTACATTCAATTTCATGATTGATGGCTTTAATTTTAGAGGCAAGTTTTAGAGGATCATTATCGCTCATTTCTAGATTAAATAACTTCAACAATTACTAAATTATCTCCAATTCAGAATGTGAATCATAAAGCTCTTTTAGTTTTTTTATGGAATCATAAGTTGTTTTACTCTGAGTAATGTATGTTCTTACCTCTTCTGAGACTGAAGTGGAGATTAAGGCAAAAGCCTTCTTATCCTTACTTTTCTAGATTGCTAGTTGTTTCCGCTTATCGGGCTACTCCAATGCATTCTCTCCTTCTCCTTCACAGACTCCATCCCATAAATCATTAAAGATAAGAATATTTTTAAGTCTCTTAAACCACTCCTGGTAATTTTCATTTCTGGAAAGGATAACCCCAATTAAAGACACCAATGAGTTCATCTTGTTCAGATGATCTTAAAAAATATGTTTTAACCCTTTCAAAACACTTTTTTTTTATATAAATGTTTAAAATTGTAACTTGCTAATCCCCAAAACCGACACTGGCACAAAAATATGTTTTAACACTTTCAAGACATAGATTTAACTTGTAGATTCAATCTATTTTAATCCCTTAAAGATAGATTTTATTTTAAAAAAAATGTTTAAAAATGAAACTTATTGATCCTCAAAACTAATACTAGCAGAGAAATCTGCACAATTCAAATTATTTTCTCCAAAAAAAAAATGTCACTCCTAGGGTTCACGTTGGCAATCACTTTCTCTACAATGAACATAGAAAAACCTCGTTCCTCCACAGCGAGAAAAAAAACTCATTCCTTCACAACACTGGAGGTTATGCTAGCCCACCAAAACAATTCCTCGTTTCAATGCTCCATAGGAGGTTATGTTGGTCTACCAAAAACAAACACGGAAAATCCAATGGCAGTGCACAGTTCTGGTGGTCTCTCCATAGTGTTGGTGAACATCATCTCTCCACAATGATAGTGAACATCATCTCTACACAAAGATGGTGAACAACGACTCTCCACACACGTCGAACAAGGGTTCCTGGATCATGGCTCGCTCTGATACCACTGTTAACTCATTAACATGTGATCTATGTGTACATTTTACTAAAATTAGCATTACATTTATACTTAAATAACTAACTGATCATAACTAACTACCTAACCTAACTGAATAGAATCCTCTAGGATCCCGTACGATTATAGAAAAGATGACTTGTTAAGCCTAAGACCGTGATCCATTCTCTGCATTAAGCCATTTATATGTGAGCCATTTACATGTGTTTTGGAACTATGATAGTGCGTTGAACGTGAATTGAAGACCTTGTTGTGTTGAATGATGATGTGATATGCGTTTTATATATTTGGAGCATTAAAACCCTAGCGTCCTATGTGGGAACCTTGAAGACGTGATCATCGCCCATATTACCATGCAATGCAACAGGCAAGGTGGTTTTGATCGAAATCACACCATAATGTTTGACTGGTATGTGATGTGGTATTGAATGTTGTAAAGTGAAATAATGAATCTTGAAAATCCATGATATATGAAGCTTTGAATATTTTAATTTTGAACCATTGAATTGTCGACTGTGTACGCTTCTGCAATGATATGTGGTTTATTCACTGTGCATGTTGCATTTATCTTAATTTTGCGTTGAGTTTAGAAAGTCGTGGACATGAATTTGTTGAACGTTGGCCCGTTGGTTTATTTATAGTACCTTGCAATGCATTGAATATATTCTATAGTGTGTTTTTCAATGAGGGGAAAGCTCACGGGAAATCCGGGCGTACTTCCCCAGAATTTCTGGATGGTACGCGCGGCAAACCGTTCGGCGGACTTTCGGCGCCTAACCCCAAAGGACTCAAGAATCGAACCCATGACCTCCCTCAACGGAGAGGCCCACGTATTGGCTCACTACCGCTTGAGCTAACCCTTGGGGCTATTCTATAGTGTGTTGAATATATGTAGCAGTGCATTAAATAGTTTAATCTTTGTTCTGGTTAAATGTTGTGAGCGTTGGTTGGGTAAATTTCCATGCATGGTTCATGTGCATCCTGGTATATGCGTTGGATAGAATCCAATTAAAGGTATGGGGACATTGTAGTGGAACCCTATATTTTTGGAAGATAATGGAGTAATTGTCATTTTAAATAGTGATTCTCGCCACAGACCTGTCTGCCTAGACTAGTTGATAGGAAATGCAATTTTAATGGTGAGCATGAAGTTGGGAATTTTAGTGTGGTTGAAAATGTGGGTATTTGATGGGAACAAAGCCGAAAGTCACCCTGAGGAGAGTTTGCTCTACTGTAATTGCTCTGTCAACATTTTCCCTTGCCTTAGCTTCTTTCTCTTCCACGTGGCCTCTTTCTTTTCTAGGGATTCTATTTATCAAATTCGTGGAATTTGATAAACAGACGTTATTACAACTTTTGAGTTTTAATTTATATCTCCGAATTTTATATTAATAGTCCAACACTTTATAACCAAATGACGTCGCAATAGACCTTCGGCCCCGGGCCCACATATATATCAATGGTCCAATCAAATGCTCGTACCGTACCTTGTTATCCTTCGCGCATGTTTATCAAACGATCACCGTCCGATGGCTCCTTCCCAGATCAACGACGTACCACGATATCGCTCAGCTTCCTTGTTCGAACGATAACGTGCGATGGCACGCAGTAACGATGGTTTTCCGTGGGTCCACCTTGCCACGTGTCAAATGCTCTATGGAATCGCTCCCCAACTAGGAAATACTGCTTATCATCGAAAGGCGGTGTGATATGGGCAATCTGGCCTCGTAAATCTGCTCGTAGTTTTGGAACAGTGACCAACCCATGGTTAGGTCGGGTTACGGTATTCCTTTTGGTTCCTTAACTCAGGTCAGGGTTCCGATGGTAAACGAATTTATCTTTCTCTTAAATAGGAATTCCACTATTTTTTCCAGATTTCACGACCCTAGTTTCTCTGCACAGGCCTCGCCTGCGGGTGGGATTAATTCAACAGGGTTTTGTTCAAATAAATCTTGAGAAAACGATAGACAGAGATATGCAGAATCTATACAGTAGTTCAATTTACTAATTGTACGTGCACAAAGTTCAATCGCCTCACAATTAAACAATTTCTTCACAATAAGGATTCGGGACAATTCCTGGCCAATGCGTACTTAAATTATTTAACAGGAAGCAATTGTGAACACACAGATTTTATTGCAGAAATCTCTCTTCTCCTTCTTTTCCTCCTTCTTCTCCCCTCAATACATCTGCGGGATACAATTTATATACATTAAAATGCGTCTCCTCAGTTCCTCTGTGAGGACTGTTTAGAAAATCAAAGGCCTAATTACAATCATTCAACTAAATGAAACATGACAGATGGGCTAACCAAACTATTTGACTTCTACAACTCTAACTACTCTAAATGATACAGTCAGCTGAGGTATTGACACCTATCTGTTACAATTTAGATGATTTCGAACCCTCCTAGCCACAACATGTGGAAAAAACCTCCTACATTTTTGGCTAGTGTCTAATGCTCCTGCATCAGACTCCCGAGGGAAATTTTCTTCATGGGATCCTGTCCATGAGCTCTTCCACTGATCTGCCTATCTTCTGCAACATTCCTCCAATCATCCAAGTGGCATATTCCTCTGGCTTATCCTTCCATTTGATTAAGTACTGAAAGCACTCCTGTCCTCTGGTCCTCTTGAACACTCTTTTGTTCAATATCTTCTCTGGTTGCAATGGTTGTGCTAGAGGTAGCTCCTATTTCCACTCAATCTGTCCCTTGTTTGCTGATCTTTCTTCTGCACCATCATCTTCATACTTGTAGAAATCTGCAACATTAAAAATGGGAGATATTCCAACATCGGGAGGTAACTCAATCTCATAAGCATTTGCAGAAAACTTTCTAAGTATCTTGCATGGCCCAATCTTTTTGAACTTCAACTTGTTATACTGCTTCCTTAGGAATCTCTCCTTTCTCAAGTGTGCCAAAACCAGATCTCCTACTTCAAAATGAACTTCTTTTTTGCTCAAGTCTGCTCTGCTTTTGTATTTGATGTTGCTGCCTTGTAATTGCTATTTCACTTGTTCATGTATGGCATGGATCTCTGAAGCAAATTCCTCACCATTTGCGCTCCTTAGCTCTGCCTTTCCCAGATTTATTAACTCTGATATTCCTCTGGGGTGCATTCCATAAAAAATATGGAATGGACTCTGCCCTGTGCTTCTATTTGGTGAGTCATTATATGCATAGTCTGCCTGGGGAAAAATATGATCCCACTGTTTGGGATGCTCTCCTGCAAGACTTCTCAACAAATTTCCCAGACTCCTGTTCACTACCTCAGTTTGTCCATCAGTTTGGGGATGATAAGATGAGCTGAAACTAAGTTTGGTACCAAGTTTCTTCCACAGTGTTCTCCAAAAATGACCCACAAATCTGGTGTCTCTGTCTGAAACAATACTCTTGGGAAACCCATGCAATCTAACAATTTATTTGAAAAACAAGTTAGCAACATGGGTGGCATCACTAGTTTTATAACATGGAATAAAATATGCCATTTTGGAGAAGTTTTCTACCACAACAAAGACTACATCATTCCCTCTCTGAGTCTTGGGAAATCCTAGAACAAAATCCATACTCACCATGTCCCAAGGCCTGTCTGGAGTAGGCAAGGGAGTGTACAATCCTGCGTTCTGGCTCCTTCCTTTAGCATATTGGCAGATCTTGCAATTCTTCACAAACTTATCTACTTCTATTCTCATCCTGGGCCAGTAATAGAAGTGAGTCAACTACTCATAGGCTTTATCAGTACCAAAGTTCCCAGCAAGTCCACCACTATGCTTCTCTTTGATCAAATTTTCTCTCATGGAACATTTTGGTACACACAGTTGGTTCCTTCTGAATAACAAGTCCTCCTGCAAGAAATAATCCAGCCACTGGCTTCTATCTGTTAAAACAGGGTTACCACATGCCTTAAATGCTTCCTTAAAATCTGGATCTGTTTTATACAATTATTTGAGAAAATCAAACCCTACAACTTCAAAATTAGTTTCTTGAACAAGCATGTGCCTCCTACTCAAAGCATCAGCTACTTTATTTTCTTGGCCACTTATATGTTTCAAAACAAAATTAAAACCTTGGAGATACTCAACCCATTTGGCATGCTTATGCTTCAACTTGGGCTGCTGTACAATATACTACAAAGCATGATTGTTAGAATACAATACAAATTCCCTAGACATCAAATAATGTCTCCACTTTTTCAGTGCCTGAACAATTGCATAGAATTCCTTCTCATAAGAGGAATACTTTCTTCTCGTGTCATTCAGCTTTTCACTATAATAGGCTATAGGCCTATCATCCTGACTCAACACAACTCCAATGGCTTCTCCACTGGCATCACACTTTACTTGAAATGGTTTACAAAATCAGGCAAGATCAAAATAGGCTTCTCTGTTATCTTTTGTTTCAAAACTTTAAAGTTTCTCTCTGCTTCAGTAGTCCACTTAAATGTTTGTTTTCTCTTCTTTATTGTCTCAATTATGGGTGCATTGATCTTACTGAAGTTTCTTATAAAATTTCTGTAAAAACTAGCAAGTCCATGGAAACTCCTTGCCTCAAAAACATTCCTGGGTGAAGGCCACTCCACAATTTCCTTAACCTTTTCTGGGTCCATCTTCAATCCTTCTGCAGAAAAAAACAAAACCCAAATACACCAACTCCTCTTTAATGAATGAGCATTTCTTTAAATTTATCAGCAGTTTCTCCTGGTGCAGCTTCTTCAAGACATGATTAAGATGCCTTAAATGTTCTTCTTTAATTCTACTGAAAACTAATATATCATCCAAATATACTATCAAAATTTCCCAATGAATTATTTCAATACTTCATTCATAAGTCTCATGAAAGTGCTAGGTGCATTTGACAACCCAAAAGGAATTACCATCCATTCATACAGTCCTTCATTTTTTTTAAAGGCAGTTTTCCACTCATGACCCTCTCTTATTCTGATCTGATGGTATCCACTTTTTAAATCTATCTTTGAAAAATATTTAGCACCACTCAAACAGTCCATTAAATCCTCAATTCTGGTCAAAGGGAATCTGTACCTGATTTTGATCTTATTGATTGCTCTGGAATTAGTACACATTCTCCAGCCTCCATCTTTCTTTGGGCTCAATACTGCTGGTACTGCACATGGACTCAAACTTTATCTGATCAGCGCCTTGTCCACCAATTCCTATACTTGTCTCTTGATTTCCTCATTTTCCTTGGGAGTCATTCTGTAGGCTACCTTATTTGGAAGATTTGAACCAGAGATAAAATCTATCTGATGGCTGACCTTTCTCACAGGTGGTAGCTCATTAGGTAAATCATCCACAATAATGTCACAATAATCATCTAACATCTCTTGGATTTCTACTGGAAAATCAGAAATCTTTGTAGAAGTAAGAACTACCTTAGGTTTGCAAACTAAAGAAAAACTTACCTCTTCTTCTTCTATCTGCTGCAGATATTCCTTCCCGCTCAGCAACAAGGTCTTTGGATCAATCACTCTGCTGGATGGCTCTCCTTCTTCCATGGGTATCAATGTATGATGTGCCCCATATTTGAAGAACTTGTAAGTGTTCTTCTTGCCATCATGCACTGCTGCTCTGTCAAACTTCCAAGGTCTACCCAGCAGTATATGACACACATCCATGGGCATTACATCACACGGGACCTTATCTTTGTATTTGCCCATTTGCAACTCTATCTCACACTGCTCTTTTACAACCAGCTGCCCTTTGTGCAGCTAGGACACCCTGTAGGGAGTTGGATGCTCCCTTGTCTTCAACTTCAACTTCTCTATCACCTCAGTGGAAACCAGATTGTCTGTGCTGCCACTATCAATGACTAGCTGGCAACATTTCCCTTGGACTTTGCATATGCTTCTAAACAAAGTCTTCCTTTGTGCAGACTCAGTGGCCTCTTTGGTTTGCTTCAATAGGACCTTATTTACCACCAAGAATTCTCCCCTCTCTCGTAGAATTTATTCTTCAATTTCTGCCTCTTCCCCAACCTGGGCAACAACAGCATTTCTTGGACCAGCACCCACATTCTCTAGACACTCATAGTGCTTATGTCCCACTTGCTGACATCTATAACACCTCAATTCTCTACCTTTGCCTCAGTCTCTGCCTCCTCTTCCTTTTCCTCTGTAAGAACCCCTTCTGCCCCTTGCATCATCCTCTGTAGATGCATTCTAAGGTGAGATACTGTTAGCTCCATCCCTGGGTGTAGTAGGCTTTCCTCTACCACCGTGGCTTCCCTTTCCACGGAAAGTACCTCTCTTCTTGGCAAACTGTTTCCTCAGGAGTTTCTCCTCTACTTTCAAGGCCATCTAGTAGGCCTCTTCTACTATCCTAGGAGATAAAATATCAATCTCATCCTGGATCTCTAGCTTGAGACCATTTACATATCTGGCAGTCTTTTCTAGTGTGTCCTAAAATTGCCCAGCCCTTATGCTTACTCTGTAGAATTCCTCTGTGTATTCTTTTACTGTCAGCAACCTTTGTATCAGGTTCTACATTTGCCTATACAATGTCAGTTGATAATCACTAGGAAATAATTTTCCTTTTAATTTAGCCATCATTCTGGTCCAGCTCTTGATAGGTTGCTTGCCAACTCTCCTCCTTTCTGTCTGCACTCCATCCCACCAAAGTGCAGCATGTCCTTTCAGCTTTGTTACTGCAAACTTGACCTTTTTATCTTCGCTTATTTCTTCATAATCGAAGCACTTGTTCATTTCATTTATCCAGTCCACCAGCTCCTTTGGATTCAGTCCCCCTACATAACTCGACACTTCAATTCTGGGCTTGACTGCAGACCCCAGAACAGTTCTGAGGAGCCTCATGTCAAGAGGAATCTGAACATTTTCTTCCTCTTCTTCCATCTCAGGTTCACTGGTGTCTTTAGGATCTCTGGGCTGTCTTTGCTCTATGGCATCCATTCTGGCCTCAACCCTCTGCAACATCCCCAACACCTCTGCGTTGGCAACAGGTATCCTTCTGCCAACACCTCTACCAACTCGGATTGCCATGTTAGCTCCTACAAAAACAACTCGGAAACAACAGCTCCGATACCACAGATGACAACAACAAAGCCGAAAGTCGCCCTGAGGAGAGTTTGCTCTACTGTAATCGATTTGTTAGCATTTTCCCTTGCCTTAGCTTCTTTCTCTTCCATGTGGCCTCTTTGTTTTCTCAGGATTCTATTTATCAAATTCGTGGAATTTGATAAACAGACGTTATTACAACCTTTGAGTTTTAATTGATATCTCTGAATTTTATATTAATAGTCCAACACTTTATAACCAAATGACGTCGCAATAGACCTTCGGCCCCGGGCCCACATATATACAATGGTCCAATCAAATGCTCGTACCGTACT
Source organism: Pinus albicaulis (assembly GCA_034641835.2). Taxonomy (NCBI): domain Eukaryota; kingdom Viridiplantae; phylum Streptophyta; class Pinopsida; order Pinales; family Pinaceae; genus Pinus; species Pinus albicaulis. The sequence continues at coordinate 585,628,855 of CM076573.1, read as the reverse complement.
TGGTTATCCTCCGCGCATCTTTATCAAACGATCATCGTCCGATGGCTCCTTCCCAGATCAACGGCATACCATGATATTGCTCGGCTTCCTTGGTCAAACGATAACGTGCGATGGCACGCAACAACGGTAGTTTTCTGTGGGTCCACCTTGCCATGTGTCGAATGCTCTATGGAATCGCTCCCCAACTAGGAAATATCGCTTATCACCGAAAGGCGGTGTGATATGGGCAATCCAACCTTGTAAATCTGCTCGCGGTTTTGGAACAGTGACCAACCCACGGTTAGGTCGGGTTATGATATTCCTTTTGGTTCCTTAACTCAAGTCTGGGTTCCGATGGTAAACAAATTTATCTTTCTCTTAAATGGGAATTCCACTATTTTTTCCAGAGTTCACGACCTTGGTTTCTCTGCACAGGCCTTGCCTGCGGGTGGGATTAATTTAACAGGGTTTTGTTCAAATAAATCTTGAGAAAACGATAGACAGAGATATGCAGAATCTATACAGTAGTTCAATTTACTAATTTTACATGCACAGAGTTCAATTGCCTCACAATTAAACAATTTCTTCACAATAAGGATTCGGGACAATTCCTGGCCAATGCATATTGAAATTATTTAACAGGAAGCAATTGTGAACACATAGATTTTATTGCATAAATCTCTCTTCTCCTTCTTTTCCTCCTTCTTCTCCCCTTAATACATCCGAGGGATACAATTTATATACATTAAAATGCGTCACCTCGGTTCCTCTGTGAGGACCGTTTAGAAATTCAAAGGCCTAATTACAATCATTCAACTAACTGAAACATGACAGATGGGCTAACTGAACTATTCGACTTCTACAACTCTAACTACTCTAAATGATACAGTCAGCTGAGGTATTGACACCTAGCTGTTACAATTTAGATGATTTCGAACCCTCCTAGCCACAACATGTGGACAAAACCTCCTACATTGTTGGCTAGTGTCTAATGCTCCTGCATCAGTATTACACTTGGCTGATTATGAGTTCATATTATTTGTGCATACATAAATGTGTTGATATGTTGGATACTATAGCTTAGATATAGCCACTATGGAAGAATTTATTAGTCTTAATTCCTCTTATTTTCAGAGCCTGGAGGAAGACATGAAATTCGTTGAAGAATAGTACTATGAAAATTACAACAAACATATGATGTTCTACTACTAATAAGTAAGTAGTGACATAAAATATCGAAATATGCACGTGGTATATCTACATAAGACTTTATGTTATTGGTAACATTGTTTCCTTCTCTCTAAATTTGAAGGAGTCTTCAATAAGTAATGGGATTATCCTTCTCTCTAGTGGATTTACCTCTTATTATTGGGAACATTCAATTTTGAGGAATATTTCATTGTTGACTATCTTATTTTAATAGTGCATTTTTTAGTCATGTGTTGATTTCAATTGTTTGAATAATGAAGAAAATTCAAGTATTATTAGAGGTACTAAGAAATCTAACCCTATCTACTGCAGATACCACAATTAAAATTAGTAAGGACACTATTTTTGACATCCAAATATGTTTGGAAAATGCACATGAAAATATAGTGTTTTCGCAACTTGAATCACAATTACAGAGAGATGAGTTACAACAACATAAACAAAATTTTGAACCTATTGAGATTGAAATAGATTGCCATCAGCTTCCAGAAAGTGGTCAAAGCAGTAACATTGAAGTTGACTTCCATCTACAACTAGAAATTGATCAAATAAATGAGCCCATCTCAGGAGCATATTTGCATGCCGATGTAGATGTTCAATCCACACTTCCCATGCCAATCATCATACCTTGGGAAGAGCTTGTAAAAAACAAGCACAAAATAGGTCTTGGATATGATAAGGAGGTGTCCTTTCATATTCTAGATTATTCAAAGCCCATCAAATTTCAAAGTGCCAGATTTATTCATGATAGTTCACCTTTAGATGTTCCATATTTTGCTCCTCTTCGACAACAACAACATAATGTTATATGGCAACATTGTGACTGAGTTGGCCATATGAAAGATCATTGTTTTGATCTTCATCCATGTAAGCACTATCATAAAACCACTCATTCTTAAAACAGATGCTTCAAAAATAAAAACTCATGCAAGAAAAAAGATTCACCTTGGATGGATCAATTCTTTGAAATGGGATTAAACAACCAAGAAGATATTTTAGTCATATGTCAAAACTTGTTCTATAGTATTGAACACTTTTTCAGTTCATTTTTATCCATATTATCACCTTGTATCTAATAGGGAGGAAGTGATCATCATATACAAGCTTCAAATCCACATCAAGTGAGCTTGAGCCACAACCCACCATACCAGATTCAGAGTTGTAGCCAAAGACAAAGATGACCCTGAGCATGCTTTAAACCATCTATATAGGGTTGAAACCTCCCTTTTCATATTGATCTTCTCCCTTTTCAAATAATTGGAGACACTTCCTCTAGAATAAGACTTCAGCTTCTTTCTAGTTTTTGAAGAGTTCCAATAATCTCACTAAGCATTCCAGAGTTGGTGGTCATCCTAAAAACCATCATTGGTTAAGTCCTCCCTTTTTAGGTTGAGGTTCTCCCTTTTTCACGCAGGTTGCAGACCTCCCTTTCTTAGGTTGAAGGTATCCCTCTTCAAGAATTAGGAGCACTTCATCTAGCAAAATACTTCATCTTCTTGACAATTTGGAAGAGTTCCAGGAATTGCACTAAGCGTTCCAGTGTTGATGGTAATATTTAAACCATTTTTTCTTGAGACCTTGAGTTTTCCCACCTTATGCCAACATTTTAGAGAGCACATTCAATCTAGTGTTCCCGTGCATATTTTGAAAATTTTGTGTTACAAATATCTTCTTGGACTCATATATACCCTTTCAAATTATGGGGGGGGGGGTTGTTACACAACAATTTGTCACTTTCCCTATACTCCCCATTCCTTGATCCTGGAGGACCCATACAATGACCCTTGTGTACTTTCCAAGCATAGAATACATACCCCTGAACCACATTTTGTCTTTCAAATCATCTCCCTTTACAACTTTTATGAAAGATTCCAAGCCTGGTTTTCAAGGTCGGCACTTTCTCTCAGTGTCTGACCCGCGCTGATAGAGAAATTTGCACCGAAGCTCACACTGATTGGCACTCTTTCCTAATGTTAGACCCGTGCTGAGCATATTTTGGAAAGTTTTTTAAATATAATGGAAGCTTCTGCAACTAGAAGCTTCGTGAGGCGGCGAGCTGGAAGTTTGTTTTGAGGATATGGCCAAGGAATTTCCCTTTGGGCTTCCTGTTTCCATAGAATAGGAACTACTCCTAAGGATAACCTCTTTTCCCATCATTTGGGGGCCCATAACCTCCTCCTCCATTGTTATATAAGGAGACCTCCTTCAGCTCTACAACCTTATTTAGTAATGATAGAAAGGAGAAGCAATTATAGCTTCAGGAGAATAGTGCAGAGTGTGATTGTTTTTGTGTGTTAATAACATAGTGAGATCTTGGATCTTTGTGTGTGAGAGTGTTATAAACGTGCTTGGATACAGACCTGCCGAAGGAGAGCCTCAACATCAAGGCTTGGTTTTAAACTCCCCTTGTCTTTATCATAATAAAATGCATCTGATGTTTATCTTCCACCCTCGTTTACATCTATAATGAGATTTCTATCATTCCTTGATCAGTTAGATAGATTTTAATTGTTTTATGTTTGTTGTGGTTTTATGCTTGTCGTGGTGTCTTGACTGTCTGTACATGTAATCGAACATTGGAAGCGAGGTGTATCAAGCATGAGAGGAGCGACAGATCAAGAAGCTTCGACGGAATGAAAACATAGCATTAGAACAGGGTAGGCCATATTATTTGCTATGAATTTCATTTACAATCTAGGAAGGTAGATGTTAGTATGGTCCCATAGATGCTAGACCCACCCTAGGGCTAGAGGGATCGCCTCTGTCCGCAGAGGGGATTTACCTGGATAACAAATTGGTGACTCAACTGTGGAGTTTCCTTTGAGTTTTTCACTCTTGAGGTCTTCGTCATTCGACGAGCTTAGTTGAACAACCATTTCCCTGTTTGTTCCTATGTTTTTCATCAATTACGATATTTTAGTTTTTTCTTTAAGTGGTGAGTCTAGTCTTGGTTGGGAGAAATTCTTTGTTTTTTCTTTTTCAAGCATTGATGCTTTTATTTTTCTGACAGTCACACCGATTGGCGATAGTTGTTAGTTAGAAAGTCACACCAATGGGCCATTGGCGCTAGTTTTTAGTTAGCAAGTTGTGCTAGTTGGCACTAGTTTCACCCACAAAAGTCGTGCCAATTTCAGGGTGTGTGAAAAATTAAGGTTTTTTCCCTAAGTCCTTCACCAGTGTGTCTTGCCCTTCCAGTTTTTTTCCCTGTATGATTTACATGTTCTCCCTTTCACTCAAGTGGGTTTGATTGGCTTTTTGGCTTGGTTTTTTATTGTTTTTCTTGTTCGGACGTGCATCCTTACATACTAGTTTTTCTAGGACTGTGCATCAATTTCCCAATTGCATGCTTCGCGGGACATCGCCCTGCTGATTGAGTCAGTATCCTTGCTTGGTGAGCCATCTCTAGTTGACCGCATTTTTCTTTTTGGTTGATTGAGTGTTCAATTTTCAAGTGTTTGTCCAAGTTCATTTGGTCCGCTTGTTCACTTGTGAGCATAGATAACATTGCTCATTTTTCAGCTGAAAAGTCTCGTGTCTATTATTGCTTTATGTAAAGGGGAATGAATGCCTTGTTTTGAGCCCCCACTTTGGAAGTCCTCTTTTTCTTGAACTCATATGTCTTGTAGCCTTTTGAGGAATTTCGTTACAAAGTGTTTAAAACAACGATTGCATTCTTAGTGTTTGTTTGCATCCCTTTTGAATTCATCCTTGCATTAAGTAAATTTGCATTAATTTAGTTTTTGTCTCAGGGTTTGCTTTTCGTTAAAATGGATTAGATCACATTGCATTGAAAAGTCTTTTTTGAGACCCATCATTGAACTTAGATTACATTTTTTAATGATTGAAAGCTAAAAATCGCTTTGAGTGCATTCTCTTTCATTAAATGCATGCATTAAGTAGATTCTCATTTCATCGAAAAATGCATTGAGTGCATTCCTATTCTTTCAAAAAAAAAAAATTTGTCCACGGATTACAATTGCGTAGTTTTCGAAAAAGAGGATTTTGCATAGATTACATTGCATAATTCACATCGTTGAATGTTTTAGATTAATTTTGGAGAATGAAAGTCATCTAGTTAGGAAAATTTCCCTTTGGAGAGTGAATGTTTGTTGCATCATTGTTTGAGACTCTTCCCTTAACTAGATAGCATTCATCGAATTCAAAGATTTCTTTTCTCATATAGCTGCATATAGGAGATTTTCATGTGACATTCGGTAGGGCCTTGAAACTGAGACATAATTCAAGATGAACCATTAAAATTTATTCAATCAACCTAGGGAATCATTGAAACCTAATGTACAAATTTTAGAGGTCTAGGCTAGTGATGTGTTCCAACGTCGTTAAACCTAGTAGCTGTCCTTCACCATCTGGCAGTAGACAAGGCTAGTACGGACTTGTGCTCCCTGTACAATCGCATATATAAAGGGAGACCCTCATAGGTTCAAATAATTTATCCATAGGAAGTCGAGTCTACTGCCGTGTAACCATGATACACCGAACACAACATTAAGGGAGACTACCTTCACGTACGTTAAGTCCTTGGTCATTTCTCTTTCATTTGATCACCAAGGTGTATATGGTAGTTCATGGAAACTTGGTACAACCTCTTGCTTAGATTACCTGAGTAGTCATTTCGATATTTTTGCGACTCCTTAAAAAGTGAAAAGATCGTCGAGCGCTTGCCCTTTCACGCTTGTTTCAACTTGAAAGTGATAGAGTCACCTTTTTCCTATTTCTCGACTCTTAAAATATGAAACGGTAGAGTTTTGTTTCAATGTATTAAAATATTAATTGCCCATGAAATATTCCTGGTTTAAGTTATCTTCCTTAGCATTTTGTTTTATGGTTGTTTCCAATGGAAACCTTCCCGAAGTTTACCAACCAAGGAATCCCCTCTGAAGGGAATCCTGGTCCTTTTCCAACTTTTAGGAATGTTGGTGCTCTTTATATGGAAACATTGTCCTTTCCTGGGTTAACTATTGGGTTGCCTGTTTGGTTATTCTCGACCTCTATGGTCTCGAGTGTCCTGCTCGCTGTACAATCATCACCTCCACCTAGACAACATCATGTTGATTCTAAGGTGGACCTCTCCCCTTCTTTTCCTGTTTCCTCATCTTCCTCTTCTACTTCGCCTGGTAAAAGTATATATTCTAGTAACTAGGTGGCTACGAAGAAGAAGAAGACGACCAAGAAGAAGAAGTCAGATAAGCGACAGGCTAATGTTACAACTATTGTTCCTTAGAAACCTTCCCTTGATAAACCATCCAACCTTCCACGGAAAGTTAAATTCCCTTGCATGTTGTGCAAAGATGACCACTTTCTTCAAGAATTCCTTGGCATTCCCAAGGTGCTTGAAGTATGGTCCAATGGTTGTCCACCATTGTCTTTGACTTCTGGAAGTCATGTTGGTGACACATATTCAACTAGTACTAATAAGACTCGTAAGAAATAGGGTAAGATCACGAATCCTTGTAAGTTGTGTGAAGGGCATCATCCCATTCACCTTTTTCCATACATGTATGAAGCCACGAGCATATTGGACAACCCTACGATTCTACGTCCTGCCTTCCTGTTGGTTACTAGAAACTTTCTTTGAGTCCTCTACTAGTTGATTCAACGATCGGTCAAGAGTCATCCTTGGTCGATCCCGGTCCCTTACAAATTCAAATTCAAGAATCCATTCCTGACCAACCATTGGTCATGGAATCTATCAATCTGATCTCGCCTATGGTTCTTCAGGTATTTTCTGTCAAGAGTGGATCTCATCCCCCTCACGTTCTTCTTATTCCTTCAGATTCCTCGGACTTAGAGAAAGATTCTATCGTCCCTATAGTTCAAGAATTTTCTCCTCTTGCTCCCATGATGGAGGTCCTGGAGGATGATCCTCTTGCTCTAGTAACACCAAGGGATGACCATATCATTTCTATGGTAGCCCCTACAAGTATTTTGGTCGCTTCCTTCGGTTGGAGTTGATTTGCGGGATACCGCCTTCCTTCTTATGTGTCTTTTGAGATCACGGTAGAGGCCTTTGATATGGTCATACCTAGCACAATAAGAAGGCGCATAAGATCATGGTATAGGCCTTCGATTAAGGTGCACCACCTATTAGTGTTCTATCTTCAACTACTTGGCAAGATTTTGGTTCTCCACCGCTTGTGCCTGTTACGCAGAATCTGTTGGCATTTAACAGAAGAACTAGTCAATCGTTAGGGATCATTTTGAAGTTTCCTATTACTTTGGGAGGGAAAACAATATATATAGATGTGATGGTGGTCCAAGATCCCTTCGATTTTAATTTACACTCGGGGTGCGACTATGCTTATGCCATGGGTGCGCTTGTCTCCTCCCTCTTTTGTGTGATCTGTTTTCCACACAAAGGTCGGATAGTGACCATTGATCAACTTTCATTCTTTGGTCTTGATGTGGCAGTTGGCCCACCATCATCTCTTCTAGGTCTTTATCCATTGGTTGTACTTTCCCTGTCACAGGTTAATTATGTGGCTACTTTCCCCGTACTCGCATTCAGTGATAGTGTCATTGTGCATCGTGTGTTGGGGGCATTGGGTCCTGATTTCTGAGATGTTGTTATCCCATCAAATGAGGGCCTCTTCGACGCCATGAATTCTTATTTAACATGATGAGTTTTTATTAGAGCATAGTTCATTTTCTTGTGTCAAGCTCCTTAAAAAATGAAAGAAGTTGATCGGAGCACAGTTCGTTTTCTTGTGTCAAGCTCCTTAAAAAATGAAACAAGCACATCAGAGCACAATTTGTTTCCTTGTGTCAAGCTCCTTAAAAATGAAACAAGCTAGTCGGAGCAGAGTTTGTTTTCTTGTGTTAAGCTCCTTAAAAAATGAAACAAGGTTGTTGGAGCATGGTTCATTTTCTTGTGTCAAGCTCCCTAAAAAATGAAATACGGTCATCAAAGCATGGTTCGTTTTCTTGTGTCAAGCTCCTTAAAAAATGAAACAATCTCATCCGAGGATAGTTTGTATTCTATGTCAACCTCGTTTAAAAAATGAATTAGGTCATGAGGATAGTTCTTTTAATGTGTCAACCTCGTTAAAACAATGAAACATGTTCCTGTTCAATTCGAGTCTTTGATACGATCTCGTAAAATCCCAGTCGAGTATTTCTCTTGATCTTGTAATTTGAACCTTCACTCCATCTGCCTTTCATATGGACTGAGGCTTGGGGGGCATGTACCTTGAATTGAGTCACCATGCTGGGGGCATGCCCATTTTTCCCTGTTTTCCAAGCATATTTTATCTTTGTTTCAAGATTTTTTAAAAATGAAACCAATCCCAAGCATATTTTATCTTTGTTTCAAGCTTGTGTAAAAATGAAACCGGTTTCAAGCATAGTTTTCTACAAAGTTTCAAGCTTGTGTAAAAATGAAACCATTCTCATTTTAACTCTTGTGATTTCCATTTTATTAGCCTATTTTGCCAGATGAGCCTTGGTTTTCTCATTCCATCGTCACCATCTGCTTAACCGATCATACACCTTCACTTTATTGTTTTACCCATTCCTGAGGAACATCTGCAATGACTGGTCTTGTTAGCCAGCCTCTTGACCTTTACTTGTTCTGAATAGTTCCACCATCATCAGAACAAGTTGCTACCCTTAATATCACTCATTCCTATAGGTGGAATCAACTTTTAGCTCTTTTCAGACTCTCGAAAATTGAAAAGATTGTCGAGACTCTTGTCGTTTTGAACTCGTTAAATGGATGTGAAATGATATCTACCCACTATACGTTTACCCCCTTTTCAGGTTGGGATAGATTATTTACGAAAAAGGAATACCTTATCCTATCACAACTAAGAGGTTCTCCTAGATATTGTTTTCTACCTTTTCGGATCTGTGAGACTACCTACGAAAAGGGAACTACTGGAGTTTTCTTTTCTGCTTCTTTTCAAACTCTCGAAATATGAAAATTTTCCTAGTTCTTCCTTTGTCAGACTTGTTAAAACCTAAATGATCGGAAACTGTCACCATGACATTACCGAGTTCCTCCTTCTTAGGGATTGTAAAATGTACTAGGATGGATTTTTATGAAGGAAAAACTTATACGACAAGCATATGCTATCTTCTTCAAGCTTGTGTAAAAATAAAGAGGTATTCGCTAGAAATGGTGGGGAAAATGGAAGTTTTTCATCAGTTGTGTTGGTAGTATGTCACTTTTGAACATGACACTTATCTGTAGTTTGTGTTGGGTTGGGATATCTTCACTTTGTCAATTTGCTTCCATGGGTTTGGGAAATTCATTTTCCTCTCATTCGATTACCAATATTTTCAACATGACCTCTGATCCTATTTGAGTCAAATGCTGCCAAATTTCGGAGTCGTGTCGTCGATATGTTCAAGAGAAAATCCTTCTACAATTTATACATTCCTTGATCCTCTGTTTCAATCTTGATTCACACTCATATTACCTTCTCTTTTTTGCATTGATGATGTGGGATTCATTATGACCCTCCTTCGATGGATCGCTTCCTGTCGACTTCAACTCATTATCCGAGAAGTCGATCTGGAGACTCCTTTGTAGTACCTTAGAGCTTGCATGCCCTAATGTCAAGTTCTTCACATTCGACGACGGGTTCACATCAACTGCCTTCGATCAAGTGATTTCACAAGTGTTCGACTTCAGCTCACTATTCACATTTCGTGGATTGTACTAGTAGTACCTTGAAAGCCATTGACATTATGGGTGGTTTCTCTTGCACTTGTTAACGGTTCACATCATTGACTGGTAATCAAGTGATTTTCTAGCATGATTTGACTTCAACACATCTATTCACATGCTGGAATTTGTACTTTTATCGGGTGGTGTTGGAGCGCAAGACCTTGGGCTTCGATCATAAAAGTCCAAGTTGCGAGGAGTGATGAGTTATTCATGATTATATACATGATTATTTAGATAGATGGCTGCGACCATACCGTGGGTTCTCTCATTTTGATCCTCTCTATACAGATGGTTGCACCCATACCATGGATCTATTTCATATGATCCCTTCATTCAGATGGTTGCGTCCATGCCAAGGATCCATTCACATGATCCTCTTCTTGATGGATAGTTGTGCCTATACCATGGATTCATGTATTTTCATCAGTGTTTTCAGTTATGTATATGTATCTATGATTGATTTTCAGGTCTCCTGATGGCAGCATCTGGTTCCTTGCATGTACTTGTAAATAATTTCACCCCTCACTCATGTTCAGACTTCATACTTTAGGGGGCATCTGTTACACAACAATTTGTCACTTTCCCTGTACTCCCTGTTCCTTGTTCCTCAAGGACCCATAAAATGATCCTTGTGTACTTTCCAAGCATGGAATACATACCCCTGAACCACATTTTGTCTGCCAAATCATCTCCCTTTACAACTTTTCTGAAAGATTTCTATAAAAGCCTCGTTTTCAAGGTCGGTGCTTTCTCTCAGTGTTTGACCCGTGCTGATGGAAAAATTTGCACTGAGGCCCGCGCTGATCGGCGCTCTGTCCTAATGTTGGACCCATGCTGGGCCTCTTTTGGATTTTTTTTTAAATAGAAATGAAGCTTTCACGACTAGAAGCTTCGTGAGGCGGCGAGCTGGAAGTTTGTTTTGAGGATATGGCCGAGGAATTCCCCTTTAGGCTTCTTGTTGCCATAGAATAGGAACTACTCCAAAGTATAAGCTCTTTTCCCATCACTTGGGGACCCATAACCTCCTCCTCTGTTGTTATATAAGGAGACCTCCTTCAGATCTACAACCTTAGTTAGTGATGATAGAAAGGAGAAGCAATTATAGCTTTGGGAGAATAGTGCAGAGTGTGATATTTTTTTTGTGTTGAGAACATAGTGAGGTCTTGGACCTTTGTGTGTGAGAGTGTTACAAACGTGCTTGGATACAGACCTACCGAAGGAGAGCCCCAACATCAAGGTTTGGTTGTAAACTCCCCTTGTCTTTATCATAATAACATGTATCTAATGTTTATCTTCCACTCTCGTTTACATCTATAATGAGATTTCTAACATTCCTTGATCAATTCGATAAATTGTAATTATTTTGTGTTTTTCATGGTTTTACGCGTGTCTTGGTGTCTTGGTTGTTTGTACAGGTAATCAAACATTGGAAAAAGTGTGTATCGAGCATCAGAAGAGTGATAGATCAAGAAGCTTCGACAGAATGACAACATAGCATCAGAACAGGGTAGGCCATCTTATTTTCTCTGAATTTCATATACAATCTAGGAAGGTAGATGTTAGTATGTTCCCGTAGTTGCTAGACCCACCCTAGGGCTAGAGGGATCGCCTTTGTCCATAGAGGGGATTTACCTGGGCAACAGGGGGAAAGTTGGACACCTAATCCGCTAACGGTTAAGGTGTGGAAGTTGGACAGTAAAAGGGATTCCAAGAGACATTGGAAGATGAATCCAATAGTCAGAAGAATGTATTATAAATGTACATCTATGTTAATAGCAAATGAAATTCATGATTTACCTTTCATATATTGTATATTTTTAACAAATCTCATGGTTGAAAATGTTGATAATGGATAAATTAATATTAATTGAATGGTTTATTTTTTTATTTATACAATTTTGTCCCTTAAATAAATTTGGATCTCACAATTGGAAAAATGCAAGATATTGCAATTGCATTTTGTATATCACCATCTGTAAAGGAGAAATTAAATAATGATTTATCTTTTAGCTATCCTGGTTGGATTTTAACCAAGGGTATCTCACATAATTTTTTATGTTAGGGGCTTCTTCTTTACGAATTCGAGCTCATTAGACTTGTAGAATAAGATAGACTATCTCTCACTTTGGATCATGAAACTTTAGATTTTTGGTTAGCCTCATTAGATATTTTCAGCCTGCAACTTTGTGGAGTGAATTGGAGGAATCTAATGGATTTTTACATTTGGAAAAAATCATTTTCTCTCTCGGAGTTTCTCTTGGGAAATTTGATGTGTTATACAAAATTTACGATTGCGAACATGGGTGAATACTCTAGACCTAGTGGCCTAGTCTAGAACAACAAAAGTCAAATAATATAGGGTTTCCCTTAGAAAAAATAGATTATCAGAATGAAGCCTAGCTTGAATATTTAGCAAGATTCCTTTTCCACCTCACTTGTAAGCTCCAATTGTAGCTACAAGTGTTATAATTATAACCTACACACAAAACTAAAACAAGCAAAGGATCCATGACGCCTATGTAGCATAATATAATTACTCTATTCAATGAATCAACAAGGAATTGGAATAAATGAGTGTAAACATAACACAACACATATATGAAAAAAATATAATCTTTGTATTACTAGAAATAGGAGAGAGTTTACAACCATAAATAGCAATGAATTTTGTAGATGACTTCCCAAGTTGACTTGTCCTTCCTTGTCACAAAGCACACCTAAACACCAACCCTAATGCATGAATATGATGACTACTCTATGTTCAACATACTATCGTGAGGAAATTATCAGTCTCAGAAAGCTAATCCTATGTATGGTAGTAAATTTATAAGATAAGAATGGTATTTTAGAGTTTACCATTATGGGATTGAGATCCACATATGATGGGAGGATGAGCTCAAGGGATAAAATGTGAAGTATCCAAGGTAGTATAAAATAGGATTCAAGCTCTTATCCATGGTAAATATTTAAAACAGACTTTGGAAGCTTCTCGAAGAGGAAGATTCAGTATATTTTTTAATTTCCTTAAATTTCTAGAATTAACGCACCTATAGAAGGGAGAAACTAGTGCTGGTTAGTGTTGGTGTCTAAGAGAGCAACATGCACTAAACACAGGTGACCAAGAGGGCAGGGAGCATTGGGGCTTTGTGAAGGGATAGTGATAAAATTTTCACGGATATTTATTGATCCGTTTTGCAGGCCTATTGACCAGATGTCACAAAATGGCATATAACAGATTTCCTCCTAAAGTGAAAATTCAGAATCAGGAGTGTTATCACCTAAAAAATGATCATCTAGCCATTTATAACTTGGTGGATTGAAATACACAATGTAGGATTAATTTTCCCATAGTAAAATCACTCTCACCATAGGAAATAATTTACTAAACCATTTTTATTAAGTTATTTATGTTTAAAATTTAAAATCCCCATAGGAATATTTAAATAGATCAACATTTATTTAATATTCTCTAGAAATAATTATTAAATAATTATTTTATAATTATTTATTGTCACATTTGACTAAATCACCTTGGAATAATTAAATAAATGACCATTTATTTATCATTCCTTATTCTTATTTTCGAATAATTGTTAAACCATTATCTAATAATTATTTCAAATTCACATTTTTCTTAATTCTCACTAAGTAATTAATAAATCAATTTATTTGTTAATTACTTGAACCATTTTAAAAATAAATATATTTGACCATTTTGAATATATTTTCCCTCTCCAAAAAATATAATAGAGTATTCCGAATGGTTAGATTTTGATTTGGTCAATAATATTTCATTATTTTCCAACTCCTAATTTAGTTCAATACTTTGTTATAAATAAGAGGGTTTTCCATTCATTCTTCACCATGATCATTATCATCGTCGCCATTATTATATTATGACATTTGAGCTCCCGCTTGAGTTCCATCTTGTGTTTGGGTTTTTTGCATATTGAGAGAGAGAAACAAATCGATGAAGCAAAAGGACATCAAAAGGACTTATCCCACAGAGGGGGATCTACAAATCCATGTTGTGAATCTTCCTCACTAAGTGTTTTTAGTAAAATGTTGTTGATTTAAATTCATTCTATTGGGTTATTTCACTTTTCGTTACTGTTGTTATATGTTTTGGACTTGCATCAAATATTTTTTTTGCAGGGTTTTATCATGTTTTATTGCATATTTGAAGCATAGATAGAATCATTTTGTATTGTTAGGGTCACTTGTCACCAATGACCTAAGTGAAGTATTTTTGGTACACTTTTATGAAATATTTACACTAACAAATGATGACTCTACTGAGTATTTACCTACATAGTAATCAATAAATGTTGACTCCAATGGTGTAGTAATTTAGAACCTTGGTGATTATTGTTTCAACCCTCTTTAGTGTTTTTCCAACTATTTTTAGATCTCTTTTGTATTCTGGATTTTTTTTGGTTTTTTTTGGGGTTCCATATCTTTTCGCAGGTCACAGGTACCAACCGAGCAAGAGATGACACAATCTGGGTGCAATATTCTGAGCAAAAGTTGCAATAATAGAACACACTTTTCATATTCTCATCTGCATTCCAATGCACTTTTCAACCCATAAACTGCGTCCCAATGCACTTTACAAGTTAGTATCTGCGTTATGCTTTTCTCAGAAATTTTCAATTTTTTTCTGTGACGGTTGCCTATGTGTTAGGGAGGGCTTCCTATATTTCCCATGTCACAAGTAGGCCTAGATCCACTTATAAAACTATTCCTGAGGAAGGAAAAATACCCCTAGGGTTTAGAGTACAACTCCACCATTTAGGAAAAGGGTTTCTAAAGTGAGGAGTCTAGTTTACAGTAGTCCCAACCACTTTTTTTCAGTCTTTTTGGTAGGTTATAATAGTCCCTTTAAACGCTTCCTTACAAAACTTTATTCCACTTTGAATATAGTGTTGGCTTTCCTACATAGGATGCCCTTGAGTATCCTCCATTTTGCAACCATTTTCTTTCCATTTACCAGTTTTTTACCCTATGTTCTTTTCTGGTTTTCTACATCGTTTACAATAGATTGTTGCCTCTAGATGCCAGTCCCTTTGACCTTAGATATTTTGGCCATAAGTGTGTCTCGGAGTAGCTTTTTTTCCACCTTTCTCTCTACTTCTTGTTTTCCTCTTTGGGTGGGAGTTTGAGTGCTTGGATCGACTATTTATTTTATTGTCCATTTTCAACATTATTTATAGTTTTCACCAATTTATTTTTAGCAGCACATGGCATCATAAAAATTCTCAATTAAATCTATGAATTTTGTGATCCATAAAGTAGGTAAATGTCTTTTGGATTAATAACATCATTAGGATTTGGTCGACGTTTCGAACCAGATAATGTGGTTCATTCCCAGGACAAAGGTGAAAAATCCCAAGATCTTCCTAAATAAATAGTGTGGATGCATCATTGTCCAAAATTAGTCTCTAAAAACTAGTCTTTTAAAATACTAGCCGTTAAAGAATTAGTTAATTAGTTATATATACAAATTTTATTTTATGCCTTTTAATTAAATATAATAATATAAGTTTAAATTTTTTATTATTAAATGGTTATAAATTTTAATAAATATTTCTAATACAATTGATTAAAAATTTTAATTATTTATTAATAAATATTATTTTAACTAATATACTATATAAGAAACTATATACTATCATTTAAGATAATACAAAGGACATAATAAATTATAACTATAAGATAATACCAAGGAGAATGTATAAGAAAAGAATAAGGGGAGGAATAAAGAAAATATCAAGACATAAAAGGGGTTAAAGGAAAAAACCCACAGACAAGGGAAAGAAGAAAGAAGGGAAATAAAACCCTAAAAAGACCAAAAGGAAAAAGAGACCTAACGAAGGGGAGAAAAATAATCTAGAAAGTGCTGAAGTCCAACTCTTACTCAACTTTCAACCATCATCCCTATTCATATTCTTAGGATGCCTTTCAATCTCAATGGCCTCCCTAAGCTTCCTATGATGGAAGTGATCCACCCTAGCAATGACTTTGGAGTACTCAATGCAAACATGGTGACAAGAATTTTTCACGTGTTCAGCAGGAGTCGATGTGCATGACCGATTGTGCCTAATGTTTACTTCATGCTCTTGGATTCTATGTCTAATGGATCGACCTGTTTAACCAATATAGAGAGTGCCACGAGAATAAGGAACTATGTAAACACCTTTCATGTCCTTTGAGTCGATAGGGTCCTTGACAGATCCAAGAGAATTTCTAATATTATACAGAGGCTTGAATGAAGAGGAAACAGTATTCCTTCTAAGAACATGGGAGATTTTTTCTGTGGTCCCTTAGATAAAGGGGAGATAAACTTTGGATATAGGATCAACCCGTGAAGATTTTCCTTTTAAAATTTTATAGGTTTTTTGAAAGGCCTTAAGGCCTTTAGATGTACTATACCCATAATTTTCAAAAATATCAAAGAGATGAGACTTTTATGACTCCAAGTGGTTTTCATCAGAGATTCTTAGAGCACAGGTAGCAAGAGTGAAAATAATAGCAAATTTTTGGGCAGGAAAATGATGCGAACCAACATGAAGATACCGTTCCGTGTGAGTTTTTTTGCGAAAAACTTGGTGAGAATTAATGGAACCATCATCCATTATATAAATAAGGATATCTAAGAAGGGTAAAAAACCATCCACCTCTACTTCCATTGTGAATTTGATTGAGTCTATCTCGGAATTCAATTTTCCCAAAAACAAATCTAACTTCTCTTGACCATGGGGCCAAATGACACAAGTGTCATCCATGAACCTCTTCCACTTCCTAGGGTGAAATTGAGCAGAGGCTATGACCTTTGTTTCAAAATCCTCCATGAATAAGTTAGCGACTATAGGGGAGAGAGGGGACCCCATCACAACAACACAAGTTTTCTCATAGTACTCACCTTAGAAACTGAAGAAAGTTGAGGTGAGGAAGAGGCCAACTAATTTGGAAGTGTCCTGGTCTGAGATCTGCTTAATGAAATCAATTTCTTCTTAGATGGGGATATTAGTAAATAAGGAAACAACGTAAAAGTTGACAAATAATTCCCTAGGTTTCAACCTGATGTCCCTCCATTCTTTGATAAAGGAAGATGAGTCCTTAACATAGGAGTCTGTGAGATGCACAAGGGGCTTAAGCTTCTAGGCTAAGAATTTAGCAAGATAATAAGAGGGACCACCTATTGTGTTAACAATAGGCCTTAAAGGGGCTCCATATTTATGAATTTTCGGAAGACCATAAATCCTAGGGGTGAGGGGATTTCTCTCAATAAGCTTTTTAGAGAGAGGATTAAGGTATGGATCTAACATAATGGCGAGGGAAATCTCCTTAGAAATATATTTATGGGGATTCCTTTTTAGATTAATGTAACTACCACTATTGGAGAGATGTTCAACCATTTTTTTTACATAGTTAGATTTATACAAAATGATAATGGTACCACCCTTATCAGCCTTGAGTATGACAATGCTAGGGTTGTCCCTCAATGTTTTAAGGGCAAGAACCTTAGGCTTGCTCAAGTTTCTTTTTGGAGGCTTGGCCTTCCTAAGAACAATGGAGCAATCTTGCCTAATAGTCTCCTTGACATTATCCAGAAGATCCTTAATTCCATAATCAATGTTATAGATAATGTCATCAAAGGAAATCTTCTTCGAGGCTGTTATCCATGATAACCATTAGGTTTGTCTAGGTTTTCCTTAGGTAAGTGAGGTTAGGTCTTAGTTGGTTCTAAGGTAATAATAATAATAATATATATATATATATATATATATATATATATATTTTCAAAATGTGTATAGAGTTTAAGAAGTTTTAATAGCCCTTAGTCATGGAATAAAAGATCATATCATGTTAAATGTTAAAAAACTAGTTGCATAGGTGATTTGAAGAAAATTTATGACACTTGGAACTTTTTCTCCAGTCCATAACGAATTCAATGAAAAATAGTCCCATTTTGCTACGGAAGTGCCTAACAATTCCATAGCAAAATTACCCTCAAAAGCACAGAAAACACTATGAAAATTGTTTTTCTTGCTAATGTTGGGAGAAAATGATTTTTTGTCTTGCTTCCAGTGGTAATTCCGCATCTGGTTATGAGATTTTGGGTCTGATTATTTGTCATTAGCTGTCACATACATGCTTTATCACCATTACCCCTCACGTCACCATGTTTTCTCACTTTTTTCTTTTTCCCAAATTTGGTTCGGTCTGATGTCTAATTCGAGAAACCACAACTTACATACATATTATTCATCCTTGTGAGCTTATTCAACGCATTTTCCAATACTATTGTCTTTAGTGTTATCCTATACATGTCTTAGGCTTAGGAATCCCTATGTCATAGAAGCAGCTTGCTGTCTCAAAGCAAATTTACAGGTGTCAAAACAAAAGTTGACCAACGTTGGTATTTGAAGATATGGATTCCCATAAAAATCCTAACAAGGGTGGCAGCATAGTCACATATGATCCTATGGATATGAGGATAATTGTAGAAGACCTCAGCCTTCACCAACGATGGCTACATGCATTTTTTTTCCGTAAGATACAAATGTATTTTTTTTGTTTTTTGACTGTTTGAGAAGTCAAATTTAAGAGAATGTTTTGGGTAAACGGAGATGAATTCTGAAAAAATGAGAGAGTTTATTGTCAAACACGGATCAAAGAATATTCAAATCTTTCACTTTTCTCACAGGTGCTACAAATTGGGAGATTCGAAGATGTCTTTGGGCTCTATTTTCAGAGTGTGTGTTTTCCTTGTTTTAGACATGTTTTTCAAATGCATATTCCAGACAGCTAGAGATGGTGTTTAGAAACCAAAGAGAGGTTTTTCTTCAAAATGAGCTTATTTACAAAACTCCTCCCACTTTTCAACAACTATCAAGGATCCAGAAATAGGAGCTCATTTATGAGCACTAGTTTTCAGAAAAAAAACAACTCCATTTTTGTTGGTAGATGAACTTGATGAAGGTGAAAATGATGCTTCTTGAGGAGGGTAAGATGTATTTTGAACCAATTTTTCCTTATCATGCTTCACATTATCATCTTACACATCCATGGACATTTTTTGGAGGTCGAAATTGAAAATTTCAAAATTCGTTGTTAATTAGGCAAGTTCATAGCGTGTCTCAAGCTTGAAGCCTAGAAAATGCTACGGACTCACTATAGATTCTTTTTTGCTATAAATCACAGGTTTTTTCATAAAGGAGGCAGGTAAAGTCTCATGTTTAGTTATTTTTACTCATTAAGCAACTTTAGATCAACAAAGGGAGCATATATTTTGCAAAGATGGTCTAAATCAAAGGTGCTACGAACTCTCACTATGGACTTTCCTAAAATCCCATGTTTCTGTAGCGAAGGTAATTTTGAAGATTTTTCAAGTTTTGATTGTCTTTTTGAGACAAGTCAGCCACGTGGAAAGGTTAAATATCATCAGGCGAATTTTTTTATAAAGACATACTCTTCGACAAATCCTTTCATATTGCCAGCTCATCATGGAATCTTCATCAACAATTTTTCCACCACCTGCTAAAAATTCGGAAGGCAACTCTCTTGACTTAGTGGGAATAATTATGTTTTGGTCATGGTCAGTGCCACCTCAGGCACATGGCCTCTTCGTTGTAAATATGTAGCTTTAAAAGTTTTTTAATGTAATAAATATGTTTTAGAGTCCTATTAGGTATCTAAGTCCTTAAAATAGCATTTGTCAGTTTTATCTCCTTGTAATGTGCTTTTGGTTAGATTAGGTGTCAACATAAGTATTCAAAGGCTCAAAATTGTTAGCAGAATCAAAGTAAATATGCCTAAGCCTATTAATAGGAATATTATTGAAGGAGACAGGGTGGATTGATGTTTAATACAGATCTACTATTGTAAAAACTTTTCATCAGTAATATACAATGGAAACTTGCTTCTCTTCACCTGAGATTCATTGATGTTCTCATGAGTATTTGTCTTATGTATTCTGGAATTTTATATTCAGTATTATAATGTTTGATTACTTAGAATTCATGTATTACATGCTCTAACTTCCTTCAAACACTTAGACTGTTGTGAACTTTATCTTTTCGTCAGAACATTTATATGCCTCAGCTTCCATAAGAGGTGTTCACATGTCATTGAGTTCTTTACACTGACTCCATATGCCCAATGGTACTGATTTCTCCACATATTTCACATGCATAAAAAATTACTTAAAACACTATTTAAGAGTTAGCCATATGTTGAAATTCATTTAGCTAATATCATTTTATATCCTTGAGAGAGCCCTCTCAGGCTGAAAAGGATAATTTTCAGCTAGAAATAGGTTTGAAATAGTTACTCTAGGTTGACTGTTGAAGTAACCCATTAGTATCAATTTAGTGATAACATGGGAAAGGGAGAAATTAAGCCCTTCATTGAGGAGACTGAAAACAAAAGAGTCAAAATTTGAATGAGACATTTTTCATAGAAGATAAATTATTAATATTAGGGTTTTGAATATTATTATTATTAATATTATAATAATTATTATTATTTATGATTAAATTACTATTAATCCTTATTGTAATCATAATATAAATAATAACATTATGCATATATATAGTTCAACATTTTCCATTTATTAATTGAAGTATGGTTTCACTCTATCTTTGTGTTTTAGTTATACATATATATTTCATTTCATTCCCTTCATATTTGGATTAATGGTATCATAACAATTTTCTCTTTCTTTGTTTTTTTGTGCATGTGCCCAACGAGTTCGAGGTATAAGGAGTTGGGACTCGAACTACTTGAGCTCTTGCAAAATCATCCTTTCCAACACTAATGGCCTCCTATGGTAAAAGATTAAAAAGAGGAAGTAGGAGATCCTATCAAATTGTTGCTTGAATATTCCCTCAAGTGACAAAGGAATGAGATGATGGATAATTTTTCCCATATTCTTTGGCATATACCAATAGGGGATGTGTCTTCATCTAGTGGACATTTTGAGGTGCCACCCATTTTAAGGTACACATTAATTTTTATATTCCTATATTTTATGGCTATATAGATGCAGAAGCTCTAAACAAATGGTTAAATATACTAGAAGGATATTTTCTGGTCCATAATTTTTCTTATAGAGAAAAGATTACTCTTGCAATCCTTAAGCCCTCCCTCCCCCCCCCGCCCAATGTATGTTGAAAAGTGCAATATAGAAGCTATTAATTTATATTTTTCTTAACCTTAGTAATTTCTTGTGATATTTATTTATCATTTTTTTTCCTTTATTAGTTCTTCTTCATCAAACAATTATCAAGAGCAAAATAGTAAAGTCAATGGACATAGAAATTAAGCACCAAGCAAGGGAAAAACCCTTCCAAGGGGAAAACCCATAAAATATCTTCTCTTCTTATAGAATCTACTTCAAATGAGACAAAAAAGACCCAAACCCTAGACCAAGTCCTCCCCCAAGTCCTAATTTTTCATAGGACTATATTGTTCTTTGCTTTAAAAATTTAATTTCTTCATTATCACATTACATTCACCCCACTTCATCATAACATTATTCATATTTACATCATTATTCAGTAGCATATGCAACTATATACAAATAAAAATATCATCATCATCAATGCAGCAGAACATAAAGGAACAAAAAAGAAAATCATTCACACATAGAGACACCAGGATTGGTCGGAGACTAGGGAAAAACCCACTATGGGGAAAACCCATGCAAATTATTCTTCTTAGATTGTCATCAAATGATTCAGCAAAAGAGAGTACAATGATCCATATAAGCATATATGCAAATAACCAAGAAAACAACTACAACATCCATGAAATTAACCCAACACTGTATATACTCAAAAAATCTGATTCTGAAGTCTGTACTGAATTGTCATTTTCTTAAGTCAACTATTGAATCCTTCGGTCATTGAGAAAAATATTTGGAAGATTTAAATTTCATATGTTAGTCCCCATTCACATGGAGGAGGATTCATCCATGCAACTATACCTTCCTAGTCGCTCCCTTAAGCCTGGAAAGCATGCGACTAAGGTAGCAACTAGACTGTAGAAACCCTAATCTCTCGATCACATGCACATAGTGTTATATGTGCAATATGAATGCTCCAATTACACTCATGAGCCTATGTGGGAGAGAATAGGGTCAAAATATTCGTGTTCTTTGCCTGCAACTAAGGCCCAAAACCCTCAATAAAAGATGCGAGCTTCTGACCTACAATTTGACCTCAGAGCAAACTTAAACCTCTGCGAACAAGCCTTAGACCTATGCGATCCAAAAACAAGATAGAAGTGTGTCTCATCATTGTGTCTAAATGAGGTAGAGGTCACTTGTATTTATCGCCTTCCAATGGAACCACTTTTCTTTAGGGTCGACCTGATCCAATATGCACATGTGTGTAGGGTTGACCTAATCCAATGTACTTGAGTGGGTTCATAATTTCAAAAATCAACTTCTGCTTGTCCAAATGAGGTGATATTTAGGTCAATTTTGGTCCTCTCGAAAATATGAATTCAATGAAATCATTATATTTTTCATCTAAGCTTTCTAAGGTGGACTTTTAACCTAGTTGAAAAATTAACACTCCCTCTCAACTAGGAAGAATTCCACCTTCCAATATATATTTTTTGATCATCACATCATCCTATCATGTTGTCTTCATTCCATGACCATCTCAAGTTTCTCATCATCTCAAATAATCATTTTTCATATTGATCCATCCCTTTATTATTCCTTCTTATCCCTTTATTTTCCCTTCTCATATGTTGAAAATTCTCAAATTTAAAACAAGAATATGTCATCAGAGGGGAGCCTAAGCTACCATCCTTTATTCATCGAGATACTACACAGAATCTCTGTAATTGGTATAATACCCAAAATACTGATTAGCAAGCTACTACAGAAAATCTTGATCAACAAGATGCTACTCGAAATATCGATGACGAGTCAGATATATGACCCATATCATCATCAAAGAGCATATCATCAGGGAGCACATATCAAACTAGATCCACATCGGGGAGCAACTACTCAACATGGAATCTCATGGGAGAGCTACTAAGATGACCCCATGTCGAGTAATAGGATATCAAAACACACACGGGAGCAAAAATCAACCCTGTAACCACATCAGGGAGCTCATTCTCAATCTAGAATCGCATAGGGGAGAAAATATCAACCCAATCCTATTTCCTGTTGACATTCCCAATAATGACCTTTAATAGTCATGTGGTAGAATACCTGCATCATAACCCATCTTGGAAGAGATATTATACTTACCAATATGTAAGGATCACACACCTCCAAGCCTCCTCAACTTGTTGGCTAGAAAGGGAGGGACAATCCCAACAAACCTTGCTTGTGGGTATGATTCCAACTAGGGTATACTCTGCAACAACCAAAGGTGGGGGAGATACCTGACTTATCAAAACAGACAAGGATCACACACATCCCATGGGTGATAGATAGGGTTGATCCCTTATTGTCCAAATAACCCTCAACCCTAGTATCCCTCTATCTCAATTCCTCAACCTAGGAGCTGAAAAAGGTGTAAGATTTGGCTCAATGTCCTCAATCAATGATGCCCTCTATAAATCATCAACATATCATTGTACTCGTATCAGGTAATCACCATGTATCAATAGAAATTGTCTCCGGTTCATACAGGGCATCAAATAAAATATCATGTTAAAACATAAATAATCATATAAATCACAAAAGGATACCATATTCATTTTCTTTTTCAAGGAGGTTTCAACCACAAGCCTAAGCTTGTCTCATATAGTTGCATTGTCTCAATATATGAAATTATCTAGGTCCCAACTATATATATATGGGATTATATGCTAATCATACCCCACTCTTTTTCATCACAATTTATCCATGTCATATCTAGATCATGCTTAGACATCTCTCTAAGGAGCTTCTTCATCCTACCTCATAGCTAGCCATGCTAGAAACATCGTACTTCAACCTTGGTCGTGATATGGACCTATCATCCAAGATATCATGGCAGATATCATACTAAAGCAACATCCAAATGTGCTCATCAATAATAATCTCAAATTCTTTTCCCAACTTTAGGAATTGATTCATCATGCCATAATTCATCATTTTGATCTTCAGAAGCCATCTCCCTTTTACTTAGATCATCAGAGGCTCATTACCTGTCCATAGTAGACCATCAGAATATAAATAAAAAACCAAAATAAATTCATACCTTGGAATAATTATGAAGCAAAGGTTTGTATCAACACATCATCTTGGCTTCACCAGATAACTGTCAATGCAAACATATCTGGATTGGGGAGCTTGCTTCATGCAATGCTGACTGCAACCATAACACTTTACCAAACCAACATGCCCAACTGTTCATAAATAAATATGTTTAATCAAATCAACTAAATCATCTCAAAAAAATTTAGAAGCCATCAAAACTAATATCTAATTCATAAATATCATAGTATAGATTCTTTAGACCAGGTGATAGGTAAGTCATGGCATCATCTATTTTCATGCCAACAAGTTGTCATAAACCATGCAATATCATTCCAAAACTTCATCAAGTCATTTTTATGATCATAATAAAATTCATTTATGTCACTATATGAAAATGTATACACCAAGGATAAGTTGTGTGTGTTCCATCTCTATATTGAATCACAATTGTCAATACTTCAACCATTGCGCTAGGAACAAGGAGGAAAATACAAAACCATTTTTCCGAATACCCACATAAGTCATTGAAATTAACTATGCTCGTATATCATTGTCATGATGGAAAGTCATCAGTCGTCAAATCAAATCATTAGACATCATTTCAATTCCAAAATTTCTATCATAGTGAGATCTACAGTCCAAGACATATCTCAATCATTGAGTCAAAGTTATAAGTCATTATCAGCCATCATACAACTCACCTATATCAATTAGCCAAATCATGTAAAACTCTTGTAGCACAAACTTCAAACATAATGACATATCTATATGCATGTCTCGGTCACCTGCAAACACAAGTTCAGTGTCTGTGTTCATTTTATAGTAGACATTAAAACTTTCTTTTGCAAATATCTTTCTGTTATCTACACCACATCTGTAGAACTGAAATCCTTTAGAAGAACATTTGGTTTCATGCAAAAAAATTCATTTTGTGTCCAACAAGCACAACCACACCCATAGGCCTTCCTCTATACAGTTGGGAGATTTCAATCACACTCTTATAGATGTTATGCGAGCGATTGTGGCTTCCCAAATATCAAACCCTAGCTCAGAACTGACTTAGTGCCTTGGTCGCACCCATGAGGTTGCATCCGTACAGCTGGGAGGCTATAGTTGCACCTGTAGGCCTACTTCCATGCGAATAATACTTAGAGAAATGGAAAATATCCTTCCTCAGATCAGAAATTTGTTACAGATCATCAATGTTAGATATATGTTTATTCATGCCCATAAATCATATTTCAAAAATACAGGATATACATATAATGCAAATGAAAATAGGAGAAGGGATCTTATGAATACTTTCTCCCTCTGAATGGGAATCCACTTCAATCATATTCATTCATGCCATCAACCTGTCTAAAATGCATTAGCAGATATGTTAGATGATAGAGTCAAACATATACCCATCATGGTCATAACATGCTCACATCAGCTACTACATCGTCACATCATGATATCAATATTTCATCAAGGGTTAGAGTCTTATCATAGGGGCATCTAACAGTTCTAACATCACACTTCAAAGATCATGAATACAATATCACTTATATCAAGACAATCCATCAAGTTAGGGAATTCAGTTTTACCATATGCCATAGTTACTAATCATATCAAAACATAACCAAATTTAACGAAGGATATAGAATGTCAATCTCATATTTATACTTCTATAATCATGGTTACCATGCTTATCATGACCAATAGGATCAACCCAGGTCATTCAATAAAAATTTACCCAAAAAAAAGAGTATCAACCCTTTTTCCATATTTTCATCATGCTCATCACAAAAAGTATCAATATCATTGTATATAGAAATCAATGAGGTAACCTTATATATGAGATCCATCATGTCTTATGCATGTCAAGTGTTAAGAGTATCATTTAATAGAGTCAAGGTGCTAGCCTTTTTCACAGGATCGAAATATCCAAAAACAATAGATGTTAGACAAACATCAAGTTATACCACTATATCAAAGATCAATATTAACTATCCTCATAGAATTTAAGAAATTCATCATGATCAAAATTTTCAATACCAAGAGAACCATTTCATCATAAGAATCATGAATCCAAATCACTTTCAAATGCATGCATGAGCCATTTGAGAAGGAGTTATTCTCAACACACCTTAGCTCCTACCTTTCCATTCAATATTATAGTTGAAACATAACATTGAGACAATATACCATGCATAACTTATAGTATTCAAATATCTTTTCATTTGACATAGCCAACTTGTAGCATTTAGTCATCTTTTCATCACGTGCCTCTTTACCTTTTCCAGTTATATCTTTTATCTTCCTACATTAACCATGCTCCTCAAGAGGAATCCGCTTATCATATCTCATCAAGGATTTAGAAGCATGAAAATACTCAAATATGAAAAGAGTATAAGTAATAATAAAAAAAATAATCAAATCAATATGTCTAAACAAAATTAAAGACATAAAGGAGCATCATAATTCAAGAGATACTTATCTTTAATGAGAGGTGATCCTCTCCCTCTAGATCTAACATTCAAGATCCATCATTGTCCATTATCCATATAAAAATGTTGCCTTCAATATTTCAACCAATTGTATCAACAACTAGGCCTACTAGAGACTATCCCATCTAGGGCTTCATCAAATCTGTCACAAGTTCTTGAATATATTTACATTGATCATGCTATATTTCATATTTCAAATCTTTCCATAAACCATGGTTTCTCTCAAACCATAACTTCATAATATCTATCAAACCCTAATACGAAATTTTCCTAAGGTTTTCTTCAAACCCTACAATTATTTTAGGTCTCCTCCTTCCTCTTCTTACTTCTATCAACAGTGTCATCATAAGGGTGATATCCATGAATTTTTTTCAACTCAGCTCTGAAACCATATTAAATTTTCATAGGGATATATTGTTATTTACTTTGATAATTGCATTTCTTCATTATCACATCATTCACCCCACATCTTCATAACATTATTCAGATTTACATCATTATTCAGCATCATATGTAACTATATGGAAAGAAAAATATGATCATCATCAATGAAACGAAACATAAAGGAACAAAAAAATAAAAGCATTCAGACATATAGACACTAGGATTGGTCAGAGACCAGGGAAAACCCCACTATGGGGAAAATAATTGAAAATCATTCTTCTTAGATTTTCATCAAATGATTTAGAAAAAGAGAGAACAATGATTGATACCATCATCTATGCAACCAACCATCAAAACAAAAACTCCATCCATGACATGAACCCAACAATTTATATACTCAAAAATTTGATTTTGAAGTTTGTACTAAACTATCACTGTCTGAAGTCAACTATCGAATCTTGCGGTCACTAAGAAGAATCTTTAGAAAACTAAAATTTCATCTTTTAGTCCCTAGTCACATGGAGGAGGAGTCATTTGTGCGACTATAGCTTCCCAGTCACTCCCTTATGCCTCGAAAACATGCGACTGGGGTAGAAACTGGACTATAGAAACCATAATCTCTCGGTTGCATGCACAGAGTGTTATCTGTGTGACTGGAAGGCTCCAGTCACACTCATGAGCCTATGTGGGAGGGGCTAAGGTTGAAATATTCTTATTTTGTGCCTGCGATTGGGGCCCAAAATCATAAGTTAGAGATGCGAGCTTTGGACTTTCAATTTCACCTTAGAGCGAACCTGAACCTCTATAAATGAGCCTCAGACTTGTGTGAGACAAAAATAAGATAAAAGTGTGTGTCATCATTGTGTCTAAATGAGGTAGATTTCACTTGTATCTATAGCCTTCCAATGGCTACACTTGGCTTTAGGGCCAACCTGATCCAATATGCACATATGTGTAGGGATGACCTAATCCAATGTACATGAGTGAGTTCATAAATTCAAAAACCAACATTTTCTTGTCCAAATGAGGTTATATTTAGGTCAATTTTTGTCCTCTCAAAAAGAGGAATTCAATGCAATCATTATCTCTATCATTTGAGCTATCCAAGGTGGAATTTGACCCAAGTTTCAAAAATTAACACTAAGAACCAAGTCAACCCTTAAACAATTCCTTCTAAGAGGATCAAATTAACAAAGATCAGTCTTGCATTAGCCAACTTTTAGCTATAGTTTCGACACATAAAATTCAACCTGCAACTTTTACTTACAACTTCAACCCTATAGTTGCTATAAAAACCATGATTCAATTATTCAAGAGATCCTCCTTTGAGCAAGACATATTTTCCTAAGGTTAACAATGTCAAAACATAGTATTCACTCTTCCAACAACTTGATACTATAGCTTGATCTCCTGCAATTTGGACCTGTAATTTTGGCCTTCCTGGAAGCTGCAGAAACCCCAGATTTTGCATGTTTGAGAGAGATATAGCTCAAAAGCAGACTTTATTCCTTCTTCTTGGATTCTCCTTTCCTTCTAGACCTTCTCTCTTCTTTTCTTGCCTTTCCTAGCTTCATATCAAACTTGTTCTTGAGAGATCAAACTTGTGAGTAAGTTAGTGTCAAATGAGGTTGAATATGCTTCTATTTATAACCTTTCCAAGGGGTCAATTTTCCTCCTTTAAGACCAATTTTAGCTTCCAGGGCCAACTCTCACTTTCAAGGTTTCGAGGACCTTCTAGACTCAAAAGAAATTCTTTTACAAGATACATCTTTCCTATAATGGTCTTATAATCATGATGTTGACTCTCTTGACTCATGGCAATATATCTTAACCTAAAAAACCCTAGAAGCATGAATAATGTGCTTTTACCTATACGATTATCAATAAGGAGCATGAAACCTGTGCTTTAAAATAACAATTTTTTCCTTTCTTATTTTTTATGTCACATAAGATACATATTGAAATGAGTATAATAATAATTATGAATAACTATACTAGTTACATTTCCAACACTCTCTCTTAACTAGGGAGATATTCATAATTGTACTACTAGTATAACAACATTATGAAACTTAAGAGTTCTCATATGAATAGTCACATTGATAAGCCAACTGTAAGCATAGACATTATTACCAACACTATCTTTGAGATCTAACTTCACAAGATCGACTTCATTTGAGAGCATTATGTTGGGAATCTTTATTTGTGACACTGCATTACCTCTGAGGCATATACCACATCCATATGTTCACTAGGTATTTCCTTTTAGGAATATTCTTATCTTGGATTTCCAATCCCGAATCCTAAAAGAATATCAATCCTCTTTGACTAATATTATCTTGGATACATATGTTAGCCTCAAAGAGTGTCCATGGATTTTCTATCCTCATGGAAATCACGGATGCTTATCTAATCCTCCACCATTCTCTCTCCATGGTTTTCACTTAGACTTACGGTTGTTAGTCATGGTCAAGTGCATGACACCTAAAGAAGAGAATGCACATGTGATGTTCATCATTACTCCATATCAACCAGAGAGGATGTCACTTTTCCCTCTTGATTAGGGAATAGATACTTTCTCCTGTTCAAAGAGAATCCTTTTCTCCCTCTCAAATATAGAGGATATCACTGAATTATTTCTAATATGAGAAGTCATAACCACAATATTTATAGGTTGCTTCCATAATAGTATCAACTACCTATTCTTTATGGAGATAACTACATGGATCCCTCTTTTCTTTGTATCTTATCATATTGATTTTTATTCCTTCATTGGTATCACAAAGCCACCTTCTTCCTTTCATTTTGTGACATGATAAATCTTGCACATCACTCTCATCTTGTCATCATCAATGAAGGCATTATATTAAGCATTACCAAACTTTAAGCTAGTCATAACTTCCCCAAGAAAGTGATCCTTAGTTCTTATACAAACTTTACATTTAGGTTATCTTCTTGTACCACTACTTCTTAATCCCAATATGAAAACATATTGACTTCATAATTTATAAAATCATATATTCCTACAATATCCTCACAGGTATAAAAAAAATATGTTAACTAGATAACCAATAATAAAAGATATTAGACTTACCTCATCATGATTGAATTCTCATCATATCAACATCCTCATGGCCATCTTCAAAAGAAACTTCCTTCATGCATCATAGTGCCCAAGGATTAAACTTTCTTACCAAGTTAATATATTCTTTTGAAGACTATAATAGATGTTTGTCACCATTCTATATATTCTAGTGAGAAATTCCTAATCCTTTAATTAATTATAGATTAAGTCAAATTCATATTTTAGGCATCATAAAAATAAATGGAAGATTCACCATGTATGATTTATGACCAACTTATTTTATAGGATTTTTCACATATGAATCCTACTCAAAAGAAAATTTACTTGAAATATGCATTTCCATACAATCATCCAGCTATATGCCCTAAAAATGAGCCTACAACATGACTATTTTCATTCCTTCATCCTTAAAGGGTATTGTTTCCATACAATATGGAATATATACTAACCTTGTCATAATTATTCTTCCAAGAACCTTCCAAAATGACGGTTCTTATAGGACCTTGAAGACCCACCTTATCTAAATGACTACCTATAACATAATGTTAGATAATTCCTAGATAAACAATAATATGAAAAGTGGTCCAATATTCTCTATTTTTGAAAGACTAGATGATTCCTACAAAGAAACCCAATCAAGCAGACTCCAAATATAATGTTACTACAGATGATGCCATGTTTTTACAAAATAACTCTTCTAGAGTAAACAACAATGCGTGTTATTCTAAATGAAGGTCAATATTCTTAAAGAACCTTATAGAGACGATTCCTTCTTCAAGAGTAAATAGATTTGACATATTATTTCTTTTACTTCTTATCATGTTATCCCTTCTCTTCAGTTGTGTGTGCTTCACTTATTTCCTTCATTTTTTTGTTTTTATTGATTGGAAAATCCCTCTTAAAGTGTCACAATTCACGGCATTGAAATAATTGAACCTTGGATATATCTCACTTCTTCTTGGACGTTCCAAAATTTCCTTTATTCAACTTCTTAGTTTTGGCAATAAAGGCTTGATATTGTTCATTTGGTTCAATGTCATCCTTTGCCTTGATTATAGTCTCTTCCAAGAGGCATTGAGCCCATAACTCATCAAAAGGAGTATAGTATTTATTAAAATAGATGTTAGTTGCAAAATTTCTCCATTCTAGTGGCAAGGAATTCATTACACAAATGGTCATTTCGGAATCATAAATTGTCTACCCAAGTCTCCCATTCAACTAATCCCTTACCTATTAAATCTTCATCAGGTAGGAGACCATCTCTTCATCCTTTGATTTTTTTATTCTATATAGTTGGTTTCTCAAAGAAATATTTTGACTTGATGTTCTTATAGAGTGAAACTTTACTAGATTGTAATACATAGCATTGGAAGTCTTCAAATTTGCAACAAATGGAATAAGATGATACTTAATGGATTGCACATTGATCCTTTGTGCCCTTACTTCTCCTTTCTTGTATTTTTCTAGATCTTGAGTCTTGTCTTTGCTAGGTTCAACAACTTCACCAAGGACATATTCCATTACATCATATTTTGTAAGTGCCAGATCAATCCTTTTCTTCCATGTTACGGAATTTTTTGAACCAATGAGATTATTGATTTCCTTGCATAAAGAACCCATATGACCTGTAGATAGAGTAACAATATGATATGGACTTGTTAGCTAAGAGCCTTCTCTTCCTTTTATGATTTCTCCCACTATATTTATGCTTCCAATATCTTTAATGATGTCCTTGAAAGATGTTTTCTAAGATTCCTTCAAAAACAAATTTCAAGAGAAATGAATGATTCCAAGATCATTTGGTGCTTCCTCCAAAGATATTTTTCAATGATCCTTTGAATATATTTCCTTTCAAGAGAGATCAAAAACCTTCTTGTAATATTCCTTGATGAGAAATTGATGTAGCCTTGATCTTTCTGAAAGTGATCCCCTTTGAAAACCCTTCTTTGTTTCCACAATATGATATTCTCAGTTGCCTTATCTTGATCACCTTAGCCTTGATACCATGTTAGAAAAACGAAATATGGAAGCTATTAATTAAAATTTCATGTAATCCCAAGGGGGGAGCTCAATAGGTGATTTAAGTAATGTGAAACATATGAAAATATATAGATCCAATGTTCAAATTCCCCCAGCTTTGACGTGGTTTATGGAGAGGAGGACAAGTCATAGACCCCTAGAGGTTTACCAAAAGTTATGTGTTAGGCAGGTTGTCAAGTTCCTCTAGGATACAAAAAAAATGTTGCTTGTGATATTTATTTATCTTCTTGTGTTTTATTTATATTTATTCTTCACCAAAAAATTATCAAGAGAAAAATATTAAAGACAATGGACACATAAATTAGGCTACAAGAAAGGGAAAAACCCCTCCAAGGGGAAAACCCAAAAAATCTCTTCTCTTCTTATAGAATTTGCTACAAATGAGACAAAAAAAGACCTAAACCCTAGAACAAGTCCTGATATAAGCACCAAGTCAACCCTCTAACAAGTCCTTCCAAGAGGATCAAATTAAAAAAGCTTAATCCTGCATTAGCCAACTTCCAGCTACAACTTTGACACAAAAAATTAAACCTTGTAACTGTTGTAGAAACCCTAATTTAGTTCTTCAAGAAATATTGCTTTGAGAAAGAAAAATCTTCCCAAGGTCAATGAGGTCAAAACATAGTATTCACTCTTCTAACAACTTGATCTCCTATAATTCAGACCTACAATTTCGACCTTCCTAGAAGTTGTAGAAACTCTAGATTTCACACATATGAGAGAAATAGAGCCCAAAAACAAGCTTTCTTCCTTCTTCTTGGATTATCCTTTCCTTCTAGACCTTCACTCTTCATTTCTTGAATTTCCGAACTTCAGATCAAAATTCTACTTGAGAGATTGAACTTGTGAGCGAGTGAGTGTCAAATGAGGTCGATTTTTCTTCTATTTATAGTCTTTCCAAGGAATATAATTCCCTCCTTTGGGCCAGCTTGTAGTTGTGGCCACCGACTTACACTTTGGAGGTTTCCAAGAACTTCTAGACTTAAAATAAATTCTTTACAAGCTACATATTTCCTGGAAGGTCTTATAGTCATGATGTTGACTCTCTTGACTCATGAAAATATATCTTATGACCTAAAATACCATAGAAGCATGAATAACATGATTTTACCTATAAGACCACCAATAAGAAACATGAAACCTGTGCTTTAAAATAATAATTTTTTCTTTTCTTCTTTTGTTTGTTAAATGAGATACATATTGAAATGAGTATGATAAAAATTATGAAGACCGAAACTAGTTACATTTCCAAGAATGTCAAGGAATGGTAGGAAACTTACTATGAGCAAAGGGACGTGGAGGAATCTGCACTATTTTCAGTAGCACCCACTTGGGACACTTTAGAGATGTTGTTAAGGAATAATAATACCTTGTTGGGATCTTTGAAGACTAATACATGAGATGGACCTCACTACAATAGGAAAGGAACTAAGAAGATCTAGAGTTCACAAATATATTTCATACCTTGCACACCAAGTTGGGTATCAAGGAATCTTAGCAAAATCTAGTGCTAAATTTTTGTGGTTGTTTACAAAAATGAATCCATACAGAAATGGAGTTCTTGGACATCTCTTCACTTGGTGCAACATACTGATATGTTTTCAAAATTGAGAAAAAACTAAAAAGAAGAAACAAGACTTTGGATCTATGAATCCTTCACAACAGAAGTAGGGAAAGAGCATCCTAAAACCAGATAATAGAGGACAAAGCTAGAGTGGAACACCCTAGAACAACCCATCGAAGCCAAAAACAAAGAATGGAAATAGGAAGGTGAAGAAAGACATGGGAAAGTGGTGTAAGTTACATAATATCCCCACTCATAACACCAATGAATGTCACAAAAATCAATCACTCATGTCTGAACTAAAATCTTCAAAGTTAGATGCAAGTTTCAAATATGAGCCAGAGCTTGACAAGGGGAAATAGATTATTGGTATGAGACCTAGTGCCACCATTTCCATCACTAAGGTACAAAAAAGTGAGCTCAAAGATCTAGAGGAAGTTAAGTGTCTCTTTCACTAAAAAATGTGGGTGAAGGATGCTCCACTGAAATTCAACGTCGATAGTGGGAGTCAAAATAACACCATCTTATTAGAGTTTGTTAAGCGGTTGGGTCTATCAAAAAAACCAATCCCACAACCATATGCCATCGAGTGGCTAAACCAAGGGTAAAATATTTGCATAGCCAACAATGCCACCTTCCTTACAACATTAACCCTTTCAAGGATGAAGCATTGTATGATGTTTCTCCCCTTGAAATTTTTGATGTGATATTAGTCCAATCATACTTGTGGGAGTGCCATGTTGTGTATGAGTATAGATCTCATAGTGTTATTATTACTTTGGGCCCACAACTATACATGATACCAAAGGTAGCCCTTTCTACTTCCTTTTCTTTAACCTCTTCTAAGAAATGTAGTAAGATCATCTCCCAGAATGGGAAATTTGTCTTCCACCTAATTCTCTTTCAAAGTAAGATGAATATTGTGTCCACATCCATGGCCTCCACACATAGCTACTCCATGTAGTAGAGGAGAGTGGATAATATTGTGGAAGAATATAAATATATCTTCTCCTCACCCACTAGGGTACCCCTGCAAAGTCATATCAAGCATTCAATCAATTTGACACCCGATGCATCTCTACCAATGGGCCAATATATCACCACTCTCTTCTGAAAAATGATGAAATCAAATGACAGATCCAAGAGATTCTCCTAAAAGGTCACATTTGACCGAGCTCCTCACCTAGTGGAATCCTAATTATACTGGTGCAGAAGAAATATGGGACCTAGTGAATCTGCATTGATTATCAGGGCATGAAAAAAAATCATAGTCAGGAACTGGTATCCAATTCTGCAGATTGGTGAACTTCTCGATCAACTCAAGGGGTGAAAGTACTATATTAATATTGATTTTAATTTTTGCTACCACCAAGTCCCAATAGAACTAATTGATGTGTGGAAGACTACTTTCAAATCTAAAGAGGGTATTTTTGAATGGTTGGCCATGCCCTTTGGGTTGATGAATTCCCCAACAACTTTCATGAGGATGATGGATGATATATTGTGGCCCTTCACCAACTCTTTTGTGGTTGTATATCTAGATGATATCCTCATCTTCAACAAGAGTTGAGAAGAACACTTGTAGCAAATTCAACAGGCCCTTCACACTCTATGACACCACGGGCTACTAAATAAATTCTCCTTTGACATGAATAAGATCCAATACGTAGGCTACCTTATTGATGATAAAGCTGTGCATGTGGATCCAACCAAGATCAAAGTCATTTGGGATTGATGGACCTTGAAAAATCCAACAGATATTTGCAACTTCTTTGTACTTGCTAACTTCTATCGAAGGTTTGTGTTGGGGTTCTCTTATATTGCTTATCCTTTAAGTCAAGTGACCAAGGGTGGAGAAAAAGGTTTTTCTTTTCTTTCTTTTTTTCTAAGTCACACCATAAGACATTCAAAGAACTAAAATGTCATATTTTCTCTGTATCGTTCCTCACCCTACCAGAACTGCAACAACCATTTGACATTGAGACAAATGACATTGAATATTCTATTAGTGCAGTCCTCATTCAATAATGACATATGGTGGCCTACCATAGTAAAGCACTATCTAATATTTTTTAAATATACCCACCTATGATAACAAGATGTATTCCATCCTGTAGACCTATCAAAAAGGGAAGCATTATATTATGGGGAAGGATATGATCATCCACATGGATCATAAGCCTCCTCAATTTATGCAAAAAGAAGGGAAGTTTCAAAACAACCACCATAAAAAATTTCTACATACCTACAATTCCATTTTAACATCAAATACAAGAAGGGTAGCACCAGTCATGTCACAAAAAGCCTTAGTTGGCCTGTAATTGTGGCACTGCCATAGTTCTCAACTATTGTGGGCATGAGACTTTTGGATGACCGCAACTATACAACATTGAATTGAAGTTTTTTGTTACCTACAAGATGTTGTTGATAAATAAGCGATTTCTAGACTTTCACCTTCAGGATGGGTTGTTTTTCTACCTAGGACACCTTTTCATTCCTTCAAGAGAGCATGCCAAGATTATTTGGGAGGCACATTATGGCTGGGTCACAGGGAACTTTGGTGTGAAGAAGACAATGGAAATATTGTAGAAGTATTTTATTGGCCAAAACTTGAACAAGATATACGTAAGTATATCAGATCCCACACTGACTATGCCATCGCTAAACCAACCATTAAGAAGCAAGGCTTGTACATTGTTTCGCCTACTCCAAACTGGCCTTTGGAATCCATCTCTATGGACTATATGGCTGGTCTTCCTTCTATCAAGCATGGAAATGGTTATGTCTTTTTGGTCATTGATATATTTTCTGAGATGGCTATTTTGGTTACCTCCAAGAAAAGTATCACAATAGAAGCCACTACTAAGATCTTCTTCGAATGTGTGTGGGCACATTTTTGGATCCCAAATACTATCCTATCAAATTAGGATATCATTTTCCTAAGCACATTCTAATCAACCCTCTAGTCATAGTTGGACACCAACCTCACCATTTCAATTTCCCTCCACCACCAGACCGATGGCCAAATAAAGGTCGTCAACAAGACGATCATGCACATTTTATGCATATACATCTCCAAACATTAATGAACATGGGATGAGAGTATCTCACATATTCAATATAGCTACCAGCACAGATCCATCTAAAGCACGGATCTAACATGAGCCGAGAGGGATCAAATTTATTTTGTTACAAACTTATTTTAGAGTGCAAAAAATAATGTGTAATCTCTTAGTCCTTAAATTACATTAATGAATGTTATAGAGATAACATAACCAATTTATTGAGTCATTTAATATTAATTCATATTAAACTATTTTATTCATAACTCTCTATTGGATATTTTTTCTTTTAACATTTTTTTCAATATATTCATATATAAATTTGATATCATGTATTAAAATATTTTGAAAAGCATAAGGTTTAGAAATCTTACACAAATATTTCTTTTACTTTTAATTACTTTACATGATATTAGGTCATATGGACAACTAATAAAAAATTCATAACACACACACACACACACACACATATCCCACATAGCTTTGCTATTTAGAGAATATTTTGTTTTTTATTTTAAGAGGGACAAACATACTTACACATGGTCTTTACACTAGGTTGTAAATGGATCTACCAAAAACCTAGAGGGATCAAATATCAAACTTGAAAAATATTTACACGTCAATTAATCCATTTTAGTGCTTGGTAAATATGTGATTAATATAAATCTATAGTGATAATTTTTTATTGTTTAAATTCTATATTTTTATATTTTATCATTATTAATATTTTACATTAAAAATTGAATAAGCCACACATTTTAGGAATTTTGCTTCTGTGATCCATAGAATGTGTGTAATAATTTTCGGTGAAAATCACATAAAAGAAATTTTTGTCGCGTTTTGAACCAGCCAGTGTGGTTCCACATTTTTCTCTTATTAAGAAGTAACCAATATATATATATATATATATATATATATATATATATATATATATATATATATATATATATATATATAATTTTATCTCTCTAAAATTATATTATTTAAGATAGATATCCAAATATTGTATTTATTGCACCGAGAGATACATTCTACAACCCAGTATGACCCCGATGTGTATGTCACGTATGTATGTCACCAATTTCGGCCAAAACATTAACTTCAATCTTAAATCATATATAACCATTAACTTGAATATTAAATAATATATAACTTGATTCTTTATATTATATATAACTTTTTAACCTTATTAATAGGCTAAGATTAATTATTAAAATATAACTATCTATTATTTCTCCAACGAGTATGGGGTAGATCTCAAGTAAAAATGTAAACATGTAATGTTTAGAATTTAACCTTTTTGATCTCAAGTAAAAATGTAAACATGTAAAAGTAAATATAATGTTTAAAATTTAACATTTTTGATCTAATTCCGGTCCTATTTAAAAATAAACCTAATTATTATTATGTATAAACATAATATAAATTTGAAATATAAAGAGGCTTAGGTATGATAAATAAATATAAATATAAATAAACCAGAGGTATGGTAAATAAATAAAACCTCTTTTTATACCTACTCCAAAGGTATGGTAAATAAATTAAGCCTCTTTTTATATTTACTCCATAAACCTCATTATATTTACAAGAACTCAATAAAGAGGTTTTATTTAGGTGAAGCATATGGGCCAAATACTATGGGCCAAATTATTATTAATAGCATGCAAAAAAAATTACTAGCCATAATTTTAATATTAAAAGATTATTATTATTATTATTATTATTATTATTATTAAATCTAATATTCATAATAATATTATTATATTTAATAAATTTGGATTGATAATGTATTAACTTTTCTATATTATAATATACATTAATATATCATGATATATATTAACTCTAGATATATATGGAAGGGAAGAACAAGGCCATAGAGTGATAGAGGTGGAGAGATAGGGGGAGAGAGGGAGGGATTTGATCCTCTAGAGATTGGATTAGAACATATGATTAATTTTATCAATAAAATGTAAATACATCTAATATAATATAATCATTTTAATATTGTTAATAAATAATAATTTTAATATTGTTAATAAATTTAATGATGAAAAATGATGAAATAAAAATTTGGAATGCAAAGTGACAATGTGATAGTGTTTAATGATTGAAAATGTAAATAATAAGAATGCATCCAATTACAAAGAGTATTCTTGTGATGAATCTCAAACTGTTTTCTTCTACTATCCCTATTGTCATCCTTGTTAGTTTTGTAATATTTTCATATGGATTATCTAAAAAGGACACTTGAAATCGTAAACCATTTAAATATTTAGCTCAAGTTGTTGTACTAAACATCATACATTGTCTCTCTTTCTCTCCAATATTAATAGGTTGAATTACTATAACAAAAAAATCAATGTACATTGCCAATAAGTTTTTATGCTTATACTAAAATCAATGCACAGTGTTAATCCAATAACTTTAAAATTAATGTACCATCATATGTCCAATTACATCAAATTAGAAATCAATGTCTACATCGAAATCAATGCATCTAATGCAAACAATCAAATAAGATTAGAAAACAACATCTACACTAAAATCAATGCATCTAATGTAAGTAATCAAATACTAGGATTAGAAATCAACATCTACACTGTAATCAATGCATCTAGTGCAAGTAAGAAAATAAGATTAGAAACTAACATTTACACTGAAATCAACGCATATAGTGCAAGAAATCAAATAGGATTAGAAATCACCATCAACACAGAAATCAATGCATTTAGTGAAAGCAATCAAATAGGATTAGAAATCCTCTACATTGAAATCAATGCATCTAGTGCAAGTAGTCAAATATAATTAGAAATCAACATCTACACTGAAATTAATGCATCTAGTGCAAGCAATCAATTAGGATTAGAAATCACCATCTACACTAGAATCAATGCTTTTAGTGCAAGAAATCATATAGGATTATAAATCACCTACAATGAAATAAATGCATCTAGTGCAAGCATTCAAATATCATTAGAAATCAACATCTACACTAAAATCAATGCATCTAGTGCAAACAATCAAATAGGATTAGAAATCACCCTCTACACAGAAATTAATGCATCTAGTGCAAAAAATTTCTTCCCTCTCTACCCCCTCCAACTCCGTCTCTCTTTCCCTCCCTCTCTCCACTCTCTCACATCCTCTCTCTTCCTTCCTCTCTCTCCCTTTATTTCCGTCTCTCTCTCTCTCTCTCTCTCAAACTACATTACTATATCCCTCCTCTCCTTTTGTCTTCCGTTCTCTCCACACTTTCCTTCTTTGTCTCTTTATCTCACCCCAAAACATACACACTCTCTCTCCATCTCTCCCTTGTCATTCCCTCTCTCTCTCCATTTGTCACTCTCTATGTCTTTGTTCTTCCCTCCCTCTCTCCCCCTACAAATATATCTCTCTATACCTCCCTCTCTCCTCCTATATTCCTCCCTTTATCTTCCTCTCTCTCTATTCCTCTTTCTCCCTTTCTCTCCTACCTCTCTCTATCTCCCCCCCCCTCTCTCTGTCTCTCTCTCTCTCTCTCTGCGTGCATGTGTGTGTGCCATCTAATCCTCTCTCTCTCTCTCTCTCTCAACATCTACACTAAAATCAATGCATAGTGCAAGAAATCAAATAGGATTAGAAATCACCATCCACACTCAAATCAATGCATCTAGTGCAAAAAATATTCTTCGCTTCCCCCCCCCCCCCAACTGCATCTCTCTTTCCCTCCCTCTCTCCACTCTCTCACGTCCTCTCTCTCTTCCTTGCTCTCTCCCCATTTATCTCCCACATCTCTCTCTCTCTCTCTCTCTCTCTCTTCACCCTCCAACTCTGTTACTATATCCATCCCTCTCTCCTTCTCCCCCCTTCCCTCCATCTATTCTTCTTTTTATCTTTATCTCACCCCCAAAAAAACACACTCTCTCTCCATTTATCCCTTGTCACTCCCTATCTATCTCCACTTCTCACTCTCTATGTATTTCTTCTTCCCTCCCTCTCTCCCCCTCTAACTCCATCTCTTTATCCCTCCCTCTCTCCTCCTCTCTCTCAAGTCCTCTCTCTCTTCCTTCCTCCCTCTCCCTTTCTCTCCTACCTCCCCCTCTCTTACCCCATCTCTCTCTCTCTCTCTCTTCCCAAATCACTCTCTTCTTGTCTCTCAAGTCCTCTCTCTCTCTCTCTCTCTCTCTCTCCCAAACTATGTTACTATATCCCTCCTTTTATCCTTCTCTCTCCTTCGTTCCCCCTTATCTCCATCTGTCCTTTTTCTCTTTATCTCACCCTAAATATAAACACTCTATGTCCATATCTTCCTTGTAATTGCCTCTCTCTCTCTCCACTTCTCAATTTCTATGTATTTATTCTTCCCTCCCTCTATCCCCCTCCAACTCCATCTCTCTATCCCTTCCTCTCCCTTCCTCTCTCTCAAGTCCTCTCTCTCTTCATTCCTCTCTCTCCCTTTCTATCCTACCTCTCTCTCTCTCTCTCTCTCTCTCTCCAATCCTCTCACTATCTCCCTCCCTCTCTCCTCCTCTCTCCCCCCTTCATAGAGAGTGTGTATGTTATGGGTTTAGATAAAGAGATAAAGAATGATATATGGAGAGAAGGGAGGAGAGAAGGAGAGAGGGAGGGATATAGGGAGATGGGGGAAGAGAGATGGAGGTAGGAGAGGAAGGGAGAGAGATGGAGGAAGAAAGGGAGGAGGATATAGGGATGGAGATAGGAGGAGAGAGAGAGGGATAGAGAGATGGAGTTGGAGGGTGAGAGAGGGATGAAATAATAAATACATAGACAATGAGAAGTGGAGAGAGAGAGAGGGAGTGACAAGGGATAAATAGAGAGAGTGTGTGTATGTTTGGGGGTGAGATAAAGAGAAAAAGAAGGAGAGGTGGAGGGAATGGGGGAGAAGGAGAGAGGGAGGGATATAGTAACAGAGTTGGAGGCTGAAGAGAGAGAGAGAGAGAGAGAGACGTGGGAGAGAAATGGAGAGAGGGGAAGGCAAAGAGAGATGATGTGAGAGAGTGGAGAGAGGGAGGGAAAGGGAGATGGGGTTGGAAGGGGGGGGGGGGGAGAGAGGGAAGATGATTTATTGCACTAGATTCATTGATTTCATCTTGGATGGTGATTTCTAATCATATTTTATTTCATTCATTATATGCATTGATTTTAGTGTAGATGTTGAGAGAGAGAGAGAGAGGATTGGATGACAAAGAGAGAGAGAGAGAGAGGAAGGTAGGAGAGGAAGGGAGAGAGAGGAAGGACATCAGAGAGGACTTGAGAGAGGGGAAGAGAGTGATGGGGGGAGAGAGAAAACTGGAGGGAAAGGAGAAAGGGAGAGGGAGAGAGGGGGAGAGAGAGGAAGGATGAGAGAGAGGAGGAGAGAGGGAGGGAGATAGAAGTAGAGATGGAGGGATAGAGAGATGGAGTTAGAGGGGGAGAGAGGGAGAGAGTGTGTGTATGTTATGGGGTTAGATAAAGAAACAAAGAATGAGATATGGAGAGAAGGGAGGAGAGAAGGAGAGAGGGAGGGATATAGTAATAGAGTTGGAGGGTGAAGAGAGAGAGAGATAGAGATGTGGGAGAGAAATGGAGAGAGAGGAAGGAAGAGGGAGTATGTGAGAGAGTGGAGAGAGGGAGGGAAAGAGAGATGTAGTTCGAGGGGGGAGAGAGGGAAGAAGAATTATTGCACTAGATGAATTTATTTCAGTTTAGACGATAATTTCTAATCCATTTTGATTGCTTGCACTAGATGCATTGATTTTAGTGTAGATGTTGATTTCTAATTATGTTTACTTGCTTGCACTATATGAATTTATTTCAATGTAGATTATTTCTAATCATATATGATTTCTTGCACTAAATGCATTGATTTCAATGTAGACGATGATTTCTTATCCTATTTGATTGCTTTCACCAGATGCA
Organism: Pinus albicaulis; assembly: GCA_034641835.2. Lineage (NCBI taxonomy): Eukaryota > Viridiplantae > Streptophyta > Pinopsida > Pinales > Pinaceae > Pinus > Pinus albicaulis. Next base: position 585,586,235 of record CM076573.1, on the reverse strand, counting down.
TTAATTTTAGTGTAGATGTTGATTTCTAATTATATTTGACTTCTTGCACTAGATGCATCGATTTCAATGTAGATGATTTCTAATCCTATCTGAGTTCTTGCACTAAATGCATTGATCTCAGTGTAGATGGTGATTTCTAATCCTATTTGACTGCTTGCATTAGATGCATTGATTTCAGTGTAGGTGTTGGTTCCTAATATTATTTGCTTACTTGCACTAGATACATTGATTTCAATGTAGATGTTGATTTATAATTCTATTTGATTACCTGCATTAGATGCATTGATTTCAGTGTAGATGTTGTTTTCTAATCTTATTTGATTGTTTGCATTAGATGCATTAATTTCAGTGTAGATGTTGATTTTTGATTTGATGTAATTGGATGTACATTGATGGTACATTAATTTTAAAGTGATTGGATTAACATTGTGCATTGATTTCAGTGTAAGCACACAAAATTATTGACAATGTACATTGATTTTTGTGTTATAGTAATTCAACCTATTAATATTGAAGAGAAAGAGAGACAATGTATGATGTTTAGTACAATAGTTCGAGCTAAATATTTAAATGGTTTATGATTTTAATTGTCCTTTTCATATAATCAATATGAAAAGATGACAAAACTAACAAGGGTGACAATAAGAATAGTAGAAAAAAATAATTTGAGATTGATCACAATGAAGACTATTTGTAATTGAATAAATTTTTATTATTCACATTTTCTATCATTCAACAATATTACATTGTCACTTTACATTCTAAATTTTTATTTCATCATTTTTCATCATTAAAGTTATTAACAATATTTATCATCTCAACAAACTCAGGTAACTAAGAAAATTTTAAAATTAAAATGACCAGATAAATATCAGACATATTTAGCATATATAAAATGATTATATTTATATTTATATTTTTCCTTGGCCTCACATCATTGAAACCAACCTAGATCCATCTTAACTTTGGATCTATCAAGAGTGATCGAATCTCTCCAAGTGCAAACCTTTCCTCACGTTTTACACTCAAAAACGAGGTTTGCACCTTGAGAGCTTTGATCCCTCTCAACGCTTGATAGATTTGGAGTTAAGATGGATCTAGGCTGGTTACTTGAAGAGTGAAAGTGAAATATCAACAATTAAGTTAATTGTTTTGTTAATAGATTTTTAATTGTTTATCTATATGGTTATTTATTTTTTGTTTTTTAATTTGGCCGACATGAACAAAAAATATTTTTATTATGTTTTTTAGAACATGACATATTTACACATGTCCCTCATACGGATTGTAGAATGGGCCTCTCGGCTCATTGTTTTTAATTGTTTATTTAATTTATGTTTTTTTGTTTGGCCGACATGAGAGAATTTTTTTTAAAATTTTTTTAGGACGTGACATACACATTTCCCTCATACTGGATTGTAGAATGAGCCTCTCGGCTCAAAAATAGAGCTCTCCATAATTCAACTATCCATAACCCCTTTTAGGTGGGCCTCGCAGTTCAAGCATTATGTGTCATTGATGTCACACTGCCCCTTGCAACTACACACGTAGAATATGCACTTGTTCAATTTTAAGCCAAAAAAGCTACCAAATTTATTGAACGAATTCAACACATCCACCATTAGGACCATGATATATTTCAAAAATCCAATACTTAGTACAAAAAATGTCACGATTAGCACTGAGTGATCATACACAAGTTTCAAGTGGGACACATGATTTGGTTGCATCTAAAGAAGGAACGCCTTGTAGGATCCCATAAGAAGCTTTGGCCAAGATGATATGGACCTTACACCATCACCAAGGCTGTGGGTGATAATTATTTTGAGCTAAGTATCCCACAATTCCTTGGATTGCACCCAACGTTCAATGTGGACAACATTTGGCCATACTTTCCACCATTGTTGGACACGTCAAAATTTACAAAGCAACTGACTACGAAAGATATCAACCTACATTGAATTAAAATATAAACAATTGATTATATCATGGACACACATATTAAGAACACTTTCCAATAAATGATCTAAATGTATCAGGTTGTCAAAGAAGGCTAGCTCCTGCACCAAGGAAAATGGCTCACTAGGGACCAAGTTCAGCAGAAGTTTCCCCATCTCATGGAGGCACTCAACACAATAAAGACCAGTGCATCCTAAGAGGGGAGGACTAGTCCAGGTGGATATTGGAGGCCACCCACCTATTCCACTTCCTCACAACACAATTTTCCTATTTTGGCAGTTTTTTAGGTGTTAAACTTCTAGAGTTGTTGTGAGGCCCTAAAAAATGGTTTTTAGAGAAACAGGTCAATGAAATATAGAGATTTTCATTCATTATCGAAATTTATACTCCTCGGATAAACCTTTCCAATAGGATATCGTGCATGCCAAACAGATATATTATGCCAAATTTACGACCCTGGGAAGTTGACATTCCAAGTTACCCCATCAAGGCCCATAAACCTTTTGCACTTCATCTCCTAGGGTTCTGGTTTTGGATGTTTAGGGTTTCTCTTTTTTTCTTCATGATAAAAAGGCATATGATCCTCATTTTAACACAATTTAGGAACATGTGTAGCCATTACATCTCTTCTCAGAGGTAATCTACCGAGTGAATGCATGAAGATGGACACTTTTTGGCAAGCACATGAGTTGGGAGGGAGAAAAAAACAACTTGATTGAGCCATATGCTCGATCAAGCTATTTCTTTTAAACTTCCGATAAAAAACACAACAAGGAGTTTATCATTCAAAGGGATCGATCAAGCCATTTTTTAACAATGCTAAGAGCTCGATTGAGCCCTTTTTTAACATTAATGTAAAGAGATTGATCAAGGGTTTGTTAAACCCTCAATCAATTTATTTCAAATTTTACCTTAAGCACTCTATCGAGCTTTTTTAAGTGCTTGATCGAGCTATTAAGGTCCTAAAAATGGATTTTTATTTCCCCTTCTGCAAATTTTTCTACAACACCATTTTGTACTCTTGCAAACATCAAATATAATTTTTCCTTATATGGCAGAGTCGATTATGGTAGATTTGTGAAGGAATTATCTATCAAATAGCATATGAGTTTCACATTTTTGAATTCATCTGGTATTTTTCATCTAATTTCTTTTAAACATCGGCCTAGATCCATCTTAAATTTGGATCTATCAAGCACCGAGAGGGATCAAATCTCTCAAGGTGCAAACCTATTTTTTGAGTGAAAAATTGACGAAAGGATTGCACCTTGAGAGGTTTGATCCCTCTTGATGCTTGATAGATGAAGAGTTAATATGGATCTAGATAAGTTTCAGTCATGTGTGACCAAGGAAAATATATCAAAGATATGATTAATTTTATCAATAATATGTAAATATGTCTCATATTAATATAATCATTTTAAATATGCTAAATATGTTTGAGATTAACTTGGTCATTTTAATTTTGAATTTGTTTAGTTTCCTCAGTTTGCTAAGATGATAAATATTTTTTATAACTTTAACGATTAAAAATAATGAAATTAAAATTTTGAAGGCAAAGTGACGATAATAGTGTTGAATGATAGAAAACGTGAATAATAAGAATATATTCAAGTACAAATAATTTTCACTGTGATCAATCTCAAATTATTTTCTTCTACTATTCTTATTGTCACCCTTGTTAGTTTTGTCATCTTTTCATATTGATTATATGAAAATGACAGTGGAAAATGTAAACCATTTAAATCTTTAGCTCAAGATGTTGTAGTAAATATCATACCTTGTCTCTCTTGCTCTCCAATATTAATAGGTAGAATTACTATAACACAAAAATAACTTTACATTGTCAATAATTTTTTATGCCTACACTGAAATCAATGCAAATTGTTAATCCAATCACTTTAAAATTAATGTACCATCATACATCCAATTACATCAAATCAAAATCAAATCTACACTGAAATCAATGCATCTAATGCAAGCAATAAAATAAGATTAGAAAACAACTTCTACACTGAAAACAACATTTACACTTAAAACAATGCATCTAGTGCAAGTAAGAAAATAGGATTAGAAAATTACATCTACACTTAAATCAATGCATTTAGTGCAAGCAAACAAATAGGATTACAAATCACCATCTACACTGAAATCAATGCATTCAGTGCAAAATATCAAATAGGATTAGAAATCATCTACATTAAAATCAATGCATCTAGTGGAAGCAATAAGATAAGATTATAAAAACAACTTTTACACTGAAATCAATGCATCTAATGCAAGAAATCAAATAAGATTAAAAATCAACATCTACATTCAAATCAATGTATCTAGTGCAAGTAATCAAATAGGATTAGAAACCAACATCTACAATGAAATCAATGCATTTAGTGCAAGCAATCAAATAGGATTAGAAATCACCACCTACACTGAAATCAATGCATTTAGCGCAAGCAATCAAATAGGAAGTGCAAGCAATCAAATATAATTAAAAATCAACATCTCTATTGAAATTAATGCATCTAGTGCAAGCAATCAAATAGGATTAGAAATCACCATCTATATTGAATCAATGCACTTAGTGTAAGCAATCAAATAGGATTAGAAATCATATACATTGAAATCAATACATCTAGTGCAAACAATCAAATATCATGACAAATCAATATCTACACTAAAATCAACAAATCTAGTGCAAGCAATCAAATATGATTAGAAATCACCATCTACACTGAAATCAATGCATCTAATGCAACATAGCTACCAATCAAACGAGAAAATTACCCGGTACCTGTTTTTTTGAGGGAGCAAAACAAACATCCGATTTTGAAAAGTGGTGATGCAGAATCACCCTTATTGTTTTTGGAGCATAGTTTTGGCACTTTAAATTTTCTTATGACTTTATTTATTTATTTTAAATGCTATGATTTTCATATCAATTTTGAAAAGCGGTGATGTATAATAACCTGGTTTTTTTTTAACATATTTTTGGAACTTTAATTTTTTTTTTTTTTAAATATCATGTCGATTTAGAAAAATGGTCATTTTTTTAGCATTATAATTTTTATTTATTTATCAAGTATGAACATTTGTTTTAAAATATTAATGATTTTTATGTTAATTTTGAAAAGTGTTGATGCAACATAAATCCTTTTTTTAGAGTGGCGATTTTCATCTTGGTAATAAGGCATAAAAAGTAAAAAAAAAAAAAAAAAAAAACATAACAACAAAAAATCAAATATAAAAAAAATATGAAAAAAAACCAATAAAAGTGTGAAACAAACAAAAATAACTTGTAAAAAAAAAAAAAAACACTCATAATTTAAAGAAAAAAAATAAAAATTAACAAAAAAAAACAATTTTTTTAAGTTAAAAACAAAGAAACAATATAATTAAAGCAAAAAAAAATTAAATAATCAAAATACTAAAATTAAAAATAATTAAAATTTGGAAATTTAAATTAAAAAAATAACAATAAAAACAACATTCAAATAAAAAGTTTAAAACAATAAAAAGAAAAAGAAAAAATTAAAAGAAAATTAAAAAAAAAGTCATATATATATATGATGATGATGATGGTGGTTAAATCATAAGATATATATATATATATATATATATATATATATATATATATATATATATATATATATATAATGATGATGATGATGATGATGGTGGTGGTTAATGTCCACTGAGACCAATCTTTGGTCTATCAAACCTAAAGAAAAGAGTTATTTAATTTGATTTAAGATTTTATTCCTATGCTCAAAAAGCTTGGAGAGAAGCCTCCCCAGCTCACTATAATTTTGACATCTTAAAAGGCTAGGAAGGTTAGTATTGCAACAAAGATTATCAAATTGAGCTCTAATGTGGTTGTACGTGGGGCACTTTAAGAGGAAGTGATTTTCATCCTCGATGTTCATATTCTCACAGAGATGGTAGATCCTTTCCATCCATGGTGTTTTAGAAACTGTCCAATGACCTGTTTCACTATGGAGCTCATGAGAGTTCATCCTAATCTTGGCTCTATTAATTGTCTTCTTTGAGCTAGTTAAAACAGAGAGATACTTTTGATCTTCTAAGGTGGGGTTGATGACCTCCTTATAATACCTTAATTTTCTTTTAGATGCTAGATCTTTCTCACACCATATTTTTTCTTTGAACTTAGAAGTAACAATTTTTTTAATGTTATTGATGTTTTGCAATGCGACATTCTCATCGATCTCCCAATGGTTTAACCAGGCCCTGGTGTCTTTATACCAACCTTGTTTCAGCCTTAGGTGGTTTTGGCTGGAATTTAAAGCTAGCTTAGGAAGTCTATGGTCTCCTATGCTATTGAGTTTGTGCTTGTACAACAAAAGCCTAGTCATCGCTAGGCTCTCGATAGGGGAAAGACCCACTTCTATAAGGAGAATAGGATAGGGTGTATTGCTTTTAATTTTAAGGTTATATGTTATAAAACGCTTTTGGATTTGCTCAATCTTTCTCCAAGATTCTCTAGAGATGCTGCAACCCCAAACCTCACATCCATATAAGTTAACAGGAGTGACTAAAGTTTCAAAGAGAAACTTCTTTCTATCCCACATTACGAGATTTGTCATTTGACAATTATTTTCAAGACCAAAATAAGCTTTCCACCCCCCACTAATATATATATATATATATATATCAAATTTAAAAAAATATATTTATATATTTTTTTAAATAAAAAAAAACATCTTTTATATATATATAAAATTACAAATAAAACAAAAAATAAAAATATATTAAATTTAAAAATAAAAGTAAATTTGAAAATATAAATTATATTTAAAAAATAAAATTTGAAAAATAAATAAATAAATTAAAAAAATTAATAATAATAAAAAATTAGTAAAACAAAACAATTAAAAAAAATAATAATACCAAAATTTTAATTTAAAAACAAAATAAAAAAATAAAAAAATTAAGAAATTAATTAAAAAAATTTATTAAATATTGGAAAAAACCCCATTGCCACTGCCTTGAGTCTGTGGGGCTCGCTCGACGGCTGACAGAGAGTTGGAAGCTCTTTGTCAACCGTCGGTTGAGCCCCACGACCCTGGGTTCAATTCTGGGAATCGATCCCCGCCGCCCTGTGGGCCGATTCCGAGAATCGATCCCCGTAGCCTTGTAGGCCGTGGGGCTTGGCCGACGGGCACTGGTCCGCTGAGTCTCGTGGGTTCTGGCGTGCGCTCGGCGGCAAATATTCCACACATCTAATTTTATTATTATTATTATTATTTTAATTTTTTAATATATTTTATATTTATTTGGTTTTTTTTTTTTTTTTTTTTAATAAGTTTGAAAAATGTTTTTTTTTTTTTTTTTTTTTAAATTTGTATTTTATATTTTATTTTTTTTAATTAAAAAAATGTTAATTTTTTTTATTTAAAATGTATTTTTCATATATTTATATGCATTTTTTTATATTTAAATTTTTATTAAATTTTCTTTTTAAAATTTATTTTTTTAATTTAATTTTATTATTTTAAAATTTTTATTTTTATTTTCCTTAAAAAATATTTTAATTACTTTTTATTTTATTATTATTATTATTATTTTTAAAATTTTAACTAATTTTAACTTTTTAATTTTAATTATTCAATTTTATCATTTTTTAAATTATTTTTTATTTTATTTTATTATTATTTTTAAAATTTTAATTATTTTTAATTTTTTAATTTTAATTATTTAATTTTATCAATTTTTTTATAACTTTAAAAAATATATTTGTTTTTGTTTTGTTTTGGGTTAATTTTTATTTTTTTTCTTTAAATTGTGTGTTTTTTTTTTTTAATTTTCCTTTTTATTTTCTTTTGAAATTTTGTGTGTGTTTTTTTTAAATTTTTATTTAATTTTTTGTATTTTTACAAGTGATATTTTATCTTAATACTATGTCTAAAAATTGTTGAATTTTATTTTCATAAAGGTGATATCATATTCCAACATTAACACTTTTCATTTTCAAGATGTTTTTTGCACACACAAAATTGACGATGTTATTCTAGCAATAACACTTTTTGTTTTCAGGCTGCTTTTTGCACACATAAAAAATGGCGACATTATTCCAACATCAACACTTTTCGTTTTCAAGTTGTTTTTTGCACACAAAAAATTGGTGATGTTATTCCACCATCAACACTTTTTGTTTCGAGGGTGTTTTTTCAATCCATTTTTCAAGAAAAAAATTGGTTTTTAGCATAATTTAAAAAAATATTGAAATTTGACCCTAAAAAAAACAGTGTGTTTTGGAAGACACACTTTTCGTTTCTAGGTTGTTTTTTCATATTTTTTGAGTTTTTTGGGCTAGAGTTCTCGTTTTGAGGTAATAGTTCCCATTTGATTTGTAACTATGTTATGCAAGAAATCGTCTTCTCTATGTTATGCAAGAAATCGTCTTCTCTCTCTTCCCCATCCATCTATATCTATATATCCCTCTATCTCTCCTTCTTTGTTTCTCTTTCTCACCCCCCTAAAGGCACATGCTCTCTCACTCTATATCTATCAATCTCTTTGTCCCTCCCTCCCTCTCTCCATCTCTCTCTTCTTCCCTCTCTTCACCTTCCATCTATATTTCTATCTTCCCCTTCTCTCCCTCTCCCTCGCTTCTATCTCTCTTTCCTCCTGTGTTCCTCTCTCCCTCTCTCTTCATCTTTCTTATCACTCCCTCTCACTCTCTCCACCTATCTCTCTCCATGTCTTTCTTCTTACCTCCCTCTCTCTCCCCCTCCAACTCCATCTCTCTTTCCCTTCCTCTCTCCACTCTCTCACATCCTCTCTCTTCCTTCCTCTCTCTCCCTTTCTCTCCCACCTCTCTCTCTCTCTCTCCACTCTGCAACTTTGTTACTATATCCCTCCCTCTCTTCTTCTCTCTCCTTCTCTCCCCCCTTCTCTCGATCTATGATTCTTTGTCTCTTGATCTCACCCGCAAGTATACGCATGCTCTCTCCATCTCTCCCTTATCACTCCCTCTCTCTCTCTCTCTATCCTTTTTTGTCTCTTTATCTCACCCCTAAAGATACAAGCCCTCTCTCCATCTCTCCCTTCGTCATTCCCTCTCTCTCTCCACTTCTCACTCTCTATGTATTTGTTATTCCCTCCCTCTCTCCCCCTCCAAATCCATCTCTCAATCCCTCCCTCTCTCATCCTCTCTCTGAAGTACTTTCTCTCATCCTTCCTCTCTCCCCATTTCTCTCCTCTCTCTCTCTCATTATATCTCTCGCCCTCCCGCTCCGCCCCCCCTCCCCCCATCTTTGTGTCTCCCTCTCCCTCTCTTACCTTTCTCTACCTCTCTAACCCATCTCCCTCTCTCTCTCTCTTCATTCCTCCTCTTCCCTTCCCTTCAGGTTATATCCATCTCTCCCTTATCTATCCACCTCTATCACTCTATGTCTTTGTTCCTCCCTTCCATATATATCTAGAGTTAATATATCATGATATATTAATATATATTATAATATAACAAATTTAATATTGTATTAACCCAAAGTTATTAAATTTAATAATATTAATATTATAATATATTAATATGAATATTCGATTTAATAATAATAATAATAATAATATTTTAATATTAATATTAGGGTTATTAATGTTTTTTTTTGCAAGGGACTAATAATAATTTGCCCATGGTATTTGTGCCATAGGATTCACCTAAATAAAACCTATTTTTTGAGTGTTCTTAAATATAAAGCTTATAGAGTAAATATGAAAAAATGTTTTATTTATTTACCATACCTCTAGTTTATTTGTATTTTTATGTATTTACCAACCTCTTTTATTTACCATGAAATTTGATCCATATGCTCGGTATATAATTCTAGATATTGATTTCTAATCCTATTTGATATATTTTTATTTACAGTTTTATTTATTTACCATACATCTTTTTTTGAATATGGAGTAAGTATAAAATGAGGTTTTATTTATTTACCATACCTCCTGTTTATTTATATTTATATTTATTTATCATACATATGTTTTGAGTGTTTCAATCTTGGTTAAGAGGCATGCATAACTATAACAAAAATATTGATTATAATTGAGCTAACACTTCAAATGTTTACTTACATTACATCTACACATGTGCCCTATACTCTGACATTTCTTACATTACATCTACACATGTGCCTTATACTCTGACATTTCTTACATTACATCTACACATGTGCCCTGAGTATTTCAATTGTTTACTTAGATTACATTTCTTACATTACATTTACAAATGTGTTCTATACTCACTTGTAGAGCACCTCTATGTTTGAATTTTTTTTTGGATAGTCTCAAAGGGGCTGAATAAAAAATCAATAACCTAAAATATACAAAACCAACAAAATTCAAAAAATAATGAATATTCCTCTTCAAATGGGTACTCTTGGTTTTGAATCTAAATAGTATAAATTGCAAAATGCAATTGAAATATTACTTCGTCAACTTTGAAAAATAATAAAAATATAATTTTGCATAAAAACATAATATAAAAAATGAATAACTTAGTTCTTTCTATGTAAATCATGCTCATATATATATATATATATATATATTTTAAGTTACACATTTTAGACTAAGTTATGCTACCGGAACACACAAATACCTCTTAAGATGTGTGAAAAATTGCAAGTGGAAAATTGATAAATTACAAGGCTAATTTTTTTTTGCAAAATGTATCATAGGACAACAAAATAATTCTCCACAAATTGTCTTTTTACTCCGAATCAAAATTCACAATGCTTATATGAATTTTGAGGTCTTCAATTCGATTTGAAATTTCATGGCCACATTTGACCCAATAGTGTAACCCATCTTCATGGATTCACCGTACCACCATTTGAGCTAGTTTGCTTTCATTCCTCATGTATATAGTTCAACATTTTTCATTTATTAATTGAAGTCCATTTCATTCTATCTCTGTGTTTTGGTTATAAATCTATATTTAATTTCATTTCCTTCATAAATTTAGATCAAAGTCTATTCCATTGCATGCAGACGTAAGTAGTTGGCAAGAAACTAGTGTTTTCAGACTATGATTGGTAGCATAGAAAGATATTATTTAATGAGTTAACATGTTAAGAAGTTGATACTATTATTAATATTTTGAAATCGAGACTCAAAATGGGAATAAGCAACACATTTTAAAAAGAAAATGATTTTCATTCTCCACTTTTTGAATATCACATAAATGACAAATTCTTCCATTCCACAATATTGTAGTAATAGACCAACCTCTATTTCACTATGAAATTGGTAAGAGTTTGTTTCTATTTTAATAATGTTGAATTTCTTTTTCAAAATAAATATAACACAATATGATGAACCACACTGGCTGGTTCGAAACGCTTCGACCAAAATTATTCTGATGTGATTTTTACCGAAAGATTTTCTCACAATTTATGAATCATAGAAGCCAAATTCCTAATACTTTTAGTTTCTTAAATTATGGTTAATAACATTTTTATAATATTTTATATTTTAATTATTTATTACATCATAATTTTTCATAAACTTAAATATAATAATAATAATAATAATATTTTATGAAATAACCTCCTCCTTTATTCTCTAATAAATTAAACCAAACTTAGTCTAAAAGACTAGAATTTGAAATAATCATAAATTTTTTTGACAAGAGTCTTTAGTATTGATAATCTTGTTTATGTATATACCTAATAATCTGTATATACCTAATAATAATTATATCCTTCCTGGAAAAAACCGACTTTTATAATTAGGACAAAATAATTTATATATTATAAATATAATAAATCTTCAGCTTCCATTATCTTGTTATATGGATTTTATTAATTTTATCTACCATTGTATACATGTTTTTACATGTTATAAATATGATAAGATTTTATTAATTCTATTTATCATTGTATACATGTTTTTACATGTTATAAATATGATAATCTTAGTTATTGTAATTTTTAAACATATTTTTACCATGTTTTGATGTGGATAATTAGTAAATGAGATAGTAAACTAAGTGGATTTGACCGTGGGCAAAATTCTACAGTTAAGCTCGTATGAGTTTCAAATTTCCTTTCTATTGAATTTATTTCAAAAATTAAAAATATCTTTGCCAGATCACACACCATCCCTCATGCTCATTAAAATATATTTATTTGCTCACAATGTTTAAGGATTTGTCTAATAGAAAGAAAGGAAGTATAATTAGTTTTTTAATTTTTTATTAAATTAATTTAGTTTTATTTTAATTTTAGATTTATAAAAGATTAAAAAAATTAAATCTTTCAAAACGTAAATTTGTTTTCAAGTATAAAATTCAAAATAAGATTTACAATTTAAAGATGAATCACAATAGTTAATTCAATATGTATTGACCAAATTTTTTAATATGTTATTATTCACAATTTATGGATCACAAAAACTATCTCTCAAATATTTAATCTTTTAAAAATTAATATAAATTTACATTAATTTTAATTATTAATTATTAATAATTATAATAATTATTTTTATTTTTATTTTAAATTTTATATAATTTTACTTATGTTTAAACAACATAACGATAAATTACAACATACTTTCTATATTAAACTGGAAAGCCCTCTGAATACAATTATAAGTCAAAAAGAGTTTATGATATGCCTAATATCAGAAACTGGATTCTGATTTTGGATAAGCTACAGGCATACCAAAAGCAATTACAGTAAATACATAGATAGATATAAAGATGAGAAAACTTTCAACTTTCTTTGTACCTACTCTGCTACTGAAAACTTTCACTCGTAAAAAGATTTAACCTCAATATCTCCCCCATTCTCCTGTGTTACTGAGAAAGCAAGGCGGCCATGCCATCTGCCAGAGTTGTAATGGTGGTCTTGGAGATGGCTGAGGACCCGCCAGAGAAAATATAAGGGATCAGAATTTTGGATGGCTCAGAGATTCTTGATGCTGCCTAATTCATTTCCACCATCAAAAAAGCTATTCAAATATTTCAGAAATCATTTTTTTTGAAATTTTTCTTGCCTGATTACAGCAAGAAATTCGCTATCAAACCAAAATTATAACCTCCATAGACAACAACAGCACTAAAATAATATCCAATAATATACAAAGTTTATGAATCTCGATACTTAAGCTTATGATTGTAATTCAAAACATTTAACCACTTATCCACCAAATTTTTGATTAAATTTGTATAACATTAAAACTTAAAATTAAAACTTTCTGCCTAAAACCAAATGCCAAAAGCAGGATTTAACTGTAAACACCCAACTTGTTTTTCAGGCCATGATTATGTCCCTGACTTGTTTTTTTAGGAGTTGTCTTTAGTGTGACTTTTTGGACTTTCTGGTGCGGGCAGAAAAATTTGAGGTAAAAGCTTGTGTTATTTAAATTGGTTTTTTTGACTATATACATGGATTCAGCACCCTGTAAAACCCCTAAGGCACTTCCATTATGTTGGAGTTACCCATCAAACTTGTAATTTCAATAAATTCCTGCAGGATTTTAGATAAATTAGACGAGAAAAATCCAGCAAAAAAATTTCCAAAATTTTTTACTTGTTTTAGACCATTAAACCAAAAAAATCTACCAAAAATATTTCAAAAAAATTCATTTTTTTAAAACCATGTATGTCAATTATAAAGCCGGACATACAGTGAGTTAACTTTGATTTCAAATCATCTTTAGGTCTCTTACAGATTCGGGCATCCAGTGAGTTGACTTTGCTCTATATCCATGTGCAATGGACATATGAACATTAGATGGCCCGAAAACACTCAGGGAGAAATGGAATTTGAATTTGTTCGTCACTGGGTGATTTATGTCCATTACAGATTAGAACATTGAGCGAGTTGACTTTGCTTTTTATTCATCTGCGGACATAAGATGGCCCAAACACACACAGCCAAAGATGGAATTTGGATTTGCTCGGGTGATTTGTTGGTCAAATATAGCAATGCCATGAACATTTTTTATTAAAAGAAAAATAAAAATAAAAAAGAAGCACAGAAACCCTGTTTCAGATTTGAAATTCGTACTCTGTGTGAGTAATAAAGATTTGAAATTCGTACTGTGTGAGTAATAGAGTCACAAAAACCCTGTTTCAAATTTGAAATTGCTGTGATGCCATGAACATTCTTTATTAAAATGATCAAAATTAGCAAAAAAGTTACAGAAACCCTGTTTCAGATTTGAAATTCCTACTGTGTGTGAGTAATAGACTTACAAAAACCCTGTTTCAGATTTGAAATTCCTGCGATGCCATGTTCAAAATTCTCCAAATTTTAAATTTAAAGTTTTATTAACACCATAAATATCCACCCGCAGCGTAGAGATTGAAGAAAAAGTACTAAAAAGGAAAACGCCGCACCCACCTCCACTGTTTTAGTAGATGCAGGAAAATTGAATGTGATTATTGATTTCTTATTCAGATATTTCCCCTGGAAGAACTCCACTAATTTCTCCAGTCCTTCCTTTTCGTCCTCCTCGAATTCGTCAATGGCAGCCAGACGGTCCTTCATCTCGATATTCAACTCATACTGTGCACCTTTAAGCTCTTTTATGATCACCACTCCGATGAATTTCTCCACGGGAGCTCCGCACAGAGTGTCAAAGAAGTCATCGTCGGCCAAGATCTCGGCCCCGCTTTTCCCCTTCCACCCCTGCAGATGAGAAGCAACATCGGCATCCATGTACACTCCGATTGCCGTGAACTTTACTCGCACGAAAAGGGTCGAAACGTCTGTGACCCCTGCAACAGCAAATTCAATTCAAATAGTGAAGGGAATTATGAGTCTTCGGCACCGATCAGCCAATTTATGATCTTTCCATCAAAATATAAAATGAAATGAAGCACAGAACCGTGACATTTGAGCATTTACCATGACCAACAAGCTGCAGAGGATTGACATCCATTGGAAGATTTGTGACTAACGGAAAATCATCCTCCATTACTTCAATTTCTTCAGTGCCTCCATTTCCTGCTAACATTGGTTGAGATTTAAGATTAAAACTTGCACATGAAACTTTCTGCAGTTTGAATACTTCAGAATATTATATGTTATGAGAATTCGCTACCAATCAGTCAAATGAAATGAATAACAGAGCCCTGAGATTAGAGCATTTACCATAGTCAAGAAGGTACATACTACAGATCCCTGGACGCCTTTGGAGCAATTGACACGGGGAACCAAAACTCATCCACCTTCATAACTTCAGAGGCCACTGCATCAGGCAAATTACAGAAAATCAAAACATATAACACTATGGTTTCTTACATAGAAAGACAACTTGGCAGGTGCTCTTACTCTTCTCTGGATCGATAGATGATGAAGCGAGAGAACAAATGTAACTGAGGACCGAAGATTTGAGCGAATTGGGTGTTCCGTAGCAGATGCGATTTAACGAAGAAAGTAGCAGGGTAACAAATCATATGATGAGCACCAATTGTGATCGCGCGCGAGAAATGAATACTATTTCGCCTTAGGGGGAAGCCATATACCAATCTTCCACCTAAAAAAATATTGATGCGGTGATGTCATGCGTGTGGAAGGCAATCTAAAACCCTAGATGAAAACCAAATAACTAGTCTAGGGTCTTCGGAAATCTACTACACTTAGCAAAGAAATAGGGAGAATAGGGGATGGAAGCCGTAAACCAATCTTCCACCTAAAAAATATTGATGATGATGATGTCATTCGTGTGGAAGGGAATCTAAAACCCTAGATGAAAACCAAACATGGTCTTCAAAGATCTACCAAAGAAAAAAAAATCTACCAAAGAAAAATGGAAAATAGGGGATGAAAGCCAAAATCTAGGGTTTTGTGGCAATTTATGACATTTACCAAAGAAGTGGGAAAATAGTAAATATATATAAATCTATCTAAAAGTGATTTGAGAGGGATCAAGTTTTTTTGTCGTAAATTTATTTTAGAGCGCAAAAAACAATGTGTAATTTTTTAATGTTTAAATTGCAATTTTAGATGTTATAAAAATTATATTGCATTTTTTAATGTTATAAAGATTGTATTGCATTTTTTAACTATATATTAATTTATGTTAAAATTTTTTATTTATAATTCACATTGGATGTTTTATTTCTATAAAATTATATTATTTAAGATAGACATTCAAATATTGTATTTATTACTTGAAGAGTGAAAGTGAAATATCAACAACTCTTTCGGAAAATCACATTATCATTTGAAGGACAGGGCCCAAGCGTTTTCTAACTACCCAGTGCTCATCATCAGGAATTTGAAGGGCCGAGGCTTTTTCGAACTACCGAGTATCTACCGAGTATAGTTCATCATCACGAACATGTTAATTTTGTTGATCAGAATAATTGAATATAAATATTGCTAGTCAATTAAAAAAACATAATCAATAGTTAATGCAGTAGAACATTATGAAAATAAAATATTAATGAACAATACTAGTATAAATATAAAACAAGAAATTAAAATCAAATTTGAAAATTAGTAAAAATAAAATTCATGAGGGTGAAAGTTAAAAAAAATCAATTAATTAATTAATCAATGAACTAACTAAAAATAAAAATATAGTGATAAAATAATAGTAAATAAATAAATAATAAAAGCTAAAAATATAACTAATCACAATGATAAAAAAAAGGTTATAATATAAACCAAAACAAAAATATTTAAATTAAAGAGAACTTTAAAAATAAAAATGGGAAGGAACTTAAAAAAAAAAACTAACATACATAAATAAACCACAAAATTACTCGAAAAAACAAAAAGGAAGCAGAGAAACCAACATCAAAGAACAAGGAAAAGGGTTAATACTAAGAGATTAGAGATGGAATGGGTTAATACTAAGAGATTAGAGACAACTACTGATTTTCCATCTGTCATACTAGGCCTTTTCTCAATTTCAACATCCTCCCTAAATTTGCGGTGATGGAAATGCTCCACCCTCGTACTGTATTGTAGAATGAGCCTCTCGGCTCAAATATGGACATTGCACTTGTTATAGATACCAACACATATATGGGATATTGTAGAATGAGCCTCTCGGCTCAAATATGGACATTGCACTTGTTATAGATGCCAACACATATATGGGATGAATTTATGGATTTTAATTGAGACTTTCAAGTAAGTAATAAATCTGTGATCAAAATGGTAGTCATTTATTCAAACAAGCTTATTTTTATTTCTTTATACCATATCTATTTATCCATTTCTTAATTGTTCAAGTATTCTTTGTTCAAATTTTTAAATTACATGCTATTTTTTCCAATTGAGAGTTGGTCTTTACAAGAAAATATTTGTAAGAGTTATTTGAACTATAGGGTACTCAAGTTAAAATGAACATTGCATAACTCCCTCAAATAGATGGTCAAATTGAATTGTTTAACAAATTCCTAGATGCCTTTTTGATATGCTTTGCACTAATGGGAACATTGGCTTATCCTCAGTAAATGTCGGTGCAACACCGCTTCTCATGGAGCTACCAAAAAGACCACTTATGAAGTTGCTTATGGCCAAAACCATTGTTAGCCACTTCATATTTACCAGACACTTCCAAGGTTTAGGTAGTATATCACACACTCCACACCGAAGAAGCCATTATCTACATACAAAAGGAAACTTTGGCTATGGCTAAAAATATAATTAAACAAAACACAAACCAACATATCTTAGAACATTATTTTGCAAAGGGAGATCAAGTGTTTCTTTGCCTTTAACTCCACAAACAAACATCACTAAAAATAAAAATACCACATAAATTAGAACCAAAATTTTATGGACCCTAAGAGATCATCCAACACATTGGAAGTTTCCTACTATTATGTGTCATGTCCCTTAGAAATGATAAGAAGTCAATAATTATAGTCCACTTCTGATTAGAGGCTTAGTATTTAGCTCAAAAATGAAATTGCTCATAAATGCTCCAAACCAGAACGACCGGATAAATCTCATCACTAGGATTCCAACGCAACTCGTTCCATCAAAATCCGAGTTCGTATGAGTAAGTTATGGTTTGTTGTCCATTTTCTCAAATAGGTAAAAAATGTGCAGAACAGTGACAGACTGATGAATTGGCAGTCCAGTTAGCACCTAATGAATATTCAGGGAATATTATTCATTTTTCAGCCAATGACACTGTGACAAGTATCACAGTCATATTCACCAATGTTGCTTGGGAAGTTGAAAATTTTCCTCCTAATCCTAAGGTTGCAATTTTTATACATGGTGGATTATTATTTTATGGGTGAAATTTTGGGCTAATGGAGAAGGGCCTCGTGGCCCAGTCGAAGGCTGCCATGTGCCCTCCCCCATGGCATATTATGGTTGATATATTTTCGAATTGTAATGTTGTGACCCTAACTACATTCGGAGGAGCAGGCTTCTAAACCGGCGGACAAGTCTAAACTAGCGGGCTAACTCTTGATACAATGGAGGCATATATATATATATATATATATGTTATAATCCAAAGTTTCAAACTTTGGATATGAGTTATTGTATTTCACGGCGAAATATTGGTGCGGGGGTCGAGGTATATATATATATATATATATATATATATATATATATATATATATATATATATATATATATATATATATATATATATATATATATATGTTATAATCCAAAGTTTCAAACTTTGGATATGAGTTATTGTATTTCACGGCGAAATATTGGTGCGGGGGTCGAGGTTGAACCCACGACCACCGTCATACCATACCACCGCCTTACCGTCTCTGCTATATCATGGGTCTTAACCCATAAGTGCGCAACGAATATTTAAAGTTTATCTTCTCCATAGTTTGGGGTCTGAAGGGGGCCAGCCCCCTCCCACATATCCAAGCACCATGACCGATGACTAACGATAGTTCCGGTGGAGATTTACATGAGTTTTAAACCATTTTTTATTACCGCTAATCCTGGATTAGCCGCCATATCACACAGTTAGTGCTAAATGTTCTTAGCACTTAAACGCGTCATTAACTACACATTAATATTCGCTTATCTTAAATTAAGTGCGGGATTATCTTAGTGGAAGTTTTGGCAGAATTTCCAAATGCAGGGAAGCTCCACTTTTAGTGGATTTAACTGACAGAATTCCAGTTTTAGTGGAGAAAATGTAGGAAAAATAGGTTTTTCCATAACTGAGGAAAATTTCAACCAATTTTGGCTCAGGAAGAGTCATTCTTGGTATATTTTGATGTTTTGGATCCATTGGAGTAGGTTTTAGAGGCAACAGGAGATTGTAAACAACAAATTTTCACAATTGAAGCGAATACAAAGGCGTGAGCTATGAAGCTAGACCAAGGAGATGTAGCCCAGGTGGGGTGAACTCCTTCATCAAAACCATGTGTATTTGACTCAGTTATTTATGCTTGTTGTTTTTTAATATGTTGATGTTCAAAATTTAGTTTCTATGCTTTTATATTTGTGAAATGCACTTAATCTCATCAAATTTATTGAATTGTTAATCATAAACACATGTATAAACCCTTGTATAAGAAGCAAACCAAAGCACTTTCATGTTAATTCTGAAAATGATCTTAGCACAATATTAACTAACAATCAATTTCAGATCAAGTTGGTATCAGATCACAAGGTTTCTAAAGGTTATTTGCTTGCTTTTCTTGAGATTGTGCAAGAAGGGTTTTAATAGTTTCAAATTTGTGATGATTACAAGGTTGAAGTTGCAGAGAGGAGAAGGGAAGCTATTGGTTTTTAGTCCTGAGATTAGGACAAGAAGAAAGAGAGCCGAGAGAGCATCATATTCACCCAAAGTTCCACTCAACGCTTCACTTGAAGCACCTCAAGTTCTATCTCTAGCAGTTGAGATTGAAGAGGTACAAATTGCACAAGAAGCTGAAGTGATTGAAGAGGTACAAGCATCAAAAGTTGAGCTTGAATCTTTAGCCATTATATCAGGTGTTGGAGAGACTCATGGACATTCAAAAGAAGAGGATGTCAAGGGAGACTTCAAGGACATTCAAAAGAAGAGGATGTTAAGAGAGACTTCAAGGACATTCAAAGAATGGCTAAAATTATGTTTTATGCATTCATTGCAGAAAAAGTAGGAGAAGGTTTTAAGCCTGGACATGGAGAAGGATCTTCAGATGGTAAGAAGGGTGAAGAGAAGAGTTAGAAAGGTAGTGGAGGAAATCCACCTCCATCTCCACCATCCTCATCCTCATCATCTTCATTAGCATCTTCATCTTCCACTTCCACTACAAAAACCACCCACACTCATTCAAAAATCCCAAAAGGAAAAAATCCATTACTCAAGTTGGACATCAAGTTTGCACTTCCCATGTACCATGGTGAGGTAAATGTAGAGAAGTTAGACAATTGGATCCGTCAATTGGAAGTATACTGCAAAATTCATAATATACAAGAGGATGACATAAAGATCCAGTTGGCTTCATTAAGGCTATAAGGAGCAGCACTAGTTTGATGGGAGGAAAAGACTCAAGAGGAAATGTGAATTCATGGTAAGATATCCATTTCTTGGGTTGAATTCATTTCTTCCATAAAAGACATTTTTATCCATTAGCCTATATTAAAAAAGAAATTATGAGTTGGCAAAACTTTAGGCAACTCAAAGGAAAAATAGTTCGAGAGTACACTCAGGAGTTTAGAAAGAGGGCTTTCTTGTTAGGAGTAAACTTGAATTCACAAGACACACTCTTGAAATACATTGGGGGTTTACATTTCTACTTTAAACATACTATCCTTATGTTTAACCAAAACAACTTAGATGAATTATGTGTGCAAGCCACACATCTTGAAGCAAGGGGAAAGAACATTCAGGAAGAGGGTCATAAGAAGAAGCCATTCAAGGGTAAGGGAGAAGAGAAGGGAGGAAAATGGAAGAGAAAGAAGAATGCAAGCATCAAGAAAGAAGGGGAGAAAACTTCATGCAAAAATTGTTCCAAAGAGGGGCATGCTGAAGCCCACTATTGGAAACTACATCCCGAACTAAGGCCAAAGAAACCAAATAACAAGGGGAAACAAAATATGACTGCCACCACACAACAAGATCTTGGATCCAATTATGGAGATGATACCAAGATTGTAGCCATGGTTAACAAAGGAAAGGAAGCCATAGCAAGTACTATTTCCTCAAATATTCACAATGACACTCTAAATGAAGACACAAGGATAGGATTGTTCCATGTTACAGTGATTTCGAATCATACAAATATTGATGCATTTTTTGATAGTGGGTCACAAACAAACCTGATTTCAAAAGACTTGGTCAAAAAGCTTAAACTTGAAACCACAACACATCATAAACCATACCCTTTGGGTTGGATAGTTAAGAATTCCAATTTACATGTTACAAGGAAATTCATATTTTGATTTGCTATTAATGCGAACATTGTTGATGAAGTCGAGTTAGATGTGATTCCACTTGACATTTTAGGAATTATCTTGGGAAGTCCATATTTGTATGACAGGAAAGAGGTGTTTTATCGCCATGAGAACAAATATAATTTTCTTAAGGATAGGGTGGGGTATATTGTGAGAGCTCATTGCAAAAAACTGAATATTTCTTTAATTAATGCAGGGAAAATGAAGAGGCTAGTTAATGCAAGTAAAAATTTTGTGCTTCTCATGATTAAGACAAATGATGATTTTGAATATGAATCTTTTGAAGGATGTGATGAAAAATTAAAATTTTATTTGTTTGATGTGGTAAGTCAGCATGGCGAGATGTTTCAAGAACCAAGTGGGTTACCTCCCAAGAGGGGAATTTAGCATGAGATTCAATTACAGCAGGATGTTCCACTTCCAAGAATTGGTATGTATCGCATGTAAATTATGGAGAGTTTGGAAATCAAGAAGAAAATCCAAGAATTTCTGAACAAAGGTATCATATGCCCATATACTTTTCCATGTGGTTCACCAATTGTTTTGGTACCAAAGAAGGACAGGACTTGGTGCATGTGTATTAATTTCCGTGCATTGAATAAAATCACAATAAATAATCTCTACCCACTACAACACATTAATGATTTTCTAGATCAGTTAAAGTATGAAAGACATTTCACTAAGTTATACTTACAAAGTGATTATCATATAGTTAGAATAGCCGAGGAAGACATTTGGAAAACTGCTTTTAAAACTAGACAATTATTGTTTGAGTGGCTAGTTATGTCATTCGTTCTAACAAATGCTCCAACTACTTTCATGAGAGTTATAAATGATGTAATAAGACCATTTATAGATGAATTCGCCATTTTGTACTTAGATGGCATACTTATATTCAACAAATCAAGAGACGAACATGTCATGCATGTGAACAAGGTACTTGATGTCTTGAAAAAAGAGCAATTATTTTTAAAGATGTGGAAGTGTGAGTTTGGAAAAAATTATTTAGTGTATTTGGGACACACTGTTGGAGGAGGTGAGTTGAATATATACCCTTCCAAAGTAGTGGCCATTCTGAATTGGCCAAAGCCCAATACAGTTACAGAGGTAAGAAGCTTTCTTGGGGCAGCACAATATTGGAGGAAATTCATTGCTAATTTTTCTTCCAATGCAGCTCCATTACATGCATTAACAAGTGTCAAGAAAGTATTCCATTGGGGAGATATGTAGCAAAAATAATTTGATGCTTTAAATAAAAATATAAGTTCAACACCAGTATTGGCTCTTCCGGATCTTAGACAGCCATTGAGATCCAAACAGATGCAAGTGATTACACCATGGGAGCAATTCTCATACATCATTGTAAGGTTATTTTGTTTCATTCTGAAATTTTTAATGGAGCTATGAATAATTATCCCACCTATGATAAAGAGTTATATGCATTGGTACAAAGTGTAAATAAATGGAAGCACTATTTTATGAGGAAAGAGACCATTATCCATACCGACCATTAGCCATTACAGTACTTACAATCACAGGAAAAGTTGCAGCAATCAAGACATTTCAGATGGATGGGATTTGTACAACAATTTCATTTGGTTATCAGGTATAAAAAGGGAATCTACAATAAGTTCGTTGATATGCTCTCTAGGCCTATTGTAAATTCATCTATTATACTCAAGCACAATTCGGTTCTGCATGAAAGTTACATTGAGCAATATGCATATGATAGTGATTTTCAAGATGTATATGAAAGCTTGAGTCAAGGAAACCAAAATGAAGAGTTAGGTTATCATGTGCATAACAATTTTTTGTATCACTTGGGAAAGTTATGTATACCACAAGGAGAAAGAAACAATATCATAAGGGAGGCACACACTTCATTGATTGTTGGAAATTTTAGTGTAGGCAAGACGGTAGTGAATATCCAAAGGTATTTTTATTGGCCACACATGATTGATAGTGTATCTCGTTTTATTATAGGATGTTATTTATGTGCAATAAGTAAGCCTAGTAATAGGAAACTTGGATTGGACACTCCACTTCCGGTTCCTTGACAACCTTGGGAGAGTATCTCAATGGATTTTGTAGGTGGTCTTCCAAAGTCAAGGAAAGGTCATGACTACTTGTATGTTGTCGTAGATAGGTTTTGAAAAATGTGTCTTTTGATGCCATGTAAGAAAAAAATTACAGTTGAAAAAACCACTCATCTTTTATTTCAAAATGTATGGGTTCATTTTGATGTTCCTACTTCTCTTGTAAGTGATCGAAATTCCCTATTTGCTGGGAATTTTTGGTCAAAATTATGGGACATGATGGACACAAAGTTGAAGAAGAGTACATCATTTCATCCACAAACAGATGGTCAGTCTGAGGTGGTAAACAAGATAGCCATTCATCTTCTTAGAGGCTATTGCAGAAAACATCCCAAGTTGTGGCATGAACAATTTCATTACATTCAACATGCATATAACAAGGCAAAGCATTCTTCCACAAACACATCGCCATTTGAGGCATGTCTTGGGCACTTGCCAAAATCGCCTTTGGACTTCATATTTGATAACAATGTCGCTATAGATGGTCATAGTGACATAGATAAGGCAAGTAAGTTCATTGATAAAGTTCAGTTGGTACATCACACAATGCAAGAACAACTTGAAAAGAGTCAAAGCAGCTACAAGGAAAGGCATGATAAACATCATGTTGATCACAAATTCTAGGTTGGAGATGAAGTTTGGTTATATATCAGAAATGAAATATTGCAAGGTGAAGGTAAAAAGCTCAAGCCAATCCGTTATGGTCCATTTAAAATTATGGAAAATATTGGTACTAATGCATTTAAGCTAGATTTGCCTCCTTATATGAAAATATATTCTATTGGTAATGTTGAGAATTTGAGATTATTTGAGCCTCCTTTGATTGATGCTCAAGGAGAGCATGTTCAATTGCCATCAATAGATGATTTCTCACCAGAATATCTTGATGAACTTCAGCAAGATCTCATACTTGACAGAAGAATCAGAACTTCAAGGAGAGGGAATGTCGAATACCTTAGAGTGGGACTCAAGGGACAAAATCCTTCCAAGGCCAAATGGATGGAGAGTGAAAGGATGAGGGAGATATACCCTAACCTGTTGAACAATTGATAGTATCTTTTGGTTTCCAAAAGGCTTCTAGTGGGGAGGAATGATCAGAGGCTCAGTATTTAACTAAAAAATTAAAGTGCTCAGAAATGATCCAAAATAAAACAACCTGATAGATCTCTTCACTAGGATTCCAACGCAACTTGTTTCATTGAAATCCAAGTTCGTATGATTAAGTTATGGTATGTTGTCCATTGTCTAAAATAGGTAAAAATTGTGCAGAACAGTGACAAACTGATGACTTAGTAGTCCACTTAGCACTTTAGGAATCTTTAGGGAATATTCTCTAGTTTTCATCCAATGACACTGTGACAAGTGTCACAGTTATATTCGCCAATGTTTCTTGGGAAGTTGAATTTTTTCCTCCTAATCATAAGGTTGCAATTTTTATACATGGTGGATTATTATTTTATGCGTGAAATTTTGGGCCAATGGAGAAGGGCCATGTGCCGCAGCCGAAGGCTGCCATGTGCCTTCCCCCATGACATATTATGGTTCATATATTTTTGAATTATAATGTTGTGACCCTAACTACATTTGGAGGAGCGGGCTTCTAAACCGGCAGATAGGCCTAAACTGGCGGGCTAACTCTTAATAAATTATATATATATATATATATATATATATATATATATATATATATATATATATATATATATATATATATATATATATATGTATATGTATATATGTTAAAACTGCGAAAGTTTCAATTGCTACGGGGTGTATTATGTACAAGAAAAATATTATGTAAAATTAACTCACGACCACCCCCATGCCATACCACGACTCTACCGTCTCCGCTATATCATGGGTCTTAACCCATAAGTCCACCACGAATATTTAAAGTTTATCTGCTCTAGAGTTTGGGGTTCGGAGGGGGCCAACCCCCTCCTGTTACACCATTTTTTGGTCATCTAACCTGTTACTATTAGATGGACCAAAGTAGACCATGTAAGACCAATTTTACCCTAAGTAAAATTGCTTTCACTATGAAAAATAACTTAGTAATGGTGATATTTTGGACCGACACTAGTATCTGAAAGGCAACCATTGACGAAAGCCAAGGGGTGGCTTTTTTTAAGTCAAAATCCATTAGGCACATATCGATAGGGTCGATAGTGCCTAATGCAGAAAGTAAGGCTTTCCATTGTTTTGGGCATGACTGCAATACTTCCAAAGCTAACATAGCAATGGGATATTGTGCTAAATCATCCATGATGCTATAATTATGCGCTGCTTTGGATTAGTTTCTTGCTCGCCTATTGGGTCCCTTTGCCATTTTGGGCAATGGTTCGATAGGCTTCTTTGAAATGGTCAAAGGTGCAGTCGGTGCACTGGTACTCGCTCCTGACATGTTGGTGTCTAGTGGGGTGTCGTAATTGTGATTTCGTGTTTGGAAAAGCATCTCTTCACTAGTCATGTAGATTTCATGGTTGTTTTTCTCGGAGTCGTCTGGGTTTTGTTGCTGAGTGCTGACCGTCCCTTGATGGGGGAAAGATTCCTACATCACAGTTGTTAGCTGGGAAGATCCTCCTTGTCCTTGGTTACTCTGTAGCTTCTTCAGCTCAGGGAGATTGGGATAGTGGTGAGTATAATGGCCGTACTCACCACATATCAAACAAGAATGGTTTGCTCGAAGAGGTGGCCTTTTGCTCTGCCGTTGGGCATTGTTTGGCTCCTGGTTCTGATTTCGGTTAGAGTTGCCCCCAACCTGGGATCATGGCGAACGTTGCTGGTTGCTGCCCCCCTATCCAGGATTCCCTTTGGGCTTGTTTTTTCATTTTTTCTTCACCATGTTAGGAAGGTATTTCTTCTAATTATATTACTGGTGTGGTTGGTTTTGGGAAGGCTACACAAAGTTCACATGTACATTGGTTTTCATAGGCAGGTATTTTGTTGGGGACTGAGCATAACGCGGTCCCTGGTTTGCACCTAGATATTGTAGGGGAGCTCTTCCATCACTGTTTCTTTCTGCGTACTGGGTCCCCTGAGCCAGAGGATAGGGTCCTCCATGGTCATACGTTGGCACCCTATTGGTCAAATTTTGCTGAGGCATATGATGACTTTGAAAACTGGGTTGTGGTACATTCTGGGTAGAACCATACGTATAGCCAGGTTTTGACTACAACTGCCTAGGTAAATTTGGGTCAATGACCCAATGAGACTGTCTACAGATTTTGATGTACCTATAAATTCTTGATAAGTTTTCAGGCGTGGGGCGTTTGCAGGATATTGTAAATGTATCCTGACTGCGTATAAATCAACTCAAGCTGTTGGGCTTTGCTGCTGGCGTCCTCTTCGGATGTGGGCCTTTGCTGTGCCACATCCTTTGAAATCTCTCCAATGAGATTTTTCAGGAACAAATCTAAAAGAACCCGATCGTCGAGTCTTTCTTTACATTAACTATGACGTTGCCTCCATTCGTGGAGATGGTCCGAGATATGGACGACGGGGATTTGTCTAAAATGTGTTAGTAATTGAATTCCAGAATCATGGTGAATTGGTAATTAAAAATATGTTAGGAACGTAGTGGCAAAGGCACGAAAGGTTCCATGTGAAGCAGAGGGTTGCTCCATGTACCATTTCGCTACTACTCCTGTCAGAGTGCGTTGAAATAGTCTCAATCGAATAGTTTCGTCAATGATGTTGTTCCATGAGCACCACAAGTGGAATGTCATGATATGATTACTTGAGTCTTCCGCTTGCTTTCCTTCGAACTTTAGAATATCAGAAGGGATCTTCTTGGGCATGGGAGGCCATGTAGGGTTCTGTGCGATGAGGTCATTCGTCAACTTGGCTAAATCTGGTAGATTGAACAAATCTAAGAAAGGTGACTGGGAGGTAGATGCCATTGCGACTTATGAAAATACAAAGTTCTAGTTAGGAAGAGGGTTGATCTGTGACGTACCCTGTTATGTATTCAACTGGCTTCCTAAATGGGTCGCACTCCTCTGCCCCTTAGGGGTCATGGAAGGAGTGGTGTGTGGTGTGGCATTGGGAGACTAACTAGGGTTCCCAACTAAGGATTCCCCAATAAAGTATGAACCAATAATGGTGGCAGTGTTCTTTCTTTGATGCCTAAATGGAAAAATACCTAGAACCCCTCCCGGTAATGGGGGGAGGTCCAAAAGACGCCTAGATTGATGAGGTCCCGTTGTGTCCATTCTGATGTTGACTAGATATGGTTTTGGAAAAATTTGAGGGGATAGAGTCTATGATCAAATAAAAATTCTGATCGCATACATAAAAGTAAAAATAAAATTAATTTTCCCTTTAAATTAATTCTATATGATCAAGCAATCAAAAAAGAGGTTTTCATTTGTTTGTGTATAATACTCAAATCCTTGAAGACCTATTCATACTCACACACTCAAATGTAATTGGGCCTTGAGAAGATATCTTGTGAGTGCTGGCACAACGTCCTGTAAGAGCTGGCGACGCCCCCAGTCAATCGAATAAAATCCACCAAGGTAAGGGTAGAGGATCTAGTGCTTGCCTACACCATCACCTATACAAAAACGATGCCTTAGATTTGGCCACTAAGTACCACCATCCCACATGAGCATTCGAGTCTTGGGCTTCTTTGTAAGTCAGCTAACAGTACTAAGTATCTGCCGGGCACGCATTGTGCCTAAGCCTAACCTCCTCTAAAAGGGGTCTCTGCTGCGCTCGATTTTTCTTTTTGTGGGCTGATAGGTGGATTGAAAGCTTCCTAAATAGTCAAATTCTATGTTTCAAGATGAAGAATGATCAAGGTGGCTTATTGGATGCCTACCCCCTTGATCCTAACTTAAATTATAAATTGTTTTGTAGCCCCTGTGGGGAGAATTTAGTGAGTTTGGTTAAGTTAGTTTTAGGTGTCTTTTCTTTGCTTAGTGGGTGGATGTGTGTGAGAAAAAAGTGGACAAGCACATAGTTTGAACACGTGGATATGTGATGATCCTTTTCAAAATCCCCTATTAAATTTTGTTGTATTTTTCCTTGCTCAAAAGAAAAAAATGTGCGGATATGGGCCGCTTTCTATTTTTCCTAGTTAATCTATGTGATCAACTAAAGGGAGATGGTGAGTTGTGAATAGAGAGTGTTCATATGCTTGCCTAGGATCACTGAAGGGTGCAAAGTCATCAGAGATTACTTGCTCTTCTATCGAAAATTCAATCCTAGTCCCAAAATCCTAATGCAAAAATTGAACTAAAATAATAATTTTTACACTATAAAAATAAACTAGCTAAGCATGCGTGGACTTGGGCCACTTAGTTTGGCTAATTATCTAAGTGTGTTGGTACCTAAATTTGCAAAACATAAAAAAAATTTGGAATGCAAGTTAATTTCCCCCCCAACTTAAACTATGTGTGAACTTTGTAAAAATCAACTTGAAATAAAACTGACACTAAGCCTACCAAAAGTAGCTAAGAGTGGTCTTTAACAAGCTGCGGGGTACCTCGACCAGTGCTGGTAGATGTATTATGGGCTGCCAAGCACTTTACAAGCAGGAAAATATAGAAATGTGGGATAAATTTCTCTTTTTGTCTTTTGCGTGCAAAAGGCTGCACCAGGCGTGATGTCTGTGCGCGGATCAACTCTGAATGTGCGCCTTTGGCGCATCTGTGGGAAGGAAAAGGGCGCAAATTCCTGCAAAATTAATTTTTTGGAGTTGTTCTACTTCAGTTTGTCACTTGACATGAAATAGGGACTGTAAGAGAAAAAGGGGGAAATTTAGCTCCACTCCACATCACAGACAGGGGTCTCTGCAAAAAAGGCACAACCACATAAACTTGGAAATAAACGTTAGTGGAGTCGCCAATCCTATGTTAGTGTGTTTGGTGCACGCATGTATGAAATCACACCAACTTAAGGGGTGTGGTTTACCCTCTTAAGTTATTGGTCATAGGCAGAAAAAGAAGTGGATTCAAGCAAGTTAGTTGAACAAGCTAGAATCATAAACATACTATATAGAGAAATAGCATGCATATATAAACTAAAACTAAAACAAATAAAACAAAATCTCTGAATAGAGTTAAACAATTGCAATAATCCAAATGGTGGCTCTTCGACCCCTCTTATTGAGTGCTGGTAGGAAATGAGGATGAAACTTTAACCCTCTTGCCAAAGGGCCCTTAGAACATGGGTTCTAAGTCCTGATGCAAGGATGTTTTGACTTCCAAGCTTGCTTAGGTGCAAAGTCTCCCTCTCTCTACTATGGTGGACTGAACTTGTCATTAGGGGAATTTTGAGGTCTAAAATGGGCCTCCTAAGAAAAATGTACAACCAAAATAAACTTTCTAAGAACCAATAGGATTCAAGATGATGATGTCAACCATGGGGGATGATTCACTATTTTTTAAGTAAATGGTTAAAAAGATTAAAAAATAATAAAATAGTAAACTACTTTCTAAACTCATATTTTCAAAAAGTTATCTTCCAAATTTTTTACTCAAATTTCGAGCAAGATTACTCGTTGGATGCAAAATTTAATTCCTCATCCAAGGAGTACCCATGTTGTATACTTTCGATGGACCCTACTATGCAAGAAATGAGAAATACATGAAAAAACGTGATTGCAATCACGTTTTTCATGTATTTCTCATTTTTCATGTAGCAGGTTCCATCGAAGTATGCAACATGGGTACTCCTTAGATGAGGAATTAAATTTTTCATCCAATGAGTAGTCCCGCTCAAAATTTGAGTAAAAATTTTTGGAGATAAGTTAAAAATATGAGTTGAAAAAGTAGTTTTTTCTTTTTTTCCCTCTAAAATTTGATGATGTCATTAAATATTATTTTATTATTTCCACTATTATTTTATAATTTCCTTAGGAGGCCCACTTTAGACCTCAAAATTCCCCTAATATGGATGGCCAACAATTGAGTCCCCACTATCTTTAGCTCTGGATCACACACTGCTAGTATTGCTTGGGAAATTATGGCCAGCATAACAATGTGCTCTCAAGTTCTTCATCTCTTGGTGGCCTTATATAGGAGAATTTAAATCCTCCTTCCCTCTCTTGGTACATTGTGGATGGTGACCCAAGGGAGGGGGATGATTCCTTTGTGTGCCACAAATATTCCATTGTGTGCTCCCTTGATGTCTAAAGAGGCTTTGGTGACTGTCCTTTGGCGGCTTCAAGTGTGAAATCATTGTCCTCAAGTGTGCTTTTTGTGGTCCCAGAAAGTGACTTTCGCCACTCCAAGGATTGCACACATTTCGGTTCAAAAGGCACGCAAAGATGCTCTTCATGAAGGATTATGCATGCAAAAGCATTTTTTACTTGCTCAAATTTTATTTTTCCTCAGACCTTAGATATTTTTAAATACTTTCCAGATTCTCTAATGTCTTTCAGCCCTGTAAATCCTTTTGCCTAGCATTAAATAATGTCTTCTTCTACTTGTATGATTTTCCAGTGTTAACAAATAGGATGTTACAATAAAGCCTCCTATAGAGTGAAAAAGGCCTATATAATCTAAGCTTGTCAAGAGGAGAAGAGTTGGTTAGAATTAGAGAGAGATTTCTATTGTGTTTTCATGTGCCTAAATGTTCTCCATGATTTAGGAGGTGAATAGGATTGTAAGTTTAGGAGGAGTGCTCATATGTTGACGGTATATAATTTTGGTTTGTTTATGAAAAATTGATGCCTTTACTGTCTTATCAATTTCTCTTGTTTGATTCATGCTATACACTTGATTTTGATTATGTTCATGCTGATTGGTTTTGCATGGTATTTGGTTCAGTAGATATGTTGTTTGCATGTGTACATTCTCTCAACATTAGAAAGGAAGGAGTGAAGAATTATGGTGGATAATTCAAGTTATCAATTCCAAATAATAACTTATTCAGTTAGAAGGTATGCTCCGTTTCCACCCTTTGTAATTTCCATGTTTGTGTGCATGCATGTGGGATTGATCTAATTGATACTCCTACATATTTTGGGAATAATTCTTGGAGTAACAACTCCTTGTATCATATCTATTTTTTGTACAACAAAATTGACAACTCTACTAGGGAGTCTCACCCTAGTGTTTTTCCTTTCCTTTGGCTATAGATATTGGTTATTTGATTGTATTTAAGTCACCTTATCTATTTTTTGACAAAGTATGAGTGTTTTTTACACTAATTTTATTTAGATTTGAGTTGATCTAGCCTTGATTTAATTTTCCAATTGACATTGGTTGAAAGAATTGATCTATAGTGGGTTACAGAGAATTTGAATAGTAAAGTCATAGTTTTCTTTCCTTCTGCCTACAACTAAGACTCTTTTTGTTCATAGTTTGGGTGAAAATTTATAGTAAAATTAAGTTTTCAGAGGGGTTTCCTTTGAGATATTCTTTGTTTGATCTTTCAAATCTAATTTTTGTACTCTCTCAGTTCATAAATGCTTCAAATCTAAGTATTTTAGGTTATGTTTCAATGGGATCTTTCTTGTTTGTTATTTTGATATATTTTCCAAGGTTTCCTCTTCCCATTTCGATTTATTCCATTAGCATTTTATTTTCATTTTTTTTGTAGTAGTGAAAAACTAGACCTAAGCACTCTGATTTATTATTTGTGATTTGATTTATTGTTTGGGTCATAAATAAATTCCATTTTCTTTCAAGCCTCTCAAGCCTCATTCATTGATTAGGGCTTGTTTTGTTCCTTTGTAGATCATTGTGGCTATGTGGTTTTTGCTATTGGCATGGAACTACATATCTGAAACTTACTTTGCACCTTATTTTTGTTGGTCAATGTGAGACAAACTACTTCTTTTGTGATTCTCCTTTACAAGGCCAAATTTTGTGCTTTTGAGTTCTTGGTGTTCTTGCTTTGGTTTTGGTTTGAGATTTTCTCTTGTTGTTTTTGTTTTGGTTTATGTTTTGTATTAAACCAATTTATGAGTTTAGTGAGTTTTAGGAGAGAATATTGAGAGTGTGTGAGGTTGTTTATCATTTTTATGGAAAGGAAAAAGAATCTCTACTCTTCTTTAGTTAGCTTTGACAAAATTAATAAGTGAAAATTTTCATTTCATGTAGCTTGCATTAAGATTGGGTCTTAAGTCATTACAAATAATATGAGTTACACGCCACTACCCTTGAGTAAACAAAAACCACTAAAATAAATGCTTAATAAATTTTATTTGAAATTTTTTATTTTCTATGGTAACACACCAACATTAGACTAGGTTTTAAGGCCTTTAAATAGGTGGTGAGGTTAGCTCTCCAAGGGTACCAAAATAGAAAATAGAACCTTAGGGAGTGGAAATCCATTTGCAGTGGCATGTTTCCTGGGAAGCCCTTCTCACCCAAGGGTCAATCACGAGATCACAATCAACCCAAAAGAGTGATATACCTTGCTTCGTTGTTCTTGGTGGTGTTGGTATAAAAGTATTACTTGGGGATCTCTTTGAGAGGCATATGGATTTCTTTGAGAAATATCTCTGGAGGACCGAGCATATTTTCATTGCACTTGTGTGTAGACTTGACCTATGATTACTCCTCTAGGTCGGGTTATTATTCATGGTAACCTTAATGGACATAATATCATGCACCTTTCATGGGTGAAAATGAGGGGGAGGTCCTTATTTTACTCGGGGTAGACATTAGGAAGGTCCACCACCTAGGAGCCACAGGATAGAACCAATAATGAAGGAATTGGACCACACTCGAGTTGAAGGGGTTAATCTTGGTTCAGAGGGGAAAGACCTAGTTAATGTTGAGGCTATAACGAAAGTCCACCACCACATGTCAACCCACCTTAGACCAACCCTTTTGGCCCTATATCTGTATTTCTAGGCCCTGTATCGGCGTAGCTAAGACCTTTTGGCTATGAACATGTTAGTCATCAGTAATTTTTACTTGTTTAGATGACTAAATGCTTATCCTAGATTTCTAGAAACAAAATTCATGAATCTTGTGAGTTCTGATAAATCACACTGCCTTCATTTCCCTTAGGAATATTTTTTCACTGTTCTACTACTCTATCAAGGCATGGCCAATCTCTAACTCCCAAAAGACCAAATCATGGACTTATGTCCCTTGTTCTCACTATGTTTGCCACCTAAGACTTTACCACTCTACTTATGATTGACTAAGCCTTCTACTTTTACACATTGGTTTGCCAAATAGCCTAAACCTTTTCCCCTATTCACCAAGTGCCTCAAGCAGTGGTGATTTTAAACTCCCTTTCTAGGCTCTTCAGATAAATCAATCAAAGATTTTAGTTTCTGGTATTGCAATGCATGAAGGTTTGTCAAAACCCTGTTTTCACCTCCAAACCCTGATTCAAGTTTTTCAGTCAAGGACCTATTCCAAGAGTTATCCCAATAGGTCATGTAGGGTCTCCTAGGTTATGCATTGCTTTGGATTTCTAAACTCACTATTTTACACATGCCTAAAGGTGAAATAAAATGAAAAATAAGATGAGCTCATGATTGTCCAAAGGGTACAAAAAACCTTCAAAAGGACCTCCTTGATAAAATTATTGAGTCTGCAAAAAATGCAGTTGCCTATCTTAAAGCATTTTTGCAAGAATGGTTTATGATGATTATCAACAAAAAAAAGGCAAGGTGAGAAGCCAAAATCCTCAAGGAGAGTCACAGTAGAAGAGAAACAACATGCCCAAGTAAAAAAGAGTATCAGTGGTTTTATGACTGATTGGCTATGAGGTGTTTCTTAGCAAGAGGTCCATGCAAAAGGTTAAAAGGGACAGAGATGCATCAGCACCATCAAACATAAAACCAAAGTTTCTAGGAATGATAAATAAGGAAGGGAAAAGGGCCCTTAAAATCTAGAAGTCTAAAAAGGTAGGAAAAAGTGACCTAAAGGTCATAAAACTCCATTAAAAGGTCAGCCGACACCCGCATGCAAAGCTTTCCCGCCAGCTCATGCAGGGTCTGCCGCGCTATGCGCCTGGGTGTGCAGAGGCTGTCCGACACCTCATGCAGAGGCCACCCGTGCTGTGCTCCTGTGTTGCTTTCTCAGCTTGAAGAATTTTCTAAGTTGGTCAAAGCCTCTAAATTACTCAAAATCTCTCCAAAATTTTGTTGAGCACTCTTCAGGATGTCTATAATAGGTATTTAGATTTTATACCCCCTCTCATGTTGTTTTTAAAAGGTGAATTTAGAAGTAAAGATAGAAGCCCTAGAGGAAGAAAATGTGTGGTCTCCATGCTAAGAAGTAGCTCTTCTGCCAAATAACCTCTCCATTTGCACAAATGGCCTCCATACTGCTAAGCCTTGACACCACTGCCACCTCACCGTCCCACTCACCCTCTTCATATCATTACACAAGCAATTTCAAGATTTTGGTCTCAAGGCAAGGAGAAAAGACAAAATGCATAGAGAAGGCAGTGTTGACAGTGGCGAGAGAGGCCAAGGGCCTAGATATTAGAAGAGGAGGGGTGGGAAAGAAAATAGGTTTGAGCCTGTAAACACTAAATAATTGAAAACCTCTCCTACTATAGTTTCATATTTCTAAGAGATAGGATGCTATGAGTTCTGTGAGAAAGTACACAGAGTCCAAAGTCACCCTCATTTGACCAAACTTTTTGTCCTTAACCTCCATGACCACCAAGTACATTTAGCCGGAGTAAATTTTGAGCTGACCACCAATGCAATCTCTATGGCCACTGGAATACCTTGCATGTGAGAAAAATGGTTCAAACATGTGTATCTGGACCTAAGCCATTATCAGCCCTTTTTAAAACCAAGTTGCCAAGCTGATTGCAAGACTATTTTCCCCTTTTCTCATTTGTTGGACAGATATGCTCCTTTAATGAAAATTATTATGAAATACTTCACCTGTGAGGGTAGATTTTCTAGATTTCACTCTTACCACATAAGACTGCTCATGCATTTCACTAGGGCCAAACTGGTAAATTTTCCCTACTACCTTTATAAAAGTATTGATAAAATGTCATCCATTGTGTGAAGGAGACATCCTTCACAACAAATGCAAAGTCTTTTCCACCATTCCCTCATCAAAATGATTGTCTTACACCAATTAGAGCAACAAGGCATCCCATGGGAAGTTTTCATTGCCCATGGTGTTTTCACAAATCCACAGCCTCTTCCTCTGCAAATTTTACCCTCATCAACCCATCCACCTTCCTCCAATCCTCCATCACCCTCCACTAACCACGATTCATCCTCTTCACATGAATCCTCTCCCCAAACAAACCTCCCTCTTTCACCTTCTCATAAGAACTCAGAACATGAAGAAAGCAATGACAAAGAGGAAGAAAGCAGTGACAAAGAGGAACATGGCAGTCAAGAAGAAAATGATAGTCAAGAGGAAGAAACAAGTAATGAGAAAGAATAAAATGAAAGTGAAAAAAGTGAGTATGATGAGGAAGAAGACAAAGAATAAAGTGATTATGATGAGGAAGAAGACAAAGAAGAAAGTGTTGAGGAGGAAGAAAGAAGTGACAAAGAGGAAAATCACAGTCAAGACAAAGAAGACAGTGATAAGGAAGAGGGTAGTAACAAAGGCAGTGAGCTAGATCAAGATGAAGAAACCAATGACAGTGTAGGGACAGAGGCAGATTTTGATGAGAAAAATAGTGAAGGTGAAGAAGAAAACAGTGAGACCAATAACAGTGATAAAAGAAGTAGTGAAAAAGATGAAAATAGCAGTCAAGAAGAGACAGAGTTTGAAGTAAATTGTAGTGAGCAAAACAGTGAATATAATGAGCCAAGTATTGAGGGAGAAATAGATGAAGAACAAACCAAGACGAGTGAAAGTCATGAAGAAGAAAATGAAAGTCAAAATGAAGGAGAAACTAATGAAAATTCCTCTAACAGTGACCCCACAGAAAATGAAAGCAATGATACAGAGATTGAATATGATGGAAAAATAGAGGTATATTATGAAGACAAAGATAGTAGTGAAGAAACAAGTGACATGGCAGAAAATGACAGTCATGGTGAAGAAGAAGATGACATGGAAGAAAATGAAGAAGATCTTGACAGCACTCAAGAACAAAGCATTGATAATGAAGAAACAAATTCTGAAGGCAAAGACAGTAGGCATAGAAAAGATAAAGAAAACAATGAAGATGTAGAGACAGAGGCAGAGTTTGAAAATGAAGACATAGGGCCAAACAGTGAAGGGGCTAATAACAATCATAATGAAGAAATCCTAATGACTGATAACCCTAACAAAAGTGACAGAAATGATCCCATGAACTCAAAGGGTAGCCAAGTGGATGAAAATGCACCAAGCAGTGATGGGGACACCTCTAACCATGAAAACAAAGAAAATGACAATGTGAATGATAATGTTGCAAACATGGAAGATGACAATGCAAAGGACATGGAGGAAGATGACAATGGTGGAGATCAAGGTAGTGATACTAGCATGGGAGAAAATTAAAGTTCCTCTCAAGAAGGCAATCAAGAATAAAAAGAAGAAAACACACATGTAGGGGTCATTAATAAGGAGAAAAGCACTCTTAATGTCACCAATTATGGAGATATCCAGATGAAACTTGTTACACCTTTCCCTCTTACCTATAAAAGAGGAGAGATTCATGTGTTTTCTGCCTCCAAAGGGCAAGGGGCCATGCCATCCTCCTCAACTTAGAAGATTGACAAAGGTAAGAAAAAAGTAGAAGAAGGAGAGGAAGATCAAGAAAAAGAAAGAGAGTTTGAACTTATTCACATAAAAAGTGATGATGAGAATGAAACAAGAATTTCAAACTCCCTCCTCCAAGACAGGAATGCACAAGTCAAGGACTTGGAAGCTAAATTAGAAAGAGAAAACGATGTCATTCACTTCTATCAGATGCAAAACAAGAAAATGAGTTCCCAACAGGGCATCCATGAAACAATAATACTCAGGTAACAGAAAGAAGATCAAAGAGCACAGGTGAAGTTGGAAGAATTCATGGGCACTTATAAGGAGAGTAGTGATGAGGAAGGTCAAACTAGAAGGAGACCTAGAACTATGGGTCTAAATAAAGCATTAGCAAAGCAAAGGGACGAAGAATCAACCCAAGCAGACCAAATTTCTCTCCAAGAACTCCTTGCACTATAAATTGAACATAATAGGGAACCATGGCTTGAGAGGGCTAACATACACCTTGAGGCCAATCTGGAGAAAGCTAACAAAGACTTGGATTTACAAATAAGAATGACCAAGCATTATTCCAAAAGAAGCCAATTTTCAAGGGAAAAACTCAAAAAGGCCCAAATTGAGATCCAAGCACTAAAAAGGGAAAAGAGCCAAGTTAACCTTAGTATTTTTGCTCAAGCTTCTCTACAAGTCTCCCAAGACCCATGAGGCATACTTCCACCAAATTTGGGGAAACTTTGACAATTTTTTGTTTTTTGGAAATTTTGAGGCTAGGAGCGCAACACAATTGGTGCTACGCTCTTTTTTAGGGCATCTTCAGGAGGTAAGGCTTGCATTTTTGGATTCCTCATCACTCATATAACATGCTAATAAAGTTTCAAATCAATTGGAGCTGTTTTGGTCCCCCAAAAGGGTTAAACACACTCACTTTTTCATCATTCTACCTACTTTTCAAGACATGTGTTGCGCTCCTACCAGTCTTGGCATTTACTTTGGGAAGGCCTTAAAAATGCTGCTCCAAGAAGACCCATTTTTCCTGTTCTTGTGTTGCGCTCCTGGCATAAAATTTCATTTCAAAACACAGTGTTGCGCTCCTGTGGTTGAAAAGTCAAAATGTGTGTTTGGCAAGTTTTAGGAGGCTTGTCAGAGCCTAAAGGTCAATTTCTTTGCTATAAATGGCCAAAAAGATATTTATTTTAGATATTTTGTGCCTTGGGCCTTGCAAGGCCTCAAGGAAAATAAAGATACTTTTGTTTAGCCAATGGATTTCTAAATACTCTATTGGGTTTTTCTCCTCCTTGATTGTTATATATAGCATGAGGATTCATTGTAATAGTGGGATTTTGATGAGTTTGAGAGCAATACATGGTTTTTGGAGGTTGAAGAGAAATTTGGTGTTGTGGAGCTTGTGGATGATTTTCCTTGATTGATGTTGATGAAGGCTTGCTTGCAGGATCCCTGAGTTTAGTTAATGGTGATGTATCTCTTATTTGTTCATGTTTTCTAGTTGATCATATTTCCATCTTTCTATATTGCAATAGCTCAAAAGTATAGGATGAGAAATGTTGTTTGAGGCACCTCAGTCCTCCCATTTGCCTATTGTCTTTATGTTTTCTTCTGCTGGGTTAGCTTAAGGAATTCTTAGTTGCTCCTTAGGCTCACCTAAGCTTGTCTATTTCATTATTGGATTAATATGATAGTTTACAAATATGATTCATGGTAAGCCCTGCTTGTTTGATGCTATCTAAACTCTGTCTTGAAATCTCTCTTTGATGTATTGATTGTTAGGTTAAGCCAAAGAGGTCTTGTTTCGATCTTTCCCTTTGGATATGCTTATCAGTTTGCCTCAAAGTTCTTTATAGTTTAATAAATGATGTTTAGGAGTTCCCTCTTCATTTATTGATGCTATTTGTCTCTTATATGTTTTCAAATCTTGAAAGTAGAATCATTGAAGTTAAATAAGTTTTCTTGCTTCCTTTGTTCCATTGGATTGTTTATCTTGAATGTTTATTTGTTTAAAAGTAATGACATTGAGTAAATGGTGTGCCCTATCTCATGATTAGTATATTTTGCTTATCATTATTCAAGACCTTCTTGTTCATAGGTATTTTACAAAGGATTATTAACTGCCCTTTGCCCTACCTTGTTTCCCCAAACTTAATGTCCATCTCACATCACACATAAACTTTAAAGATCCATTGACTACACTAGATTTGCCCTATGATGTTTCCCGATTCACTATTGAGATATCAATGAATTCATAGACTCCATATCCCAATGTTTGAAAACCTCTCATTCCACCTATCCTACTCGATCATCTTACCTCAGCCAAACAACCAAACAAACCCTACACTTAACAACTAACCTAAAATAAACCATCTAAAGCGAACAAGTTTACATTCTTCGCACATAATAGAGAGAGCCCTCTCTGAGTCCAGGAAGGCTAGGTCCTAGGACTCCAAATACTGTTCTGATGTTACCCTGTGTATTTGGTCTACCAATCTTCTAAATCACGGGACCCTAATAGAACCCTTTTCCTTGTTCTCTCATCATATGTATCACGAGAGCAATGCTTCTACCATGGGGGAGATGGATCCCTTAACATATTCTACGTCAACAATATCTTTTGTCGCATCTACATTTCCACCAATTAGCTGGATACATTGAAAACACCTTTGTCTTATTCATGGGGCATTGTACTAGTTTCTTTGGTAACCCATACAAGTTTTCCAAGCTTGTATGTATCTATGCCTTCTTCCACATTTGTGTTTCGAATGGGGGTGTAATATTCCCAAATAGGGAAGCAACAATATTTGAACACAAAAATGGAAATAGCAGTGAAAATCATTACATCAGCAATGGAGACCAATATGGAGCCATTACGTTATTTATATGAACAAAAAATCAATACAAAATAGCGAGGCACCAATCATATGATAAGAGAAAACAAGCATCCCATAAACAATCACTCACAAAAGTGAGATGATGCTACTACAAAAAATGCCGGAGAGCTGCTATAGCACAGTCATAATGGGAATACCTATAGCTGTAGATCATACAATGATATAAAAATACTGATATATGCCCCAAATGTATTATACAAGAACATCTAGGCACTATACCACCTTTCCAAGACAACCCAAGAGGGTTTTCAGAAAATACACCCAAAATACAATATGAGTTGTAGCCCTAGGGCTGAAGGTTTACTGCAACAAATGTAAATGATAAGATATGGCTGAACCTATTGTATGATTATGTAGATATTCTCCAATAGATCCTCCGGATGAAAGGTTGTCCCCTCCACTGAATAAATCACCTCCCAAATCACACATTGCAATCACCCATGCAACTCCTCCTTAAAATAACGCAGATCCAAACTGAAACTATGTTGTAGGGGATAATATAACCTTAGCCTCGTGCCAAATGTATAAATAAAGCTCAAGGGGCTTCCTTACTAGCCTCCCAATGGAAGGAAACCTTCCTCCATTGAAAACTAGCTTAGAAATAGCCCGATACAATCCTCCACTACTGCAACACAGCACAACCCTAAGTTGAAACTGCGTTGTTGAAGAAATTTATATATTGGCCTTATGATGGAATGTGGAAATGTATCCCAAATACTTCTCCTGAGTGGGCACTCGAATTCCCCCGAGGATGAAGGTGGGATTCCTACTCCGGAACACCCTTGTGCTAAACAGCACTGTAGTCTCCACTAAACAGCTCAAGAGAGCAACAAGTCATACAGACCATAGACAAAATAATAATAAAACACGCCTTCTATGGCTGCCATCTCCTTCCTTATATTCTTGGTGAGCTTCCTCACCTTGGGCCCTACTTATTAAATACACTACTTCCATGCATGGAGTCTCCCTCCAAAACTGCATTGTCCCTCAATGAATTCCACTCCTTCCATACCAGCATTGTTGATTTGGTCAAAGTTGACCCAGTCTACATGCTCCAGCCCCTTTCCACACACAAGGGTGCTTAATCAAGCTACTAAAATGATCTCCATTCACATTAGGAGTGATTTTATTCCTACTAAGGATATTTATGGGTCTTCATACCCTCTTATTCCTCTAACTAAGAATAAAAACAAAATTTAATATTCCAACTAGCTTAAAGTTAATTGGGAATATTACAGTCCTCCCCTCCCAAATGTTTCTTTTCCCCAAGCAACACAAAGGTGAGTTCTGCAACTCTTCTCCTCCTTCCTTGTTGACACCTCCATGTGATAAGATCTCCTCATGAACCAAGTGCCTCCCAATCAATCCCTTCATGAAATTCTCCTCCCAAGTACTCATGAGATGCCAATGGCTCACCTCATAAGGAAAAAAAAGATCCAATGTAGCAGTCATGGTTTGCCCAATGTTCTCCCTGAAACATGAAGCATAAGAAACATGGAGTATCTCACTCCCAAAGGGCAAATTCAATCCTTGCATCCTTCCTCCAATCATTCCCACATTAAGAATAAGGACATCATCAATGTATGGGATCATAACCAAGGATACATAAGCTGCCATATGTAATACTATAGGAGGATCATATTCCCACATGTGGAACCAATGCAGTATGTATCCTGATTGCCTCAGAACATGATATAATAAGTGGCTTCCCCACCACTTGTTTGCTTCCATATTCTTCTCACATGCTTTGAGAAGGTGAGTAATGTTTGGTGCCAATGGAGTACACCCTGAATGATATGTCATCTCCCTATATCCTCCTAGGGAGTGGCCCTACTCAACATTGTTTATGGCCCCAAGTTGACCATGAATTTTATAAGGAAGAGTGCCCCCACTTGGAGAAATGGCCTGCACATTTATGGTAAAGGAATGCAATTATTCATCAAGTAAATCATTATGCATAAAAACTTGATCCTTACTATATACTTTGATCACACTAATGGAGTGGCTCATAGATAGATCCCCTCTCATGCCCAAAGAGGAAAGAGGTGGTTGTGATAACTCCATCAAAGATTTATGTCTCTCCTCCATCTCCATATGATCTATGCAACTCCTAATATGCTAATGTATCACCTCTTCAAATCCTTCCCAAGTGAATCCCTCCATGATGGTGAGGTATGTTCTCATGGAATAAGTGTGGCTGAAGAGAAAATCTTGATGTGTTGCATGTAGTAACTTCTCCTTGAGCTTGGATGCTCTAGATAAGAAGATCCTACTCTAATAGTAGATGACCCCATATCTTATTGAATATCCCTCATCTAATAGATGGTCATCAAGTATCATGCATGTAAAAATATCCTTGGAATAATCCACCAACAACTGGGATTTCCAATAAGGATCTATCCTCCATAGTAACAGCGTTGTGACAGTGCTGATGATCTGTCATGTAAAACATTCTTCATGTGTCTGCCCCCTTATTTTACATCTCCTATGCCAAAGTCACATACGGGGATGCTGCTATCCTCCCTCTGATGATCCTCTTATAGTTTCCAATGATCAAGTAAAGGTTGAAGCTTTTGGAGGTTAGTCTTCCATGGGAAGCTATCACCTATCCAAAAATGCCTGATTTTGGCCAATGTATGCATGAGTGGCCACCATCCTCTACCATGTTTGGAAGATTTCTCCCCAATTGATAATATATTCTGAATCTCCAAAGTCAAGGAGTAGTATCCTTGCACCATGATGGTGCCATCCTCCATCCCTGAAGCATCCTCTCTCAGTGAAAGATGTGGGGTGAGAGTGGGTAATGAGGATATTGGGAGAATGTCTCCCACCTCCTTGAGCCTACCCAAGACTCTCTGTGTTGTACCATGACCTCCCAATGTTCCCACTTCTCTTGGATCTATCAGTGGTGCAACATGTTGTGAGACATTTCTCACCAACTCCTGATTAGGTGGCCTCCTAGGTGGAATGAAACTAAACAGTAATGTCTCATGGGCCAAAGTCATTTGCATAATTGATAAGGCTATTAGGTCCTTGATTCCACTGTGCAAATCCAGCTATGTTTTCTGTGTAGAATTTGTCTATGAGGGATATGTGTGCATGCCCCTAATCATATGATGTTTTCCACTCTTTCTGTCTATCCACTCCATC
Source organism: Pinus albicaulis (assembly GCA_034641835.2). Lineage (NCBI taxonomy): Eukaryota > Viridiplantae > Streptophyta > Pinopsida > Pinales > Pinaceae > Pinus > Pinus albicaulis. Next base: position 585,543,174 of record CM076573.1, on the reverse strand, counting down.
TGAAAAGTATCCCAATCTATGGTGACCTTCCCCAAAGTAATGAACCATGCACACCCAATATCACATTGGTGTCATGTATGTCAACCACAAAAAAAGTGATCAGTCAATGTATAAGTCCCCATGGTGACAGATAAAGATGGAACATAACACATGCACTGCATAGTTCTAGCTCCTAGGACCAAAACTGAAAATCCCTCAAAATCATTAGTGGGTATTTCCTCCTCTACACTAGTTGGGTATCAATAAAGTTGTGGGTAGACCCGCTGTCAATAAAAACTGAAACCCTCTGATCCTAAATGGAACCTCGAACCCTCAAGGTCAAGTACTTTGGTACTCCTCTCAATGATGCAAGGGCCCCTCCAATTGGAGAAAATGCTCCATTCCCACCTCCTGGTGGTGGTGGATCCTCTCCTACTATCCCAACGTTGTGAAATCCTTCTGGTTCCTCTTCTTCTTCCTACTCATCATCAAATAATACCTCTATATAGTGTGCCTTCCCTGCTGCACATCTATGTCCAGGTGCCTAGGATTCTTGGAATGTGAAGAAAAGCTTCCTTCTCCTCAAGTCTCTTCGGGCACCATCACTAAGAGGTAATTTGTTTTTTCCCTCCTTTGAAGGATGAGCCTTCTCATCTTCTCCCTTTGATGGGAAATTGAGCTTTTGCTAAAATGTTTCCTTTGCTCTTGGAAAGGCATCTTGTAGATCTCTAGCCCTTTCGATGGCATCTTGAAGGGTAGTGGGTTTGGTAGATTTAACTAACCCATGTAGAGGTTTTCCTAGCCCATCAATAAACATATAGACCCTTCTAGTTGCAGATAAATCAGGAACCATAACAGAAATTTTTAGAAATTCAGAAATATAAGTTTCTGGATTACCTGATTGTTTGAGCTTAGCTATCTCAACGAAATGTGCCTTCATGTCTCTTCAATCAAACCTATCCACCAACCTCCTTGTGAAATCTGTATATTCAATCACATTGGCATGACCCAATGTAGAAAGACCATGAAACTACCAATAATGTGCTTCACCCTCAAGGTGAAATGCTGCTATTTTGATGCCCTCCATATTTGGTACTTGGTTCAACTGGAAGTAGATGTCCAGCTTCTCTACCCATGATTTGGCAGTGCATTTGGATGACCCATCAAAAATGGGTAAGAAAAATCTTCCCATAGTTTGGTGAAGATCATGATTCTGTATGAATCCTCCACCTCTATTGTGATGTCGGGGTCTCTTATTGTCCTTGATCTGATAGAACTCTTGAAATCTCAAATGATCCTTGAATCTCTGATATTGAGACTCATACTTAAGAAAATAGTCTTCAAGAGTTTCTTGTTCTTGAAACCCTCCATTTCCCACTGCTAAAAATGTAGGCATTATAGAGAGTTGGGAAACCCACTGCTTCACTAATTGATCACTCCAGTGATGAGAAATGCTGGAGACTTCTCCATGTAGAAACCCTTTAGGGGATTCTTTGTGTCTATCGATCCTCATATCCTTTATTTCTCTTGCAATGTCTTGCATAGTTTGAAGAAGAAGCTTGGTATACTGCTTCTCCTCATCTTCTCCTGATAAGGGAGTTTTTCCCTTGTCTTCGTTATCATCTATATAATCATATCTTCGGTTCCTTATTTTGAGATACCTCTTCTCTCTGTCTGTGAGAGGATCTCCTTATTCTGATGATATATTGGCTTAGATGCACATGCTGAGCCAAGATTATGCTTTGATACCACTGTAATATTCCCAAATAGAGAAGCAACAATATTTGAACACAAAAATGGAAATAGAAGTGAAAATCATTACATCAATAATGGAGACCAATATGGAGCCATTAAATTATGTATATGAACAACAAATAAATACAAAATAGCGAGGCACCAATCATATGATAAGAGCAAACAAGCCTCCCATAAACAATCACTCACAAAAGTGAGATGTTTCTACTACACAAAATGTCAGAGAGCTGCTATAGTGCATTCATAAAGGGCATAAATAAAGCTGGAGATCATACAATGATATAAAAATACTGATATATGCCTCAAACATATTATACAAGAAGAACTAGGCACTATAGCACCTTTCCAAGACAACCCAAGAGGGTTTCTGTAAAAGACACCAAAAATACAATATGAGCTACAGCCCTAGGGCTGAAGGTTTACTGAAACAAATGTAAATGAGAAGATATGGCTGAAGTTGATGTATAATTATGTAGCTCTTCTTCAATAGATCCTCCAGATGAAAGTCTGTTCCCTCCACTAAAGAAATCACCTCCCAAATCACACACTGCAACCACCCCTGCAACTCCTTCCTAAAATAGCGTAGATCCAGACTAAAATTTCATTGTAGGGGATAATATCACCTTAGCCTAGTCCAAAATGTAGCAATAAAGCTCAAGGGGCTTCCTTGCTGACCTCCCAATTGAAGGAAACCTTCCTCCACTAAAAACTAGCTCAAAAATAGCCCAATACAATCCTCCACTACTGCAACCTACAACACAACAAAACCCTAAGAAGAAACTGCATTGTTAAAGAAAGTTGTAGTTTTTCCTTATGCCGTAATGTGGAAAATTAGCCCAAATACTTCTCCTGAGTGGGCACTCGAAGTCCCCCGAGGATGAATGTGTGATTCCCGCTCAGGAACACCCTTTTGCTAAAAAGCACTGCAATATCCACTAAACAGCTGAAGAGAGAAACAAGTCATACAGACCATAGACAAAATAATAATCAAAACATGCCTTCTATGGCTTCCATCCCCTTCCTTATATGCTTGGTGAGATTCCTCACCTTGGGACCCACTCATTAAAGCCACTACTTCCATGCATGGAGTCTCCCTCCAAAACTACGTTGTCCCTCAATTAATTCCACTCCTTCCATACCAATGCTATTGATTTGGTCAAAGTTGACCCAGTCTACATGCTTCAGTCCCTTTCCACACACTAGGGTGCTTAATCAAGCTACTAAAATGTAATATTCCCAATTTTTCCACAAGATAATTGGAATATTAGAGTTCATAATAAACCTAATTAATTAAGTAAATAAGAGGGTGGAGGGACCCACAAACCCCAAAGATAAATAAAATCCACTTTTGATGTGTGTATGTGGATATTTCAGATCTAGATCTACAAAATGGAGTAGTGGAGAAGCTACTTAATGTGAAAGGAGGGAGATCATGTCTCATTAATGAGAAAGATCATGGAGATTGAAGAAGTCAACAAAGATCATGGAAGGAATAAAATGTAAGATCATAGAGCATTCATGATGAGATAATGGAGGAGTAGTGCATTTAATGCACACATGATGGAGAGGGTGATCATTATATTCACACATGATGGACATCATGGAGAGACATCGCAGTAACACATGGAGGCATATGTCCACATGTACAGCGCAGTTATGAGGTGGGCCAAGGCATGGGAAGGTTCACAAACTATATAATGAAAATTAAGGCAACATTGGAGAAGGGCATTAGTTTTATGATTTTTGATATCTTTATATCTGGATTTTTCATTTGACATTCCAAGCATGCTTGAGCTGTTTAGCTAAGTCTATAGTGTTGTATAGCACAGGGTGTTTCCGAGTGGAAATCCCACCCTTACCCATGGGGGAATTCTGTGCCTACTCTGGGAAGGTTTTATATTGAGCTACATTCATCATCAGGCATTGGTGCCATATTGTTCCTACATTCTGCAGAACATCCATATTCAGAAATTGCACATTTCTAAAGATTAGTTTGAGAGGAGGAGGTTGTCCTTCAGTATTTTAGCTCAGGAATCAGTGGAGGATTTATCCTATCACCTTGGGCTTCAAGATCAGCCTTCCAATGTTTCCTATCTATATCAGGCATCAGGCCATCTATTATTCATCTCCCAGCAGCAACATTTCCATTAGGAATTGCACAGTCCATTCCTGTAGATCCAAGGAATAAGGGAAGTTGCTAGAATTTCAGATAGTAATCTAGTGGAGGACCATTTCTTCACATTGTATCCATTATTTCCATCATTCTTGAGCTGATTTTCATATCTTAGGAGCAGGCTAGAGAGCCTCCATCCTTTACAATGCATTTTTTCGTCGCAGTTGTGTAGAAGCAGCTGCAATATTCAGAGGAGGATTGAGGAGTTAGATCTTGAGCTTCTGTCTTGATGATCTAGTAAAGGGATCAACCCTTACAGCTTAGATATGAACTTGTGACATATTGCAACCATATATTTGTCTGATCCAGCTTCAGATCTACATACCCAGCAGTTGTATAGTGAAACCCCAAGAGGTTGATTTTCTTATATTGACAGATCTGAGAAATCCTTCCTGGGTTATCTTGGGTTGTCATCATAGTGCCAAGATCTAGAATATTGGCATCATCAGAGTTTGAGATTTCCATAAATATGAATTTCCCTTTTTAGCCAACAGCTATATTTACATCATCAACTGAAAGGAAAGTGCAGTATTGCTTCCTGTAGCTCTCTAGTTACGCAGTGCCTGCTTTGGCATGTTTCCCGAGTCATTCTAGCCTATGTATTTGGCTTGAGTGCATCTACACCGTTGTATTATTTATTCATCTCCAATGATAATAAAAGGCTCACCTATTCTGTATATTCTATGATTGTTGAATATTTACATGTACATTTTCTGTGTTACAAATATTATGTTTGTGTATCAATGCACTATTCCTTTTTGGAATATTACAGTGGTATCAGAGCATGATATTTGGCTCAGCTTGTGGACACTTCATCTTTTGCATCAAAAGAAGAAGCAGATAATAGAGATCTAATATAATGAAGGGATCAAGTTTTGCTGCATATTTCTTGAGAAATATGAAGGATCTCTCCAAGGAGATCAATGGAATGAAGAAAGAAAGGCAAAGAGAAACCTCAAGAAGGTTTCACGATGAAGAAGGTCCTAGTACTTCTTATCAGCAACAAAGAAGACCGGAGGATCACAAATATCCTCATAGATCCACTTTCTCTGAAGAAGGTGAATGGCATAGAAATGAATAAAGAAGGGAACCTGAGACTCATGGGACTCTTAGTTAGTATCTTGAAGAGTACAAAGCACAGTCTAGAGCATTCAAGGAGGATCTAACTCTCCAACAATTCTTCAAAATCAAAGAAGAAATAGGATCCTATAGCACCAATAGAAGAGAGAGGCACAATAGATTCTATTTGCCTACATTTAATGGATCTTCCTCAAGCACTATTAAGGCTTGGAGGAAAGAGTTAGATGCATTTTTCAGAATACATCCTGTAGCTGAAAAAGAGGCTGTTCAGATCGAAACACTTCATCTTTTAGGCGAAGCATTGGTGGTTTGGTCACATGGAGCATGCAAAGGTGACTAAGTATTCCAATTTCTTTCAAAAGTTGAGGAAGAAGTTTGATGTGAGAAAACCAGAGATGTGTCCCAAAGAGACATTTCATAAGGAAGCAAAGGAGGATGCCATTCTTGTCACTTTGGACAAAGAGTCACTACATTCACCACTAGCTGCAAAATTTTTTGTATTCGGAGAAGAGACACTTGCATCTTTGCAAGATAGTATTGAGCTCTTGACATATAGAGTCCCATGCATGATTCAGGAGATGCATGAAGAAGAGTAGGTTGATTCCAGTGTTCGTACATTGATAGAAGAGCAGCCATCACTCCTACCAGCAGTTGGAGAGATCGTTGCACCGAAAGAGGAAACACTTGTGATCTTTCAAGATGTTTCTGAATCTTAGTTGATCCAAGGTATGCATCCACTTCCATCTCATATTGTTTCAATACCTGTTATTGAGACTTATGGGAACATGCCATCAAGGCCATTGCATAACCAAGGGTTAGAACAACATGTTGATTTGAAGCAACAACATATCACTACGTAGAGGACCCTTGATCTAATCAAGGAGTAGATGAAAAAATATCCCAGTTTGTCATTGTTGAGCTACATTCAACTCTTTGAGTTGAAATGTGGAATTTCAGAAGATGGGATGAGCGTGATCCTATGTACAATGGCTGGTTATGAGATAAACATTGTGCCTTGCTTTGAGACAAAAATACATCATATTGCAGATCTACAACGCTATAATGAGCAACAGTGAGAAGAAGAGGACCCATTCCTTATGGGAGCAATCAAATGGAAAATTCATTCATGAAGCAATGGAGAAGAAGATGATATATGGTAGACATCTTGAGATGGGAAATATTTTCCCCTCTCAAGATCACTCTTTCTCAATGAGCATCTCAGAGTTCAAAGAGAAACTTATACTTGTAGAATATCCAGAACCTTACTAGTTTTGGAGGGCCATCGATGAGAAGAGGATCTCATGGAGAGACCTCAATGGAGGTGCACTTCAACATATCATGGAGTGAAAATTTCTTCAATAGTTTGAGGAGGTTGGTGTCCTACAATGGTAGGATACCATGTTTTTGCAGATTGAGATCCATCATCCACATTGGGATGAATGGTTGTTGATAAGGGGCAAGGCGTAGCCAAACCACATGTGGATCTATGATACAGGGCAGCAAGAAGCATGGCTGCACTGGTTTCTCTTGGGTGAGTATGGTTACCACCCAATGGGTCATATTTTTTTGATTCATGCCTTTCACATCACTGGAAGAATGCAGAAGAAAAAGACATGGTTACTTTGGCTGTTGATAAGAGAGTTTGGACATCACATGATATATCTTATGTTCTTGTATTTACTCTTGTTTGGGATATGTCTCATGTCTTTACATGTATTTATTTTTGGGATGTATCTCATGTTCATGTATGTACTTGGGTTTGGGAGAAGGTATAACTCTCACATGATGTGGCATAAGGGAGCTTGTTTGTATTATTTTGATGAGACATTTCACATGTCCATTTCTTTTTGGTTGCTCCATGACTTGCATCATGATGATTTAAGGAGGCAGCAAGAATCCTTGTTGCTTTGGTTACTTTTGGGAGAGTATAGATTGAATTCTTCCCATACATTGCATGACATTGTTGGAGGATGGAAACAACAGGCCTTACAACATTGGCTTCTGTTGGGGGATTATGTTCATTGTACATGGTATGATGATGATGTGATGGGGCATCAAGATGCCTTATTAAGGTGGTTTCTCTTGAGAAAATATGGCCACTACATTTTGTACAATGATGATGTGGTATGGTAGTAAGAGGAATTTTTGTGGTGGCTTCTATTGAAAGAGTATGTCTCTCATATCTATATTGGTACATATTTGGCATGGCAACAAGAAGCATTTTTGTGTTGGCTTCTTTTGAGAGAGTATGGCTCTCTTGTTTGTTTTCATGATGATCTAGCATGGAAAAAGAAGGCTTTGTTGCATTGGTTGTTATTAGGAGAATGTGGCTTGACATTTTTCATGTTTTCCCAGATGTATCTACTTCTTGTTTATCACCATGTTGATGTGATTTTTGATTCCTACATGTCCAATAGGGCTAATGATGTGAGCATTGATAAATGAAATCTACTCTACATATCATGGGTTGGAGAGATAGTTCGTTAGTTGGGAATTTCCACTTTGGGAATGAGCCACTTCATCTTATGTATTGCATGTGTAGAGGAGATCTTTGGTCATCATATGGTTGCCACTTGGGGATTCATTGATGAGGATGGGTATCTAAATTTTTAGTTGGAGGCCATTCTAGACATTCTAGAGAGGCAACTTTGGAGATGGACATGCATGACACATTGTGACAGATGGGGAGGCCTTCCATATGAGGATTCCATTTGGAGGGAGGATGTTTTCTGTAGCATCCACTTTTGCAGTTTCTTGAGGACAAGCAACATCTTTCCAAGGAGGATTGTAATATTCCCAATTTTTCCACAAGATAATTGGAATATTAGAGTTCTTAATAAACCTAATTAAATAAGTAAATAAGAGGGTGGAGGGACCCACAAACCCCAGAGATAAATAAAATCCACTTTTGATGTGTGTATGTGGATATTTCAGATCTAGATCTACATAATGGAGTAGTGGAGCAGCTACTTAATGTGAAAGGAGTGGATACCATGTCTCATTAATGAGAAAGATCATGGAGGTTGAAGCAGTCAACTAAGATCATGGAAGGAATCAAATGTAAGATCATAGATCATTCATGATGAGATGACAGAGGAGTAGTGCATTTAATGCACATGTGATGGAGAGGGTGATCATTACATTCACACATGATGGAGATAATGGAGAGACAACGCAATCAACATGGAGGCCTATGTCCAAATGTACAATGAGATTATGAGGTGGGCCAAGGCATGGGAAGGTTCACAAACTATATAATGAAGATGAAGGAAACATTGGAGGAGGGATTTAGTTTTATGATTTGTGATATTTTTAGATCTTGATTTGTCATTTGACATTCCAAGAATGCTTGAGTTGTTTAGCTAAGTCTGGAGTGCTATTTAGCACAGGGTGTTTCCAAGCATAAATCCGACCCTTACCCATGGGGGACTTGTGTGCCTACTCTAGGAGGGTTTTCTATTGAGATACGTTCATCATCAGGCATTGGTGCCATATTGTTCCTACTTTCTACAGAACATCCATATTCAGAAATTGCACATTTTTGAAGATCAGTTTGAGAGGACGAGGTTGTCCTTCAGTATTTCAGCTAAGGAACCGGTGAAGGATTTATCCTATCACCTTGGGCTTCAAGATTAGCCTTCCATTTTTTTAGATCTATATCAGGCATCAGGCCATATATTATTCATCTCCCAACAATAGCATTTCCATCAGGAATTGCGCAGTCCATTCATGTAGATCCAAGGGAGAAGGGAACTTGATAGCATTTCAGCTAGTAATCCAGTGGAGGACCATTCCTTCACATTGTATCCATTATTTCCATCATTCTTGAGCTTATTTTCATATATTAGAAGCAGGGTAGAGAGCCTCAATCCTTTACAGCGCAGTTTTTGGTAGAATTTGTGTAGCAAAAGCTGCAATATTCAGAGGAGGATTGAGGAGATAGATCTTGAGCTTATAGTTTGATGATCTAGTGAAGGGATCAACCATTCTAGCTTAGATATGACCTTGTGACATATTGCATCCATCTATTTTTTAGATCCAGCTTCAGATCTGCATATCCAGCAGTTGTATAGTGAAACCCCAAGAGGGTGATTTTCTTAGATTGGCAGATCTGAGAAATCCTTTCTGGGTTATCTTGGGTTGCCATCATAGTGCCTAGATCTAGAATCTTGGCATCATCAGAGCTCTATATTTCCGTAGATCTGCATTTACCTTTTCAGAAAATAGTTATATTTACACCATCAGCTGAAGGGACAACGTAGTATTTCTTCCTGCAACTCTCGAGTTACGCAGTGCCTACTTTGGCATGTTTCCAGGGTCATTCTAGCCTATGTATTTGGCTTGAGTGCATCTATTTGAGCATTGTTGTACTATTTATCCATCTCCAATGATAATAAAAGGGTCACCTATTTTGTATATTATATGATTGTTGAATCTTTACATGTACATTTTCTGTGTTTCAAATATTGTGTTTGTGTATCAATGCATTATTCCATTTTAGAATATTACATAAAATGATCTCCATTCACATTAGGAGTGATTTTATTCCTACTAAGGAGATTTATGGGTCTCCATACCGTCTTATTCCTCTAAATAAGAAGAAAAAACAAAATTTAATATTCCAACTAGCTTAAACCTAATTGGGAATATTACAAGAGGCAAACCATATTCAACTAGTGGGAGTTGGAGTGTTTCTACCTAGCTCATCTATTCCAATAGCTCCTTTAATTATTTACTTTGGGAAACATGTAAGGGGGATCCACATTTTCTTCTAGCTAGTTTGGAGGTAGTAATTTTTTTGGTGGAGCATCTCAATCTTGGGGAAATTCTATGTTTGGAGGGATGCCTTTCTTTGGGGGCTCTCTTCCCTTCAGTGGTGCTAGTTTACCTAGGGGCATTAACCCCACTAGTACCACTATTCCAACAGGTTCTCTTATGGTTTTGATTTTCACAGGGAGGTCCCTCTTCCAATGTTTAGTATAATCCCATGAGCAGTCATGACTTTGGGAGTCTCTTTTTACCTAGGGGAATTTCCCCTAGAGGACCATATCCTTTCATCAAATATGTTGGCCTAGGAGCTCAATTTCCTAGGATGAACTATACCATTTTTCCATCATCTTCCACCATTAACTATGCTACTGGGGGGGCAGAAGGTCCATTAGGGGGCACATTTTTACGTCCTAACTATATAAATTAATATAAATTTTCTACTACTAATGTATTCAAACTAAAAACAAGAGATCAAAAATTTCCTCTATTGTTCTATTAACTGGAAATCACAATTTAGAAACACATGAAATGACATGAAACCATTAACAAACCCAAAAAAAAATGATTTACAGGGGAACCCAACTGGGAAAAAACCCTCCGCTTATTTTCCTTAATTAGATGAGAATGATAAACTATTACAATGTCTTGCTTTGATACTAAAGCCCAACCTATACCGTAAATATGTTCTACTACTGACTGTCCTTTTCTAGCCAACACTCAGCCAATTTAAGGCCCCATCTTGCTCCTATTTCCTTGCAAAATGTAGGAGGAAATTATGTCCTAAAATATAGGAATGATTCACCCGCTTAACTACCAAGCATGTACACTGAACTAGTATACAATTGATAATTACATTGTACCTTTTCCTCCACTCCAGCTAGGAAATTCAAATTCCATGCATGCATGGGCTATTTTTAGCTGATTAACTAGTTTAACTGAGATATCACTAAGTTAACAACAATTCTACAACTCAACTAACCTTCAACTTATTCAACTAGGTACTTGAGGTCAATTAACTGATTCAAACTGAAAATAAATGAACTAGCTTACTAAATTCTAGCAATAACTACATGCACAACTCTACTTCTAGCCTATAACCTAAATTTACTCAGTAAAATAGTAGAAAAAATCCATGTCACACAAGTTAAATGCAAGCCAAGTCATCTTGTTGATGTGGAAAATCAAATTACTAAATTTGACTAAGGCACAAGTTAAATTTAGCCTTTATTTTTACATTTCTAACACTCCTTCCTAGCAAGAAATCGATTTTGCACCACCCCTATCCTGCACATGTGGAATTCAAATTTTCCTCTTGAAAATGCCTTTTTCAAGATATTTTCATCCTAATCCTTAGTTAGAATGTATTTTAGCATCATAATTCTCCTCTGCACACAATCCCGGAAGTGATGGTATGTGATATCAATGTGCTTGGACTTGTCATGAAATACTAGATTCTCAGAGATTTTGATACAAATTTGATTATCACAATAAATCATTATTGGATCCATGTCCTGACTGAAAAGACCAACAATTATTTTCCTCATCCATATGGCCTCACATGCTGCTTGACTTGCAACTATGTATTAAATCTCTATTGAGCTAAGTTCCACAAACATCTGTTTCTTACTATACCAGGAAATAGTTGTAGACCCAACACTAAAGACAACACCTGAAGTAATTTTCTTATCTGATGAATTCCCTGCCAAATCTGAATTAGTGAAGCCTAATAACTTCACTTTCTATGTCCTCTTTTACCATAACCCATACTCAGTTGTGCCTCTGAGGTACCTCAACACATGCTTTGCTACCTTCCAATACAACTTGGTAGGATTCACCATGTCTTGGCTCAACTGGTTAACTACCTAACATATGTTGGGTCTTTTCTTCACCAGATACATCAAGGATCCCATAATTTTTCTATAGATGGAAACATCTACTTCCTCTCCTAAATAATCAATCTCCTTCCTCCAATTTGTAACAAGAGGTGTGTCCATATGCTTGTAGTTCTCCATGTGAAATATTTGAAGTATTTTAGAGGCATAATTCCCTTGAGTCATAAACATCTCACCATTACCTTCCCATTATTCCAGCCCAAGGAATTAATGAATCAATACCATATCCTTCATCTCAAATTTTCTTGCAATATCCTCTTTGCAAGAGTGGATCAACTACTCATCCCCTGTAAGTATCAAGTCATCAACATACAAAACCAAGATAAGCATATTTCCATATACCACAATGTGATAGAGCTTGGAATTTGCTTCACTTTTGGTGAAGGCCAATCCACTAAGATATGTGTTGATCCAAGTGTACCATGCTCAAGGTTCCTGTTTTAGACCATACAAGGCTCTCCTGAGTCTACAAACATGTGTCTCCCTGTCATATTTTTCAAATTCCTCTGACTTCTCTATGTAAATTTCTTCCTCAAAAACACCATTTAGAAAGGCGATCTTCACATCCATCTGATGGATATTCCACCCCATCAGCATAACTAATGCTAAAATGGTTCTGATGGAGGAATATAATTCTATTGGTCCAAAATTTTCCTCATAATCTACTCCCTCTACTAGAGAGAATCATTTTTCCACCAATCCAGCCTTGTACTTATCGATTTTCCCATCAGTTGCATGCTTCACTTTGTAGATCCATTTAGAACCAACCAATGACTTGTTCTCTAGTCTTGGCACAACTTCCCATGCACTTTTTTTCATGATGTATTCATTCTCCTTCACCACGGCATCAACCCACATTGGTTGAGAAATTTCTTCCTCAAACGAAGAATTATTTGTCTCAATGAGTTCTACCATGAGAGCCATATATCAAGTGTACCTAGCTAGTGAACTCTTCTTCCTACGCTAAGATGAAGGAGCTCCAACATGATCTTGTGCAACTTGTACCAATATGTTCGCTTCTCTAGTTCTCTTCCTCCACTCTATGGAATATTTTGGTTCAGTGGGTTCCTCTACTTTGCTCCTTTACATGTGGATGTTCCACATCATATTGAAGCTTTGTCTGAGGCTCCTCCTTTGCGACTAACAACTCATCCTCTAGTGGTATACCAAAATATCACTCTAGAGAACATGTCATAGCCTTCTCCTCATCAAATTTGACAACTCTCCTCACTAATGTCACCCCGAGTGAGGGAAAATACACCCTATAATTATGTGGTGTCTTTGTGTATCCTAAAAAGACTCCCATCTAAGATGTAGGCTAAAGTTTCTTCCTGATATCCTTGGAGACATGGAAATACACAATATCTCCAAAAATTAGAAAATGAGATACATCTTGCTTCCTCCTAGAGAAATCTTCTTCGGGTGTGATCATGCCAAGTATTCTATGAGGGCTCTAGTTTTGCAAATAAACTACAGTGTTGCATGCTTCTACCTATATATGCAATGAAAACCCATGATCATGCAACATGGCTCTTGCTACTCCCACTATGTTTATTTTTTTCCTTTCAGCCACCCCATTTTGTTGAGGATTATGTGCTGCTATCAGTTCTATTATAATACCCTCTTTGGAACGAAATTCCTTGAAGGTGATATAAACATAATCTCCTCCATTATCACTTCTCAGATATTTCAGTTTCTGACCATTATCCTTTTCAGCTAATGCTTCGAATTTAGAAAATTTTGAGAAAACTTCACCCTTCTTCGGCATGAAGAAGATCCAACATTTTATTGAAAAGTCATAAAAAAAAATTACATAATACCTGTGTTTTTATGTAGAGGATGTCAAAAAGGGTACCCATACATCAAGGTGGACTCTCTCCAAGGTTGATCCTACTCTTCTGTCTATGCCCTAGAAGATAGATTTGACATATTTCCCTAATGTGCATCCCTTACATACATCATGTTGGTAAAGGGTGCATTTCGAGAGACCGATGGTAATTTTCTACATGATCTTTAAGGAACCATGGTGTAAGTGTTCCATGTCCCTATGTTAGAGTTATCCAACATCCAAAATCTGCAGTTCTCATTCCTTAATACTCAACACATCGCAAGCTTCCACCTTAAGTTTGTAGAGATTCTTCACTTGAACTCCAATCTGTTTCATTGCAGACCTGGTGCTCATCAGAAGGGAAGAACCATTCAAATCAATGACTTATAGAGGTTGGAGACATGGCCTACAACCACAATAGTGGTGTGGATCTTGGGTAGTCATTCCATTTATCACATCACTAGGGGAAAGATGATATTTGTGGAAAGTGTAGTGGCAGGGACCTATTATGGGTGGGCCCAGATGATGTTCTTTTCATTGAAATGATAAATGACACTATGAAAGTGATGAACCAATGATAATTATTCATTTGTATAAATTTTATGCTCATTATTATTTGAAAATATCCCAACCATCTGACCACATGTACATATACATAATGGGGGGCCACAAGAGCCCATGATGCACCGCTAGGGTCAGCTACTACAACTAAGTGGAGGAGGGGGAGTCAGGTGAGTGTTCCAACCTGATTTATCTGCACATTGGGACCAGATGCCATTTTAAATAGAAGAATATCTATATAGTGGAATGAACTACATACCGCTACCGCAAAGACGAGCATGGGGTCCATATGGTAAGAGAAAGTTGATATATTTTTGGTCGCATATACATTTTATAAAATATATGTATTTGGTACTAATTTCCTAAATTATGGTATATAGATATAGCACCAATGAAGCTAGCAAGATTATGGGATGAGCCACAACACCTGGGGTTTTAGATCAGGGTGGCTTGACATCACAAAAATGATCAGATAGTGATGCTCTACTGGAGGACCTCCACTGTAGTTTCGACATGTTATTGACTGGGGTGACAGAGCGCAGATGGCATGAGGTATAATATTAGTATACAGATGGGTGCACTGGTCTTCCCTCCAAGTGGAAATGTTTCACGTGGTGCATAACAATGGCCAGTTAGGAAGTTCAAGACTTACGTGCTAGTGGTATGGAGCCATTGACCCGGGAGCCTCCAAATGATAGTGACTAGGGATAGGGACATGTGGGGTCCCATTTTTGTATTGTAACATGATATGGTCATGTTGGATATATTTAGAGTAGTGGACTCCAAACACTTATATGTTGTATATTATGATACATAATGTGGTTATACATCTTTTTGTGATGATTATGGTTAGCCATTTTCTTATGTTATGGATGTCTTCTTGTTTGAAGAACAAATAAAGGATGTAGTAAGAGAAAGTAAATGGTGGATTACTAATATGGTTTGGCACTACATATATGAATCAAATGGACTGAATTTATGGGTTTTCATACATGGTGTCATTATACCAAAGAGTGGCTTCAAATATAACGAACTGATGCTCACCTAGATGACACGATGGTTGAACAACAACAATGTCTACGGGACTGGTTTGTTGACGTAAGATGGAGGAATGATTAAGTGGATCATCTCTAGAGTGATATGAAGCGATAGGAGACTCTAGATATTCTTCTAAATGGGTAAGAATAATGGTACTAAAGTATACAATACCAAATGCACGAGGAGGGTTGGGGAGAATTTATTCTACTGGACTCTCAAAATTGGATTCTCGCTTACCCAGACATTAGGTAGAAATGTAATGGCCACAAGGTGGATGTGGTTCAAATACATGGGTTGAGTTGGAAAAAACATGTTGCAAAGGTGTTGGTTGCTTAGAAGGCGTACTGGACCGCTTGTGAGCATCCCGTGATGATTGAAGCATGCAAACACTGGACAAGTGAGGCTCATAAGGGTTAGGCAGTGGACCATAATAAGCACCAAGCAAGGTGGAATATTTGCATACTCTAGGAGAAACATTGGTGAAGGACGAGACCATCTTATTTCCAGTCATCGATGAGATTGTGGACTAAGGTGAAGTATGAGACTTAGGATCATAGTACTCCAGCTGGTCGATAGTGATGATCTTACCATTATGGCGGATGCACATATTACGGAAAACCACATATGCGACAAATGACATATAATAGGTATAACTACGACCCAAGACGATGTTATGATCTGATGGGGCATCAATGACTTCAATTTCAACGAAGACAGTATTGCTAGCAACAGTAATTAGACAATTGCGATATAATCCAAAGGGTTGTGAAGGATGATCATCTCAAGAACGGAGAGTGATGGTGGATCGTCCAAATACTAGCGGACATCACACAAGTGGAGGCACCTTCATCTATGATACACTGCTGAAAAATGGGGTTTCTTATGGAGATTGGTATTTGAAATGCAAAAGATAAAGGATGGGGGGATGTTCTGATTTATCAATGTCAAAGACAATAATATGATTGTTAGAAGGATCCACAAAACCAAAAAAAAACATATTATAACTTTTTGTTGGGATGGGCATGTCTGGAGGACTTCCAATGTTAACATCGAAGGAGGAGAATACACCAAGTCATCTACTATGCTATAGGTATGAGTGGATTTAGCAGAAGCAATGTTTCGATGTAATTGAACTTTGGGGACCTTGGGGAATAACCTATACCTTAGGCTAAGGGATCTGTAAGGTACCATTTGATGACAACAACAGCTCAGTGGAAACTTGAGGTTGGGACTCAGTTACTGACTTAGTAGGTGGCTTGTCATATTGGCATGATCAAGTCTAAAGGTTTAATTTTTCAATGTTAAATTCATCAGAATTCATCATAAGGATCTAATAATTGTTGTGACCATATTGTGGAGGTTGGGGAATTGCATGACCTTGTGTAGGTTGTGCATCTAGATATCTTTGATGAGGAAAATGAGTGGTAAGCACAACCAATTGAGATGAAGTAGGAGTAGGAGGAGGCGGAGAAATATGTCGTTTTCCTCTTGAAACAACTTCTTGAGCTTCCCATACTTCACATCTGAGGTAAAAGGGGAAAATCATTAGTATAATGGCCAAATACGATGCAACAGGCACAAGATTTGTTCATATGAAGAGCCTTGTTTCTCTTGGGTTGTCTGCCCTATTACTGGGTTACAGGATTAGCATGGTTTCCTTGAGGTGCATTAGGTGGTGGACCCTAGTTACCCTGATTACCTTGATATTGTTGGTTTTGGTTACCTTCCCCTTTTTCCTTTTCTTATATTTAGGGGGATTGGTTGCAATATATTGAGCATGCACTTGACCTTGTGGAGGAGGTTGATGTTGTGGTAGAGGTGGAGGAGGCATGGGTGGATGGGGAAACGGTGCCGGAGGGGATGGAGTGCTAGGAAATGCATACATAAAACAAGGAGGAGGGGTAAAATTAGGATAAACATGTTGAGCAACAGTTGGCCCTGACATCTATTGATGCAGATGGGGATATGCATATCACATGTTGGGACCTGGATAAGAGTTTCAATGTGAAGGATTCAGGGGTGGATTATATGGTTGAAGTTGAGGGTGTGAAATGGATCCAACAATACCATCCATGGTATGAGATGCCCCTGGTGCATTAGCAACATCTGGTTGAGGTAGATCGGGAAGAATGATATAAACATAGCCTAAATGAGCATAGATCGGGTCATATTTCAAACCTACTTGGAGCACATCTTCCTCAGACTGAGGGAAGTGTGGAGCGACATATTTACCTATAGGAGCCAAAATAAATCTAAATAACCAATCCATGTAAAAACAGTCTTCAAATTCAGGGGCCCTATACATGCTCTTTCTGCACCATTCTTGAACATGGTCAAATAGGCGAGTGGAAGAAGTTTGACGGAAATAAGTCAAGAGTTCAGTACCGGTGCCATAATGGAGAGGTAACTGGAAATAGGATATAAATTCTTTGGAAAGAGTTGCGAAAGTGAAATGACTGACTCTGGGTTGATCTAAGTACCACTTAGCAGCAACTCCAATAAGAGTGCGTTGGAAAAGGCGTAGACAAATGGAGTCTTTAGTGATAGAATTGGATGAACACCACATATGGAATGAGTGAACATGATTTTTTGTATCTTATCTATGATTTCTTTCAAAATTGGGCATGTTGGAAGGAAGCTTGGTAGGCATAGTTGGCAAATTGGGGTCATGGAGAAGAGGGTCGTTGATTAGTTGGTCAAAATCAGGGAGACTCAAACCAACCATGAAGGGTAGCAATGGAGTAGGAGTCACCATATTGGAATAGGTTCCACTTGTGGGGTTCTCTGGTTAGTACTGAGGTTACCACCTTCGTTTCCCACACCCACTTTGGCTCCTGACATGGAAATGGTACGAGGTTGATAATATGCAGAATCAAATGAAGAATTGAAAGAATCAATAGAACCAGAGTCAGAATGGGTACTCGATGGAGTACTGGGAGATGAAATCTAACTCGATGGGGAGGAATAATATTTCCTAATGTAAAATTAGGGATAAGGCCTCGAAATATTCGTGACAAATTCTTTGGGGGCACAATGATGTTAAGACAATGATGACTCTAAGGACTAAATTATGATAAGAGAAAAAGAGTAGCAAACAACAAGAAAACACCTAATGCAGTGGTTCCAAGTGTAAACTAACTATATTAAGATTCTAATCTAATACAAGAAAGCATGTCCTATGAAATAAAATGACATCTAGCATACAGGTGGTCTAAATCCTCAAAAAATCCTAAATATATTGTTTTATATGGCCTTCCAAAGAAATTTTTACTTGATGGAATCTGATCCAGTAAGAAGAGTTTTCTAGAGAAAGGTTGGGTAGAGAACTGATTGCTACCTATAGCCAATCCTATAGGGTGTTTTCCTATGATTATTCACTATGGTTACCTTCGTCCCATGGGGGTGTTCGAGACTTGAGCTTCCTGCTGATCAGCCACGACATATAATTCCATACCACAGGTTGGATATCCCTGAGGAGAACTTCTCACACGATGACCTCGCAAACCCCCTTTGAATCGGGTTTCTAATGCACTCTGGATTTGGACCATGGGATGGTGAAGGATTTTAAGCTCCCTACAAAGTAAAATTATATGTCTCAATGTAAGTGATTGATGGGTATTATTGGAAGCCTATCCCACCGATCATGCACCTAACTACACATATTGTTTGGACCTAGTGCCCAAGTGGGCTTAATCTATGTGTGTTATATTATTATTATTATGTGATGTCTTTCAAGTTTTGGATTGGCAGTGTTAACCAAGCTCACATTTGCTTAGGGTGTTAAAATGTGTGTTAAAAGTGTGTTCAGTGTATGATTTAATTGAGCATGTTTTATGATGCCATCTGCAACTAAAATAAGTGTTGAAAAACTGCAAATAATGATATAAAATGAAGGTAAAATAAATAGCCAATCCAAGCACAAAAATGGCCTACAATATCTAATGTCAAAAGGGATTGTCATCTAAAGGCACTAATATGCTATAAATGGTGGAGACAAACAACAAACATCAAAGGTGAAAACTGTTGTAAAGGATAAGAAAGAAGCCAAAAACCTTGCACACTCAAGGGGGTCATAAGGGGGAAGGAAGTACAAAACTCAAAAGGGAGTTAAAATGATTAAATAACCTATCCTAAACGGTTGTGACAAAGTGGATCAGGTGATGAAAACTAGTGGCTAAAAATGCTAAAACCCTAGACTCACCCAACCAATCTCTTCCTAAAAAGGTGGAGATGTACTCCAAACCCAAGGGGGATTTTGTCATACCTCAAAGAGAAAAACTAAGAGAATCCAGGCCTAAGGGAGAATAAAAAAGAGATAAGAAACACTTCCCAATACATACACAACGCTCTTGGTAAATTTGGAAAAAATATAAAAATTTCTTAGAAAAAACCCAAAATGCAGGTACTGACCTGAAACAGTGGAAAACACAGGTTTCTAGCCAAAAAGTGCATTGAAGAGTGCAGATCTGGGGCTGAATTGTTTTTTCTCCCGGGACTCTCAGTCAGCAGATTTCGCACAGATTTTGTCGTCTCTTGCTTGGTTGGTATGTGTGACCTACGGAAAGAACTAGAAAACCACCATAATATGAAAACTTGACAGGAAAAGAAAGAAAATATATAAATAGAAATTGAGAGGCTATAAATAGCTACATAAAATCCTAAAATTCACTGAAACTATAGTAACCCAGGAAAATAATTTTTTACACTAGTGGAGCTGCCATTTGTTGACGAATAATGTAGCCAAATCCCCAACATAGTTTCCATTTGTTACTGTGAAATTTCTTGGAAGGTGTACTAAAAACACTTCACTTAAGTCGCTGGTGAAAATTGACCCTAAAAAAAACTTGAAGCTAATTATGCTTTAGATCTGCAATAATAATATGATAAGTACCTGTAGTAAAAAGATGTATGCGATTTAAAATAATAAACGACAAAACAAAACCGATGTAATAACCTAATTATGGAAAGAGGTTTAAATGGATTAAAATATTTATTGATAACACATGGTGAAGGATATATAAAAATAGAGTTCATGGGAACCGACTGTCCGATGTTTTGCTGCAGCCACAACACCCCCATTTAAGTTTATTTTTGTTCCTGATTACATTCATATAAAGTGTCTATTAAGGCTGTTGGGTTTATGTTATATCCTTATTTTCCGGTGGGCAGACCCACCCATGGTTTTGTGCATGGGTTTGCACATGGTTTTGGGGCATGATGGTTTTTAGCCCCTGGTATTTTGTAGATCCGGTCAAGGGAACTACGGTTATGTTATAATACAGGGTTAATGGATTGGGGTTTATGTATGCTTCGGCATGTATATATATGTGTTGTAACACTAAAGGGAATATAATGAAAAATCAAGCTGGTCGTCCTGATTTGGGATCCAGGGGAAAATCTCTGTGTTTATCTATTTTATGTTTTATGCTCTCTCTACTATTTATTTTCTGTCTTTAAGATTCATTTGCAGATAATTTCTGTACAGGGTTAAAACCTACATTTGGTATCAGAGCAGTTTCGGCTTCAAGTGGACACCTTTGCTGCTAAGGGGTTTTTTGCTCGGGCTCGAGGTAGACCCTGTTCAGTGGGAGATATGTGGGATCAATTCTTGCAGTGAAAGAAGATGGTGAGTGGTGGGAAGATAGAGATCGAGAAATTTAATGGTCAAAGTTCTAAGTTGTGGAAGCTCAAGATGAAGGATCTGTTGGTGGATAAAGATTAGTGGATCATGGTAGATTCGGGTACTAAACCAACGGTAATGTCAGATGAAGATTGGAAGAAGATGGATTGGAAGAAAAAGAGCACAATACGATTATGTGTCTCAGATTAATTATTGTTGAATGTATCTGGGGAAGCTACGACGAAGACCTTGTGGGACAAGCTAGGGACTTTGTACCAATCTAAGTCTTTGGTGAATAAATTGTTCCTACGGAAAAAGTTGTATAACCTGAGGATGAAGGATGGAGACTCAATACGAGCATCCGAATGCCTTAAATACTGGTAGAAGTCATCATTAACCGTTGGATATTATTAAAATCTCGATGAAGAGAAGTGCATCGCTTCTTGGTGTTCTCTGGGTACTGCACTGGTATGGATAGCTTGGTTATTGCAATAGGCAACAATATAAATACCTTGAATTTGATGATATTGTTCCCAGTCCCCTTGTCGAGGAAATGAGACGCATGAAATATGGAGGGTTAGAATGGAGATGCCTTATCTATAATGTATAAGGTCCTGCAATGTAAAACAAGAATAAGTGTCTTTGCGGAGATCAAACTCCCCGAAATTTTAAAGGTGGCTGGAAATGCCAAAATAAAAGGGCACCACAAAGGACTGCCATCAGAGCCTTAAAGGAAAGGATCTCCTTGTCAGTCCTTCTATAGAGAAAAACCACCTCTGATGAAGGTGGGGATGTGTATTTGGCTTTTTCTTCAAATACACATATAGATCATGAGTCATGGTTGATTGACTCGGGTGGATCATTTCACTTCACTCCCCATAGGGAGTGGTTTTGCAAGTATGAGAAATATGATGGCGATGATGTATTCTTAGGTGATGATAGGAAGGTCAGAATCATCGGACGTGGAAAATTCAAGCTGAAGCTGCAAGGTGGAAGGATTAGAACACTTTCTGGTGCTCTGCACATTTCTGCATTGGCCAGAAATCTGATTTATGTAAGCAAGATGGATGATGCAAGTGTAAAAACAATGTTTGAGAAAGATACTTGTAAGATGGTTCGGGGAGCACTGGTATTAATGCAGGGATTTCGGATTGGAACTCTATACAAGCTTCAAGGCAGCACTATTATTGATGGGTACAATGGTTTTGTGGTTCCCAAAAGTGGAGCGGAAAGCCTAGCGGTCTCTGGAGAAAAGACCATGCTATGGCATCAAAGGCTTGGACATATTTGAGAGAAGGGCCTTCGGATACTGCATAGAGATGGTATGGTAGAAGGTATGTCTAATTGTTCTCTGGATTTCGATTTCTGTGAACAATGTGTATATGGGAAGCAGAATCGGGTGAGTTTTCCTTCTGGTGCTAAGAGGGCAAACAAGATATTAGAGCTGCAGCACGTTGATAAAGTCGGGATCTGTTAACCATCACCGGGGTAATTGTTTCATCTCATGTATTTAATACATTTAATCTCAAGAATACATATACATGGATATATTTCTTGAGGAAGAAATCTGAAGCCTTTGATAGATTTAAAGAATTTAAGGCTCTGGTGGAAAACCAGACAGAGAAGAAGATAAAGGCGCTGAGGACAGATAATGGTGGGGAGTTCTGCAAGAAGGAATTTGGTATATCT
Source organism: Pinus albicaulis (assembly GCA_034641835.2). Lineage (NCBI taxonomy): Eukaryota > Viridiplantae > Streptophyta > Pinopsida > Pinales > Pinaceae > Pinus > Pinus albicaulis. The sequence goes on along the minus strand of CM076573.1, from coordinate 585,520,789 downwards.
GTATATATAGCAGTTAACAACAGATTATCTACTTTCAATACACTCTAAAGAAACTAGCTGCAAAAATAATGAAAACGTTGATGGAAAAGGCAAGAAGCATGCTCAGTGGTACTCGGTTAGGATAAGAATTCTGGGCAAAGGCAGTGGAGACTGCATGTTACTTGGTTAACAGATCACCTTCATCAACATTGGAGGATAAGACTCCACATGAGGTATGGAATGGTAATAAACCCTCTCTTTCACATCTGAGGGTATTTGGATGTGATGCATATGTACATGTTCCAAAGGAGAAAAGGAGCAAGTTGGATAATACATCTGAACGATGCATCTTTATTGGGTATAAGGATGGTTTAAAGGGTTACAAGCTTTGGAACCCGGAAACAAGGACGGTTGTGTACAACCGAGATGTGGTGTTTAGAGAGGTGAAATATATTGTTAAACATGAAGTCCTACCAAAGGAACTTGAGAAGATATAGTTTGAGCTAAAGGAGGATGAATCAGAATCTACAACAGAAGAAGACTCAGAAGAGGAAGAGCCACAAACTCCAGCTGTTAGAAGATCAGTTCGGGAAAGAAGACAACCAAAAAGGTATAGGATATATGCTTTCTGTTTAAATTTTGCTTTAACTATAACTGATGATGACAAAAAACTCTGGAAGGAGGCCATGGTTGATGAAATGGCATCCTTGCATAAAAATGAGGCATGGGATCTGGTGGAGCTGCCAGCTGGAAGGAAGCCCATCAGGAGAAAATGGGTGTTTAAGAAGAAGATGAATGTAGAAGGTAAGGTGGAGAAATACAAAGCTCGGTTGGTAGCAAAAGGTTATTCCCAGGTGCTGGGAATTGATTTTGGTGATATTTTTTCTCCTGTTGCCAAAGTTACTTCTATTAGATTACTTTTATCTATTGTTGTTGCATTTGATTTTGAGATAGAACAGATGGATGTGAAGACAACATTTCTTCACGGGGATCTAGAAGAGGAGATCTACATGAAGCAACCTGAAGGCTTTATGTTGAAGGGTAAGAAAGAACTGGTATGTAGGTTGAAGAAGTCTTTGAATGGGTTAAAACAGTCACCAAGGATGTGGTATCAGAAATTTGATACCTATATACGGGGACTTGGCTTCACCAGAAGCAAGGAGGATCACTGTGTTTATTTTAAATTAATTGGTGACCATGTTATTTATTTAGTCTTGTATGTGGATGATATGTTGTTGATTGGAAATGACAAAGAAATTATCCAAGATTTGAAGACCCAACTGTTCTCCAAATTCGACATGAAGGATCTTGGTGCTGCAAACTATATATTGGGCATGGAAATTAAGAGAGATCGGGCAAAGAGGAAGCTCTGGTTAAACCAGAGGAAGTATGTCGAGACTATATTGCAGAGGTTCAATATGCAGGAAAGTAAACCGATGAATGTTCCTATTCCCTCAGAGGGGTGCAAGCTGTTCACTGTCTCAAGACAAGAAGAAGATGATATGTCCCGTAATTCCATATGCAAGGGTGAAGTGGGTAGCCCATGCATGCAATAATCAGATTAGACCATACATTACACCATGCAAAGGGGGAGGCTGAGTAGGCTTTATGCCAACCCAGTGAATGACATTTGGTTGAAGGAGGCAGTTTTCTGGGATATTTGCATGGCACTAGTGATGGATTGTACTACCAGAAGACCAGTATGGAAATAGCTGTTATCTGCGTGGTTTTGCGTGCACTGGCTGGAGATCTGGACCAAAGGAGATCTACAAGTGGGTATGTGTTTAGCCTATTTGGAGGTGCAGTCAGTTGGATGAGTAAAAGACAGTCTGTAGTGGCGCTTTCAACTATAGAGGCAGAATACATAACAGCCACTCATGCAAGCAAGGAGGCAGTTTGGTTGCAGATATTGCGTTGAAGTATGGGGTTGGTACAGCAAGCTATAAGGATAGACCGTGATAGCCAAAGTGCAATTTTCTTGGCTAAGAACCCCGCTTATCATTCAAAGACAAAGCACATTGATGTTCAATATCACTTTGTTAAAGATATGGTTGGAGCTAAAAGGGTGTTGCTGGTAAAGGTGGACACTTTGAAGAATGTTGCAGATGCATTGACGAAGTCTGTGAGCACTCAGAAGTTCTCTTGGTGTAGAGAAACAATGGGTGTTGCAAAGCTGGGCTAATGACTCAACTCTCCTATGGCCCCCTGTGGAAAGAAAACAACAAGTGGGAGAATGTTGGGTATGTGTTATATTCTTTCCATGACTAATCACGCGCGGGGGGTAATAGGGGTTTATAGCTTCCCAGAGACAAGTTAAAACATAACTGGGGGCTATTTTTTCTATTTTCCAAGAAGGACCCACCCATGTTTTGTGCATGAGTTTGCACATGGTTTTGGGGTACGATGGTTTTCGGCCCCTGGTATTTTGTAGATCCGGTCAAGGGAACTACGGTTATGTTCTAATCCAGGGTTAATGGATTGAGGTTTATGTATGCTTCGGCATGTATATATATGTGTTGTAACACTAAAAGGAATATAATGAAAAATCAAGCTGGTCGTCCCGATTTGGGATCCAGGGGAAAATCTCTGTGTTTATCTGTTTTATGTTTTATGCTCTCGCTATTCTTTATTTTCTGTTATAAGATTCGTGTGTAGATAATTTCTGTACAATAAGTTAAAACTTACAAGTGCCCTGGTATAATATTTAGTGTG